>JAOXNO010000009.1:8579275-8609927 GCA_028565335.1 Limnodromus scolopaceus | reverse complement strand
TCTTCTCCAGGCTGAACCCCCCCAACTCTCTCAGCCTGTCCTCCCAGCAGAGGGGCCCCAGCCCTCCCAGCATCTCCATGGCCTCCTCTGGCCCCGCTCCAACAGCTCCATGTCCTTCTCTGCTGAGGACTCCAGAGCTGGACACAGTGCTCCAGGTGGGGTCTCCCCAGAGTGGACCAGAGGGGCAGAATCCCCCCCCTCGCCCTGCTGGTCACACTGCTGGGGATGCAGCCCAGGGTGTGTGGGAATTTCTGGGCTGCCAGCACACATTGACAGAGACCTGGATGATGTACTTCTTGACAGGTGTCAGTTTGGCATCATCTCTGAGGAGCTGAGGTTGTGCAGCGAGTCCAAAAAACTGCTGGGCTGCAGCTCCTTTGGTGTCTACAGGAGAAAAAAACAGCTTGAGATGGAAAGCACAGCCTTTTCTGTCCTCTCCTCCCCTACTGGGTGACAAAAGGGGTCCTCAAGGGCTCCCAGCACCTGGGAGCCAGAGACATACACAGCCGGGAGGAGAAGACCTACAAGATGCAGAGAAGCCCAGAGGAGAAGCCACTGCTCTCCGAGAGCTTCCACCGATCCCTGCCCAGACGCCAGCACCTCGGGGCTGGAGCAGCAGCGAAGAGCCCCCGGCTCCTTCTGTGGGTCCGGGGTGGGTGAAGGCAGGGTCTGGGCTGTCAGTGGGGCCAGCGGGGCCAGCAGGACACAGGCCCCAGCGAGGTGGTGGCTGGGACCAACAGCCGGGCAGGCCACAGCTGGGAGCCATCAGGCAGCTGCCCGCCGGGGTGGGCTGGCCAGCCCCTCTGGCAGGGAGATCAAGGGCTGGAGGGTGGGAGGAGGACAATGGTCTATTTTGGGGCTGAGCAGGAAGGGGGTTTCGGAGAAGGGAGGCTGAGCAGAAGAAGACAGAGCCTGCTGGAGGAGGAGGTTCTGCACGGTGCAAAGAGGGATGCCTTGCAATGCAACGGGGAATCTGGGCTGTTCCCCACCCGCCTGGGCAACCGCAGGACACTTCTGCCTTCCCACGGATGTATGGGACAGGGTGACACGAGGCACTGAAACCCTTTTGTGCCATGTCAGGATGTCGTGCTGGGGGGGACCCCAATGAGCCCAGGACTGGCCAGGGCTAAGGCTCCACAAATAACCTCAGAAACCAAGGAGGCAGCCAAAACGTGTCACGTAATCACAGATAAACACATAATCTACTCAGGTTACGCCGAGGGGAAACCACAAACCACAAGCAGACAGGAGAGGAGAGAAACAACAAGCCAAAGGGAGCAAGGAAAATCCACCAGGAGAGACGAAAGCAAGTCAGTAAATCGTAGGGGCTGCTGCTCTTCTCCCGACCCTCCCCTTATCTTCCTCTTCCCTGCCCAGGAAATTTCATCCCTGCAAAGTTTACAAGGCAGAGCTCAGAAACTGGGAGTAGGAAGCTCAGGCAGGAGCCCCACCAAGAGTCTGCATCTCCATCAGACGTCTCTGCCGAGGTGCCTGGACATTTACTGCTGGGTCCAGGCACCCAAGGCAACTGGGATGGTGGCCAAGGTCTGCACTGCAGCAACAGGCTCTGCAGCTCCTTCCAGCTCCAAGAAACCAAATCTTGGAAATACTTTGGAAATAGCCATACTGGTGGACAGGGTCAGTTCCCACTGCAAAGCCCAGTTCCCACAGAGAGGAACAAAGGAGGATGCCATGAGCCAGGCAGCGTGGAGACAACCACTCTGACCCAGGGCAAGCTTTTCAGAGAGCATTGGAGTGAAGATGTGCGGATGGTCTGGGGTAAGAAAACTGCAGGCATTTCCTCCCTTCCTACCAGCGCCTCCTGACCAGCCCCATGCTGCTCTGCCGGAGCAGATTCGCAGATGAGGGCAGGCACAGGAATGCAGTGGGAGTAGAGGCTCCTTTGAACATCCTGGCCACGGAACGGCCAGTGGGAATGCGTAGCCAGAGAGGCCGAGCTGGGAGATAGCCACTGCTATGAGATCTGCCGTGAAATCGGTTCCCGGGAACGTTCTGCCAACCAGCCACGGCTTTCCCGGCAGGGGTAAACATCCACCAAAACAAAAGAAGATTTTGCTTTGCTTTTGGAGACATGGAAGTAAATGCAATCCAAAGAGTATCTTCACCCTTTGCACTCCTGTCCCAGCCTTCCAAGGCCTGGGGGAGCTTCAGCAGGTCCTTGTAGGCTGGATGCTGGGCATTTCTCACTGGAGGAGAGCCCTTCCTGAAAAAAGAGGAGCACCTGGCACAAAAGACCCCACTGGTGTTGTTGCCATCCCCTTGCCTATGGATTCCCTTATCTCTTTCCATGGTGCTGGGGTCTCTGGGCTGCCCACACATTACGTTACCCTGACAGCAACACCTAAGTGAGACCTGTCACAGTCCACCCTTCCCCAGTACCTGGCAATGTTACCAAAACACAGATGCGCTGGAGGGTTAGGATTAGACTTTTAGGGACCAACCTGACACCAAAAGGTGACAAGCAAAAATACATGAAGTTCCTGGCTCTTCTTGAGGACCTTGAGAGTCACCTACCTGCCCAGGTGTCCCCCATCCAGCTGCAGTCCAGACACCAGAGCAGAGGGCTCAGCACTGACGTGGAAGCATCCCCTCACCCTGGAAAGCCAGGCAGGCTCTGGTCCCCACCACAGGGTGCATAGTACTGTTCCTCTACATGCCGGTATGGACTGTCCCTCCATTCCAATGCTACGTCCCAGGTGCTCCAGATGAAGCCAGGACATTCCCTATGTCACGGCAATGGGTGGCCTGAATGGCAGTAAAGGATGCTGTCCTGGGACCCAGCACCAGCGCTGCAGGAGGGCTGCCCAGACCCAGTTCCTCTGCCGTGATAACAGGTAATTAAAAAAAAGAGAATACACAAAATATCCCCCCAGCCATCAGCCAAACATCCCTTCTGCTGAACGCATGACCTCCCTGCATTACCAGCTTTCTGTAGAGACCACACATAATGCCCATGGATAAATCTCCCCTCTCCGGTTTCCGTTTCCATGAGGCCAATCTGCTGGCTCACACCTTCCTCCGCTCTTCACGGGGCATCATGCCCCGAGCGAGAAAAACCACCTGCTGCTTTGCTTCCCTCCCAAGACACCCATAAGGGACCATGGCCCCAGCTCCCCCCCAGGTCCCCCGGTGGCCCAGCCAATCCTTAAGAAGCTCCACCAGTCCGGGCTGAAGGATACTGCGAGCAGTGGCACGGAGAGGATGCTTGTGAGAGCAGTCACTTCTGCCTGCTCATGGAGGAGACAGGAAAAGTGCAGCACGTGCAGCCCATCAATGAGGACTCCTCACCCTTTTCCCGAAGGCTTGCTTGACCTCCAGCCCAGGTGTAGCCATCCATGGGGCAGGAGATCAGACCACACAGCCAGGACCACCCCAGGTGGGTTTGAACCCTGTGGGAAATGGATATCAATTGGTAAAGAAAGAGGATGCAGAAGAATGTCAGATACTGGGATGGTGGTTTGGGTGAACATGGGCAGACAACTGGGGGTAGGGGGAGGGTTATGTGGGTGGACTGGGACTCCAGAGCTCAGAGGAGACAGTCAGAGAGAGCATGGGAGTCCCTGGCTAGCAAAGTACCGGAGGTGGCTGATGAGTTCCCGGTGCGAACATGATGGGATCTGTTGGCAGAGGGGGTGGGAGGGTGTCCCACAGGGGTCTGTGGCTGGAAGCAGGTCTGCCCCAGTTCACAGGAGGGCAGGCAGGCAGCCCCCAGCCACACAGGCAGCCCCCAGCCACACAGGCAGCAGTGCAGGGTGACACCGGAACATCTCCTCAACAAAGGTCACAAAGCCAGGGAGAGCCCAGCTTCCTTTACTCATCGCTGGCCTTAGCCAAGCTCCTCAGAAATAGATGCAACGCACCTTCAAATAACCCGGCTGAGCATCTTTGCAGCCTAAATCCTGCCCAGAGGGGCTGCAGAGACCATGAGTCAGCTCTGTATTAATAGCAAGGCAGAAGCCAGGCAGGTGTCAGGGGCTAACGAGGGCACAAGAGACACCACACTCCCCTGGCCCAAGAAGTTATTATTCCTCCAAGGAGTGAATATTTCCTGTGCTCCGGCCATTCCCCACCTCCTTCCTTCCCGAGAGGCTGGATGGGTCTAGCTGTCCCCACCAGCTCCTATCTGCTGCGCCGGACGAAGGTGGCTTCCCACGGGGAGGGACCCAGCATCCCAGGCAGCATCCCAGGCAGCGCAGCCCTTTGGGGAGAGGTGGGGAGCTTGGTCCCAGACCCAAGCCTGGGGCAGGGGGAGCTCCCTGAATGCCCAGCCCCGTCTGTCCCGGGGCGGGGGGCCGCGGGGTGAGTCCCTCGCCGGTTCCCGTCGCGCTGTCCCGGAGGGCTGGGAAAGCCTGGGCTCACACATGCCGCCCGGAGCAGACTCCCAGCTCACTTCCACCTGTTTCCGATAAGCTCGCTAATCCGTCCCCATAATGATTCTTTATTAATGGATGCTGCTATCTTCATTACATGCCTTAATTAGCGTTTTGTGAGCAAATTCAAGGGGATAAGAAGTGTGTCACATTTTCCAATGGGGGGGGTTGCGCACAGCTACCAAAATAACTTTGTCTGTGAAGCCGGAGTTCCTGTTTCACCCTGCCCATCAGCCCTCGGCGCGAGAGCTGTTTCTGCCTAATCTGGCCAGCGGGCTGGGCGAGCCGAGCTGCTGCCCGGCCTCCCCTCCCTTCCTCCCTGGCTGGGCACACTGAGCTCCCACAAGCCAAGATGAATTTCGGTCATGCACAGACTTGAAGAGAGATTTGTCACCGGGAACCAAAAAATCCTGGAGAAGTCCAGACCGCTGCTCACCCGACCGCTCTCCCCCATCGCGCTGCCTGTTGGGGGTGGGGATGGAGGGCAACTGGGGCTGCCGTGTTCCCTGCTGATGGACGTGGCTCCAGCTGGCCACTTGGGCTTGTCCTGGTTTGAGGACACGACAGGGCTGAAAGTATGAGGAAGTTCCCAAAGATACCCTCAGTGTCCTTGGGGAAATGGTGAAAGCCCGTCAGATTCTGCGTTCTCCTGGCCCAGGGGCAGGAGTGACCTGGGATGGCTCTGGGAGCACGAGAGGACCTCCCGGAGCCACATCCCCAGCAGGAGCAGCGCCGGCCATCACCGGCTTTCCTGGGCAGAGGGAGACTGGCAGGAGCCAGTCCCACGCAGGCAGCGCTGCCGGGACAGGACCTGGCACAGGCAGCCCCAGCTCCACCCGAGAGGGAAAAACACCAAAGCAGTTTGTTAATGTGACCGGCACCGCTCCTGCCCTGGGCAGGAGGTGTCCTCCCCTGGCACAGGCTGTTCTGTACCCGGCACCCTCCTGAGGCCAGCAAGGTCCCTGGCGCCCATGGGTGCTTTTGCACCAGCCCCTGTCCCTCATGCCAGTGAGACCATGGCAGAGGTGCCCTGGTCATCCTGACCCCTTCCCCAGGGCCGGCCACCACCCCACCATCACAGCACGGTGGGTCTGGACACCCACGACTTCATGTGGCCCTGGCTCAGGTCTGCAAACCCTCTTTATGTCAATCCCACGGGTGCACTGACGCCAGGTCTTGGTGTCAGAAATTTCCTAAAATTTAACTTAATCTAAAAAAACCACAGAAGTGTCACTTGCCATTATGCCTGAGCTGTTTGCAGGAACAGCCCGAGGCTCCTCCTGGCTTGTGCCTGATCCAAGGACCCTTGTGCCAGAATAAAGGAGGGGATCCCAGTGCTGGGGAAGTTCTCCGGAATGAACTGAAGCTCGAAGCTGGGGCTGCATTACACAGGGGCTCAGCACAGCCCCGTGAACAGGGATCATCTCCCCAGGTGCTGCGGTTGTTATGCTCTGCATTAACCTCTTGACATCCCCCCCATCACATTTCGGTTCCCATTAGGGCTTTTCCCACTTTCCCCCAGAGTGAAATGAACCAAAACTTGCCCCTTCGTCACGGCTCTGAGGAGAATTTAATTCCAAGGTTCAAAGCTTCCCCATCCCTTCCCAGATAAAAGGGTGATCAGCGAGAGGGGATGAGCTGGTTAATAAAAGCCGAAGAAGAAAGCAGGACAGAAGGGCTGCGCCTATAGAGCACAACCCAGCAGGAGAGAAGCAGCTTTTCTCCGCGCAAGCCTTTCCCCAGTTAATAATTACAAGCCAGGCCCACCAGTTCCAACCCGCTGCTCCACAAGAAAAGGCAATTAATTTAAGACTAATAGGATTTTAAATTCAAAACAATCCCAAGCGGGTTTGTATGGCGGGCTGTGAATGCACCGGAGAGCCGGCCAGCAGCAGGCAGGATGGAGGCTGGGTTTGGCAGAGCAGCCGGAGGAATTAAGGGCGAGGAGATGAAATCTTGTCCCCTGCAGCCGCTGGGCTGGTGGTGGCAGCTCCTCATTCACCAGGCAGCTCGGCGGGGGGCTCTCCTCAATGGCAGGATGGCAAGGAGGCGTTTCATTGAGCTCACACCAGGGGCAGTGGCTGGGCACAAAGAGGAGCGGCTGGCTCATGCTGAGCCCAGGCCACCTCTGATGCTGGGGCCAAGGGACTCCAAAGCCCATCCTCACCAGAGACAGCCCTGTGTTGGCCCATGGACCATGACTATCCCCTGGCTCCTCAGAGCAGGTCCTCCATGAGGTGTGAGCATGCCTCAGCCATCCTCCCTCTGACCTGGCATGGAGCCTTGGGCTCCTGGGAAGCTCAAGGTGGGCCTGCGGCTCTCCAGGGACCTGCAGCTCAGCCCACAATGGCAGAGATGCTCTCAGACCCTGCAGGCACCTCCTAGCTGGGTTTCTACCTCCCATCCCAGATGGGCTGGTACAAAATTTCCTCCCAGTCCCTGGAGGACTCTCCAGCAGCACCCAGACAGGCTGAGCTCAGAAAAAGGGAGCAATGCCAGCCTGTGTCCTAGGAGAGGGCTGGGAGGGCAGGGGACTCATCTGTCATGGGAGTTGCAGGGTGACGATGGGAAGGGACGGGCACAGGGGCCCTGCCCTCATCCCCTCTTGGCAGCCGGAGCCCTGCCGACTCACCAGCATCTGCTGGGAGATGCTGGAGCGGGAGTCTGTGTGGTGCCAGCCGGCACCAGAAGTGTGCGTAGAAACCAGAGAGCAAGGAAAATAACGAAGTGGTCTGCTACGGGCTGTGCTGACAGGGGTCTGCAGCCTTGCTGACCAGAGCCACGAATGGGCCTGAGCCCACGGTTCCTCCCTCCCACACCCCGCAAGGTCTGGGATTTACCATTGCTGCAAGGAAAGGCTCCTCTAAGAGTGACTCAAACAGCCTCTCCTGAGGTATTTTAGCATGAAGGCGTGTCTTCATTTCACTCCAGAGCCGCTGGAGATGTGGGCTTAGCCTCACAAGGGGGCTTAGATGTCACAACATATCCAAATACCCTCATGGTTTGGCAGCTACTGTCACTGGAGCAATTCCCTGCTGTGTTTGTGGGGACCCCGGGAACACAGGGATCATCCCGTGCATCTTCAGTGCCATCAGCAGAACATCTGCCTCTTGCAGCACATGTGCAAGGCAGGAAAAAGGAGGCTACATTTAGGAACACACAGCTCTTCCACAAGTATGTAAAGAACACTTTATGAAGGTCCCCATGAAAGTCAAAGGGATTGGTGTTGAGCCCTCTCAAGATCCAGGGGAGCTCAGCCTGGTAAATAAGGACTGTTGATGTCTGTGCAGTGCCCTGCACCAACCTCAGTCCCTCTGGGCTATGGAGAACCACTCCATAGTGTTGAACCGCAGTGACCCTGTCCCCCACCAGATCCCTGAGGAAGCACTGTCCAGACTAGGGGCTGAGGTCACGTCTCGCACACCGTATCTGTCTTCAAGGCAAGACAGATGGAAAAGATGGCCCCTGGCCAGGCATGGGAAACATTCAAGAGGGTGGTGAAGAAGAGCCTCCCAACACCAGACTGTTCCTCCACGAAACTTTCCACACCCAGAGGCACCAAGCATGCAGTGTGTTCCTCCTTGCCTTATTTCGACGGGCCATTTTTACCAAATTTCCCACTTTCTTTAGCAAAACAAACCCCAAACACCACTTTGGGGGACAACTCCAGCCTCAGTTACAAGAGCTGGCAGAGTTGTGAAGCACTCAACATTGAGCCTTTCATTGTGGGAAACACTGATTAACCTACATGTGGGTGGAGTTTCTCCAGGCAAACAGGAGGAACGTATGGATCTGGCCTCAGGTTTGGGGAAAGCTCCCATGAAATGTCTTTGTCACTAGCCACAGGAAGAACATGACCTATGGTGCTGCCTTCATGGGCCAAGGAACTGCATGAAGCAGGGAGCTGGTCCTACATAGTGATCCCACATGAATGAGCTGAAAAGCCAAGGAGGTTCATCCAGTTGCTACCATCAAATGAGCTCCAGCTGGACACACTTAGCAGGGAGATATAGGGATGGAGAAGAGTAAGACCTCAAGCACACCAAACTGTGACTGTGGAGGGAGAAGGATGAAGGTGGGCTGGTATTTTGCCCCACTACAACAAGTTGCTTGTTCTTGCAAAGCTGAAAAAAGAAGCTGTCAAGGAAGTAGGACAGCAGATGAGGCGGCACGGTGGAGGGGGAAAAGGAGGGAGATGCCAGCGGCCTGAGAAAAAGTTATTGCCAAGGCTCCCCAAAATCTTGCTGCATCCTCTCATGAGAAAGTGGGAAGAGAAATATCCAAGATGGTTAAGAAGTCCCAGAAAAATGTCCGTGTCATTCTAGCATAGGAGGGAGAATAAAGTCTTTCTTTGCTGCAGGTATTGGTGAGGAGGGAGTGGAGCACTGTTCTACTAATCCAACAGCCTGACGAGGAACCTCTGGTTTGGTTGGATGTCAATGGGACAACAACCAGCTGCTTCTCCTCCGTGAGAGGAGAGAAGCTTTGTCCCGGCTGGACATCATGGTGAGAGAGACAGCACCTAAAGCCAAGCAGGGTCCTGCTCTGCTCAAACCATGGTGTGCAGAGGGTGGGGACCCCATACAAGTCTGGGACTGGATGTGAAGGAAGCCTGTGGAAAACACAGTCACAACATTTATTGGAGCAGGAGGAGGATCTCATGCCCCTGGTGCAGAGACAGGCCAAAGCATTATTAGAAAGCATCACCAGCAGGGAACAGCCACTCTGTGGAGCAGGAGCTCTTTCTCACTGTGGCTTATGCCACCGTAGGGAAAACTGAAAGCCAGCAAGAAAGGCAGAAAGAAAACACGCGGCTGTTCCAAGAGCAAAAGCAGCAAGAGGCTCTCGGCTGGTGGAGGAGAAGCCTGTTGGGACGCGATGCAGAGTTCTGCTGCTGACACGGGGTCAGCCCAGCTGAGAAGAAGCCCGTTCTCCTGGGTCAATAACGTCGATTGGCTTTGGGGCACTCAGAGGACCAGTGACAAATGCTGGCCACCAGCCATTCAAATAAACAGTAGGCAGCCAGTTGGCCAGTGGCCACTCAAATAACCAGCCCCAAGCTAAAAAAATACAGTAAGCTAGTAAATTTAGTAACCTAAAGAGAAACATTCCTCTACCAACCAGCATGCAAATAAGCCAGAGGGGGATATAGAGCTGACACAGTCCCCTGTTCGGCTTTGGATATTCGATGGCCCTTATCCAACTGGCTGCCAGTTGGTTATTTGCATTGGAACAGGAAACAAATTTTTCTCCTATTTATACTGCTTACCTCAGGAATAAACTAATTACTGTTATAAAATCCCATTCCCACAGTGTCCAGCACACATCTGTAACCCCTGGAAGGGACAAATGCACACAACTTGCCAGCTGGACTGACCCATCGACACAGCCAAATCCCAACTTACTTTTCACTGGCTCTCCCCACTGGATGATGAAGCAAAGCCTTCACTACAAATACCCCCGCTGCATCGGCTGTTTACCTTGTTCATAAACAGATCGCTGCTACAAAACGCTCTTCCAAAACTGCCCAGCGCACGGCAAGACAGCCTGGGGATGGACTAGAGGAGCAGGGAGTAATCAGCTGGTGTTTTGGTTCCTGTGGCCAAGGACAGGGCCAGCTGGTTGCTCCGAGTGTCCAGGCTGTGGAGTGTCTGGGATGGAGATGGTCCATCCATGCCGAGGCCCAGACGTGCCACTAGATGGAGTTTGATGGCAAGACGGCCCTGTGCCCCTGTCTGGCTGCAGAGATGGTCTCCAGTGGAGATGGTGTCTGGCTGCACTGGGAGAAGGGGATTTCTGAGGACCAGAACTGGCAAAAGACTCCAAGACCCACCATGGTGGAAGCCATCCCACCCTCATGCCCACATGTAAGTGTCACACTGCAAGCTTCTGGTGGGGAGGCCCTCTGGTGCCTGACGCCTTTCCTAGGGTGGAAATCCCACCCAGTACCTTCCCACCAGTTCAAACACAAGAGGAAGCTCCAACTTCAAACCACTGACCCATGTGGGACACAACAGCCATGGCCATGCCCAGAGGCACTAGTCTGGATGGGCCAGGCAATGGCCAGCACTGCAGCAAGAGACCGGGCTTCCAAGGGCACCATGGTCTGGGCAACTCTCAGCACACATTTTGCAAAATTTGCTGTTTTCTTCAAGACCCAGCTGCTGGAGTCAGGGGATTAATGAAGAAAGGCTGCATTCTTCCTCTTCATCCTTGCCTGTAAAGACTTTCTTGTAGCACGCTGCTTGCAGATGGCATCTAAGGAGCATGCAGAGTGTATGCTTTGCTTTCATCTCGTTTTTAAAGCCAGACTTGTGATTTGCCAGGTCCTGACCCATGAACACTTTGCAAACTCATGTTAGAGCCACTTTCCTTGTTGCAAACTCCCTGCTGCCTTTGGCTCCCTCCTCACACGGGCTCTGCTCCACCTGGCAGAGGGAAGCTGCGCTGTGATTTCCTCTTGCCGGAGCCTCGCTCACCTGAGCCAGCACACCCCCTAGTCTTTGGGGGGTGCCATGCTGTGGCATCCCCTCTGCAGGGCCCTACTGGGCCCCACGTGGCTCCCTGGATTTGGAGGCAGAGAAGAAGTGATGGGTGATACCCAGTCCCCCTGGCTGAGCTGCCTGAAGGTTCAGGCAGATGTGGCCACATGCACAAGGCACAGGATGGCATCACGGAATCACAGAATCACAGAATGGTTTGGGTTGGAAGGGACCTTAAAGCCCATCCAGTCCTACACACTGCCCTGGGCAGGGACACCTTCCACTAGACCAGGTTGGTCAAAACCCCATCCAGCCTGGTCTTGAAGCCCTCCAGGGATGGAAGGTTGAGGACTCGCTCCACGGGACTGGGAACTGGTGCAACGAAGTGCAAGCAGCAGGGAGGCAGGCTCACAAGGGATCTTAACTATGTTTACCTGGGATGCAGGAGTGTTTGTCTGTCTGCCGTCTGTCCAATCCCAGGCACATCTACCTTCTTGCTCCTGTCGCCCAGAGCATCAGCAGAAGGAAAATCAGAGAAACTCATCCAATTTGGATGAAATACCAGTTATGACACACACCACTGAGCCTGGTCTGCATAAACCCCCAGGCCCCTGTGACTCTGCCATAACAGTCCACAGTCAGCCCAGGAAGGTGGCCTGGCACTGGTCTTTGCTGTGGACTACAGATCCACAAGAAGTCTTGGACAATATATTTCTCAAGGTTCATTCCTGCATGTTGAGGCTTCACCTCAGGGGCTTCAGGACGCATGGAGGGTGCTGGAGAGCAGCTCTAAGTGTTAGGGGCCCTGTGAGAAGGGGAGATGCCACATGGGTACAGCTCGTGACCCAGTCCTTGCTGGAGGTCCCATGAAGGTTCTTGCCCACTAGAGCCCAGCCTCTGCCCAGGGAGAGACTCTAAGGGCAGGGTGCTGGAGGGGCTTGGAGCTGGTCTTCCACATTTCTGATTGGCATTTGGATTGGCCAGCCCCCAAGGAGAAACCAGTATATTTAACATCACTGGGGCTTGTGACAAGGGCCAGACATGTCCCAAGCCATCCCCGTATGGGGCAGATCAGGCAAAGAGCCTCTGTGCTGGAGCAGCATCATTAACCCAGGAAAATAGCCGTAGGACATTCAGAGGGCCATGTGGCCTTGCTGGCTGCCATAATTGGGCCACAATGCTTGTTTGCTCGCCAGGCAAGATGTAGTGAAATGAGCTATAAAGAGACCCAGACAGAGAAATCCAGCCCAAACAGCTTGCTAAGCTGAGAGGCAGGCCCGGGCAGAAAGCAAGGCTGATATGAGCTGAAGGGACTGTCCTGGTCTTCCTTGGAGCTGTCGGCATTGCAAGAAACTGGAAAAGGAGAGCAGAGCCTATGGCTGCAGAGCAAGGTCACCCCTTGCAGATGGGAGAGGGAGCAAGTGGAGCAATAGCAGTGGGAGAGGTGAGATATTGGAGGAAGAGCAAGCTGTGCTGGACACAGGAGGCAGGAGAACAGGGACACGTGGGATGGAGCCAGCTGAAGATGGCCTGCAGGAAAAGGTTCGTCATTGCAGGTGTGGGCAGAGGGGGTGGGGATAGGTGCAGGAGGCAAGCGGTAGGTGAATATGGAATTAGGATGAGTGATAGAATTGTGAGCTTCCGTGGGTCCATTTCCCAGAGATGTGCTTTCCTATCATCCCTCCTATCTCATGTCCATCATGATGTGCTTTCCTATCATGAGCAGGGCTGGATGATAAAGGGCCCTCCCATGACCTAGGGCATGGCTGAAGGGTCTCTGTCACACAGGGCAGCCGTGCACCAGGTCAGGATGTTCCCTGAGCTCTGACAGCAGCTTGGAAACTCTGTGCTGCAAGATTTGAGCTATTTCTGAGCTGGCAAGTCCAACCCACCGCAATGCCAAGTCCCCCTCCCCACCTGCAAATCCCAGATCCAGACACCTTCCCTAGGACCTGAGCAGAGACAGTGTTTCCCCAAGGCATGGAGTCCACCCAAGATGGAGAAAGAACCTCTGAGGTTGGGAGGAAGCCAGTGGTGGCCCCAGGAGTGTTTCCTCTGGGTTCCCTCCACAGCACCACAGCCAGCTTCTCCATGCAGTATCTCTCCACAGTGATGACCTCCTGAGAGGGCCCTGTGCATCCCCCAGGATAACTCACACAAGTCAGATGGACTCAGACTCAAGAGCTCAAGGGCTTCTCAGATAATTCTAAACTAAGAGATTGAAAGCTGGAAAACTGGGAAGAGAGTTTGCATTTAGAAGACATCCCTTGGCAGGAGGGCCATGGAAGAGCTGTACAAGAGCCTTTCCTCTCTCCTGCAGGAAGGACACCACACTGAAGAGAAAGAAAAGCCTACGGATCTGCCAAAAGCACTTTTGGAAAGGTACTTCTGAGGGGAGCTGGCAGAGATAGAAGACCCAAGTGACTCACAGCAAGAGGGACGTGGAAAGGGGAACTGGTGTGACCAGACCAGAAAGTGTTGAGAGGGACAGCTCACTTCTGGGGACATCTGACAGCTCTGTGGAGTCAGCCCTGAACAAAGCAGAGCGGTTGGTGGAAACGGTCATGTTTCTCCTCCGCTTTAGTCACAGCAATGTACCTGGTGAACAGGGCTGGGGAGTCCACACAAGACCATCCAGAGCCTCTTGTGATCACCTTGGATCTGCCACAGCTCACCAAAGACCTCCGACCCCCTGCTCTCTGTAGATCACCTCTCTGTCCCTACTCTCATGTCCCACAGCCATCACTGTGGTCTTGGAGATGGCGGTATGCGTGACCTGGTCCCTTCCCACTCATGATCTCAGCCTTGTGTCATACCTTCCCCATCCATATGCTGGTGCAAGGCTGCTGCCACACAAGCGTGTGACCTTCACTTGAGGCTCAGCCTAGCCCAGCAGCAGCACCATCACCAATTCCCCATTTCCAACTCCTGTCATTTCTGTTGTTGGCCAAGTGTCTGACGTCTCCTCACACATATCTAGAGGCAAGTCACCACCATGTGGAGCAGGCAGAGCCCAGGACAGAGAGGCACTCAGAGCGGATTAGATTTGAGATTGGGTTAATTGCGCCTTTCCATCATTTGTTTGGCTTGGGATAGGTCCAAAACATATGAATGAAATCCCCCCATGCGCGCTACGCTGCTGACAAGCGGATATTGCATCTGGTTTGAATATGGCAAGTGGCTGCAGAGGCAGAGACAGTGTGGAGCTGCTGGAAATACAACACACGCCTCCTCACGCTCCTGGCCCCCCGGCACCATGTGCCCTGCAGTTACGTTATGCTGCAAGACCCCACCCTGCATCCCCAAACGTTCACCACCATCGCCACAGGCCACCATCTCAGGCCACCATCACCCTGAGCCGTGCCACTGCCACTGCCAGGCCGTTCATACCCCTGGCCCAAAGGTGGGAGCAGGAGATGGAGGAGGAGGAGGACAACGCCTCGGACCAGCACGGGGTGACATCCACGGGGCAGACTGTGATGGCCAGAATGGCTGTGGATGACACAGATGAAATGGCGACGTTCCCTGGCGTGGAGAGAGGGTGGGAGGGGAGATGCAAAGGGGAAAGAAAGCAGCGTGGATGCCAGAGGTTTGTTTCTCTAACCCTCCCTAGAGCCCCCCCTCAGCCCGTGAGCAGTGGTGTGTGAGCACTGCGGGGGCTGCAGCACTTGGGACGTGAAAGAACTGGGGCCATGCTGTCCCCAGGGTGCTCAGGGGGAGGTGGAGCCAATGCCAGGAGAATTTCAGCAGTGGAAAGTAACCTTTGGTCTGTCCTTGGCTGCAGGGCACAAGGTGCTGGGGGCCACCAGTAACACCAGAGAGCACAGGATGCCCTTATTGCCCTGTATTCACCCCCTGATCTGCAGCTGGCACAGGTCGGGGACTTTCCGAGGGCTCCAGTGAAGCAAGAGAGATCCACTAGGGCTTTGCAACATCGCATGAGGATGTGGGAGCCTGCAAGAGCTGCTTGCATAGAGCCCTTTGGCTCATGGTGCGGCTGGAGGCGCAGGGAAGGATGCTCGGTGAAGGGGCACCCTGGCAGAGGAAAGCACATGCTAGAGAAGATACAGGCTGGGAAACCACTTTTCCCAGGATGAACATACCCAGGAAATAGAAAGGGGGTCTGATGTTAAGTTGAGGCACAACATCGGGGTTTGACAAAATAACTTTTTGTCCTGGATGACCCAAAAGTTCATGAAGAAACTGAGAGCAAGCCAAAACCCCAGCCCTCTCCCTGCAATGCTCCTGTTTCTTGCTTTCAGGAGAAAGATGGAAAAACATTGGCCTACGTGAAGGTGTTCCCCATATGTTCTCATTTTAGTTTATCTCACAGGGACATGTGCCCCTGAGGTACAGTGGTCACTTCGTTGGTCTCTGCAGCAGCACCATTCCCAGAGGACCAGGGCGGAAGCAGAGCCCAGCCATGGAGATGATGGATGTGCACTTGGTTCTCTCCTGGGTGTTGCTCCTGGCATGTGCTCCCCGGTCCATCCCTGCCCCAGAGCTCAGCTGCCTCCTCTCACCGTGAGCAGAAGTTGGAGATGGGGAAGCCAGGGGCTTTCCACGCTGGTGGCATGTGGTCCCCAGCCACTGCCTGGAGGGCAAAGAGAGTCCCCTGCTGCCACCAGCACCCAGTCTCGGTTTGCTCCAGCTCCCACCATGGCACAGAGGAATGCCGATGTCCACGCTGGGAGAGCCACGTAGGACCTTCCTCCTCCTCGCAGGACAGGGGAGCCCTGATTTGCACAGGTGTTGAGCACCCTCCATCCCCGGCAGCCCTCAGGGCTGTCACGATCACTCAGCACCTCCCAGGATCTGGCCTTTTTTCCACTGTTCTTTTATGAAGACCTTATTTTACAGCTTGTTAATTTGTACTTTTTCGAGCTTTTAACAGGGAGCAGGGGCCAAGTCCCCAGGCATCCCATTGGCCGTGAGAAATCCCATTTGGTATCATATAAATTATTGCAGATATTACTAATATTGCGTCTATTGTGTAAATACTGACTAAATGTTTGAAAAACACAAATAAATACGAGCTGAGCTGATGGCTGGAGCAGCTGCCTATGAGCCATTCTGGGCCCCCGGGGGAAAGAATCCACATTTTAAACTAATGTGTAAATATGTAACCTGCCTCTATCCCCCGCCAGATCGGCGTGAGCAGTCCTTGGAAGCAGCCCAGTCCCTCAGCTGCACGGCTATGATTTAACAACAGCTATAAATACATCTCATCCGCCGGGCAACTGCGCAAACAAGGGCTCACCTGGCAGTAAGGGGTCACCGAAGAGTCCCCCACCTGAGAACGCAGCGCCCAGAGGGGTGCAACGGTGATGGGAGATGCTCAGGGCTGCCCGGTGCTGAAAGCCTCCCCTGGGTCCTGGATCTCATCAGCCCAGCCTAGCAGGCCTCAGCGTTGCATGCCACAGCCAGGTATGAGCTAATGGACCACCATCAACTGGTGATCCACCAGGATCAACAAGGACACTGCCCCCAAGTCAAGTGAGCTTCCCTTGTTGGGGCAAGTGCCTCCCCCTGCTTGCGAGCTCTTTCCCCAGTTCCCCATTGTTGGAAGAAAGTCACATAGTTCTCTGAAGTCCCGGTCCCTCATTGCCACCCAAAGTCCCAGAGCAACATGCCCCTTGCCAGAGGGCAGAAGGACTGGCCAAGGACCATGTCTGTTCATCCCACTGCCTCCCAGCCTCACATGCTGGGAGTTTCCAGCCCCTCCTTGCAAGTCCTCAGTTCCCCCCCATCACCCAGGGGGGCTGGCTCTGAGTGGGATGAGGAACCCCATTAACCCTTTCACTACCCAAATCAGGGGTACTGCAAATGGTCCTCTTGGCAGAGCCGGTGGAGTGGTGAACCCCAGGCTGCAGACAAGGGAGAGGAGACAACTCGCACCCCTGGGCTTTGCTTTTGATGGACAGGGGACGATGCTGGTTTTTACCCAGCCTTTGTTTTGTGACATTCCCAATCTCGTCAACTGAATTTAACCCCTGGCCACTACTCAGTTGGGTATAAACACCTCTGGGTTTGCCCAGAGCTGCAGAGCTCCTGCAGAGGATGAGAGTTGCTGGGTTGGCTACAAGCACCGGCGTGGGGTGGATTTGCTCCTCGGCTGATGGACAGCAGCGCGACCAAGGTGGTGGCAGGCTGTGTAATGGGTCCTGCCACCCGGGACCGCAGAGGGAGGTGCCGGCAGCGCAGGGCCCCCGTCGCCCTGCCAGCAGGCGGGTAGCACAGGCAGGGAGTGAGAGGAGAAGCTGGGCCAGGAAGATGTGAGTCAGGGCAATAAGGTCATTGCAGTGGGAGCCGCTCGAGACACTGCTGGGCGGATGCCTGTCCCCTGAGGCAAAACATGGGATTTAATGCCATTTCTCTTGAGAAAGGTGAAGATCACAGTATGGGTTCCCAATTCCAAAGCTGCAGGTATTTTTCAGGTGGGTGGGGGGAGCAGCTCTGGTCTTGGCTGCAGATGACAATGACTAAACCACAGGCCCAGAGGCTGCAGGGAGACTTTCCCCAGCTTCTTCTGCCTCCTACCCCCTCTCTGGGACAGCCAGAGAGATGTTTCCCTACTGATTTCCTTAGCAGTCCCCAAGTCCCAGCAATCAGCCCAGGGCAGCATCTGCTTGTGAGCTTGCACCCTCCCAGGGAGCACCACCACTACAGGCTCCTCCGGAACCCAGCTTGGCTCCTCCAAGCCCCTGCAGTTGCTGTAGGTGCCCAGATGCCCAGACTTGGCCTAACAAATGCAAATTCCCCTCCCGAAACTACTCTTTTGGCTCTTACATGTCACATCTCTGAGCCCTTTTACAGGTCTGGGCGTAGGTCCTTGGCCAAATGCATCAAATGGAGGGTGAGGAACCAGGGGGAGGACCGCACAGGATCGGGTTGTGCATCAGAGCTCAGCTCTTCCGCTGTAACTACAGATTAAAATAATAAACTCAGAAGGATCCAGCGTTTGGCAGGGCCTACGAAGAACCGATGTTTGACTGGCCCTCAGCTCACAGGCACACCCAAATAAATAGCATTGTTTATAAGGACTGAAAATTAAAAATTAAGGGCTGTGATTTTCAAAGCTCCCTGAGGAGCCCTGACATTGAACTCCCATAAAAATTAATGGCATGAAATCCCATCCCTACATTTCTCTGGAGTGATAAAAAGAGCTATTCATTGTGCAATCAATTGCTTAAACTCATAATCATTTATACTAAAGAAATCCTAAGTAATTTCACTGCTATGGAGGGTTTCAGTTAGCAATAAATCTAGTAAATAAAATACCTACCATTTGAGTAGGAGAAATTACTATAAGATTCAGCAAATTAGCTAACACAATGCAAAGTAATTTCACTTCTTATCTGCTGGGAATTGCAAGCCACCAGCTTCCATTTACTCTTGATTTGAATTTTAAGTCGTTTTTGCCTTCAGATGAAAAACAAAACTTGTGTGGCTGATTGAAAAGCATTTAAGGAAAATATGGGAGTTTGCATGTTTTTTGACAAACTCATGAGCTGCCAATCAACCTGTGTGGACCATCACTTCTTGTAACAGCCTGAGTTTTGTCCAGAGGCAAACATAACCAGGAGAGATATTGATGTGGAGACTTTGGCCTTCCCGAGACATCTCTGCTGAGTTTCTGCATATTTGCATGAACCTGCAGGTACCGGGATCCCCCACCATCACCTCTCACTCACAGAGAATTTCTCAATTCGATATCAGGCACCTTCATCAGACATTTTGTGTGGTCTGCTGAGGGTGAGATTGATGGTGCATGGAACCAGATATGCCACATGAAACACCACCACTGGAGATATGCCATGGAGCCAGTTGATCCCACCCAAACACATGTGGACAAACACACGCATGCTCTTCAATCCACCCAGACCACCCATGTCCGCACTGCAGGTGTACAACAGGAGGTCACCAAAGCCACACTTGCCCCACTGAGACTCACAAGTAGCTGTGAGGGACACTCCTCTTCAGCCCGTCCCCAGACATCACCTGTGATGAACAAGTATGTGAAACACACCTGGGGCATCAAATGCCATGGCTGGACCCTACCTTCCTCTCTGAACACAGTGGTCCTCTTTCCGCCACGTATCTATAGCTTGTCATCACACCTCTGGCTTTACTCTGCAGATAGACCCTGCAGTCATGCGGTTACCTCACTTCCAGATGAACTGAAGATCAGCAGCATCATGCCCAGGTATAACCCTTTTTTAGGGAAATTGATCCACAAAATTGTAGCTTTTGAAGTTGGCTGAAGAATTAAGCATTGATGCCGTTACGATTTAGTAGCAATCATGTCCCATCCTCCTTTAGGTTGCTCTGAAACCCTGCCCCACCTTCAGGTCTCAACTTAGGTGTACATCCAAGATCAAACCAGCTGTACCATCAGAAGTCACTGCAGCTAAGAGAACCCAAGAAAAGGTCTGTAAGGAAAGAGTAGGACAGTGCAGGTCACAACAGCAGACACTCACACAGCCTGGTTATTCTAAATTAGTGATCTCTTTTTAAAGTAAAGCAAAAGATAAAGTGGAAAACTCTTGAAACTCTTCCTTTCATTTGAATCATTTCTGGGTCTTCCCCACAGGTCACATCCCACCACGCCATATGCCCCCTCCACACACTGAGCAGACCCAATGCAGGACTTCCAGGATTTTCAGACCTGGAAAACGCCAGCCAATCTCCGGAGTCATACCAATGACAAGCAGGAAGAGCGAGGAGCAAAGTCCACCGCATCCCACGCCACAGCCCTTGGCTTCACCATCAACCAAAGTGCCAGGGAATTTTACATGTGCATTGCCTTCCTGTGGCTGGGTATGAGCTGGCCGTAAGCACCATGGGCAAGCAAGGTCCAGAAGGTCCAAGATGGCAATAGCTCATGCTGGCCACCTGGTCACTGGGCCACTGAGTGTGTCCCACAGGTCCACGCTCGTGGCCAGTGGCCACGTCCCGTTACACGTGGCTGTGTCCCCCTCTAGTGGCGTGCCCCAGCCAGCATGCTCACTGCCGTGAGCTGGATGTGCTCACCCTTGGCGTGGTCATCACAAATTCATGCCTCCATGATTCCTCGGTGGTCCTGTGCTGGGTGGTAGCATGGTCAGACCCGCGATGCACAAAGAGGACCTCCAAGAAAAAGTGCTGTTGCTGCTCCATATTGACCACCAGCCTCCATCAGCTATGGCAGGGCAAGGCTTTTCTGTAGGGAAGGGCAGGTCCATCAAGCCGAGCAGGACACTCCCGGTCCCCCAGACGTCTACAGCAGCAGAACGAGGAAGGACTGGAGGATGGCTTTGCCAAGCAGGGCAACATTACAGCCTGTCACAGGTACCAGAGTTTGTAAACGGCTCCCCTGCCTCGTATAAAGGAGTTTTTTTGAGAGGGCTGGGAGGATTAAGTGCAATTCTCTTCTGGCAGCTGCTGCCTGCAGATGAAGAGATTAATTACGGCCATCCAGGCTGCAAAGCTAGCAAGATGCCTCCTCACCACAACTAGGATCTGCACCCTGCATCACTGTTAACTTGGACCTCCTCAACAGTTCTGGTTTCGTGTTCCCTCCATCCATAGTGTCACCACAGGGCAGGACAAAAACTTGTTTCCTCGCTGTGTTTATGGCTGAAGATCGTGTTTAGTCCTGAAAAACACAGCAGGGCAGGCTCCCTGTTAGCTGTGTGCGCTGTGGGACGTAACTGCTCTTGCTTTCCTAAACATTTAGTGTCTTATTTGCTGGCTGATTCTCTTGAGCAACCGTAATTGTTTCACAGCTTTGTGTTTCCATTTATGCTGGTAGAGTAAGCAATGCAAACTGCCCTGGTTTGCTCAAGAGAGCAGCACCGTGTTGAATCAGCACAGCGGGAGGACAAACCTCACTTGAGTTTGAAGCTGTGCTAAATCAGGTGACCGTAAGAACTCTAAGAGACGATGGGACACCGTGGGAATCCTTTGAGCATGCTGGGATGGGGCCAGACCCTTAAAGGTGCATCTGACCAAAGTGTGTTTCAACTTCTTTCTAAATTGGGGTCTCCAAACTAGGCGCCCTTGAACACTTAGCATCAGAGTGTCTGCTGAAGAGGATGCTGTGAGTGCTGCAGACTTTGCCAGTGGTCACTGTGACGCTCTTGCCATCATCTCCTGCACCTCCGGAGATGAACTGCTTGCAAATCAGTGCTCTAAATATTTCCCAGTTTTCTTGAAAACTAGGAATTTCCCCAAGCAAAAGAAATCAGTGCTCTGAAAAATGAAGAAACACACCAAAAAATTGCACTTTGGGAAGAAAAAAAATAAAAATGAAAACTTTTTGTGTATTTTTCTACTCATTTCAGCAGGCCTGAGTCCATGCACACTGGCCACTCTGTACGGCTCATCTCAGCTTGGTAGAAAGCCAGAGAGATGGTTAAACATCTTCCCTTTGGCTTTCCCTCGATGCCAGACATACACCAAGGTATTTCCTGAACCATGCAACATTTTTGGGCTGTATGAGGTCTGTCACTTTGTACAGTGTTTCTAGGATGGAAGATGACCCATATATCAATGTCAGCATTTATAGCTGGGAGTCCTTTGAGACCCCTGAGTCACCCACGACTGCACTTATGAATTCTGGCATCTGTGACAGCAGCTCTGTGGGCCTGGGTAGCCTGACTTTCTGCTGTAATTTCCCCTTCAGAGACACCCAGGGAAAATGCCTCAAATCAGCAAGCAGGTCACAAATTTCACTTTTGAGTCCTCCTCACATGGGCTGCCAGGGATGAATTCATCTCACCCAAAAAAAAAAAAAAGCCCAGTCTTGAGAACTTACATGGGCTTCTCTACAGCTTTGCCAAGCACTGCTACAGGCTCTGCAAGAAATACCCAGTGGGGAGAGAAGGGGTGAACGCCTGCTGGAGGGACCAGCATTTCTCCATAGACTGAGAAGAGACCCCGGCTGATTATCTTACAGTTGACACCCATTTTCAGGTGGTTACACTCAAGGAAGGTGTGTTGAACGCTTTCTGGTGGACTGCCATGCATGAGCTCCCCATAATTTGCTGGGTATCTGTCCTCTGCAGAGGACAGATCTCAGCATGGCATCCCCACCCAAAATCTCAGCATCCCCAAGGCCTTCCTTCCCCCATGGGTTCTGCTGTTTGTCCCTACCCAGGGGAGGGATAGGGGCCCATGGCGGGAAGGAACCCTCCAGGGTCCAAAGTTAGAGGACACTGAAGAAACCCTTGGGAGGAGGAACATGGTCAACCTCTAAGCTTCAGTCTCCAGACTGCTTACCACATAGAGGGTCTTGACCTAGGACATTTCCCTTGATGCTAAGCATCTGCCTCAGAAAATACCTGTGTTAGGGAGCTCCTGTACCCATAACATTCCTCTTCTCTGAGGAACTGCTTCCCCAGATGCCATGAGGTGATGGGAAGCTCTGCATCTCCACTGCTGGGTTTCTGTGCTGTGCCTTCCTGCTCCTTGGCATCTCTTCCTCATCAGCTGTGAGTCAAGAGCACCTCTGTTAGTGCGTTCCTGGTAGGTAGCCCCAGAGCACTGTTCTTCTGGGTCTGCCTCACTAACGCCATCCTGGCAGGGCTCCTGCATCTCAGCACTCAGTGGTCCACCCTATGGCTTGGACACTTCATGATCCTGGTAGCCCACAGTGTCCAGGGCACATTGTCCAAGTGCTACCCCTTTGATGGGAGAGGACATTGGGTCTAGCAGCCCTAGAAACAGTGCTTAGCTCCTTCCATCCCCCCAACAGCCATCCCCTCACTGGCCTTTGCCCAGAAACCCCCCAGGAGTGACTCTGGAGGTGCAGCTCCCTCACTGAGGGGGCAAGATGTTGCTCCAGTATCCATCATCACCCAGTTACTGAGTACAAGAAACACAGCTACATGGACAACACAATCGATTATTTTTAATCTCCTCTCCCCTTGCCTCCTCCAAGGTGTCCTGGCTCCTTCCACCTGCCCATGGCTTATCCCCCCAAACATGTGGAGTTCCCCCTCATTTTCCTCCAGCCATTTCATTCTTTCCCACTAACCTGAGTGAGACTGTGAACATGTGCCTCTCTGATCCCGTCTCCTCCCCAAATTTCCTGTGTCTGAGCCCCTCTGCATTTCCCCCGTTTCCCTGGCTCTGCGGTATTTACAACCTATCTCTTTGTTCTGCTCTGGGGAAATCCCAGTGCTGCAGACTCGCTGGCTGGGCTCCCCATGCCGCCGCCACCACCTTGTCCCCCAGAGCTTTCCCATGGACAGGGGACAGGCAATGGACGCAGCGCTGCCAGCGCAGGACTGATTTCCCGTCCCCTGACCCATGCAACATCTTCTTGACTTCAAGCTGAATTCACAAATAAAAATAAATAGATATATGGATATTCATAGGTCAAACGTATGCAAGCACCCACAGCCATTGCTCACCTCAACAGTCCCATTTTTGGTGATTTCTCTTAAGAGCTTTTCTGGAGCACATCTGCCCCATGAGCTTAGGAACTCCTCTAAATTCAATATGCGAAACAATTCTACATCTAACTGATTGACTGTCTCCCGTGTATCTCTTGGATCTGCACTTTTGAACCTCTGATCTGCAAATCCCTACTTATGCGGGGTCCACAGAAAGTAACTCATCAACCTGGAGCCTGTTATCAGTACAGTTCAGTTGCTTGAGAAGGGAAATTTTTCAGACTCAGCAAACCGAAGCAGGTTGAAAACCACTGACCAGAGGTTTTGGGATTCTGGGGAACGTCTAAGACGATTCAGAGGCTCTGCACTTCCACAGCTGAAATGTTAATAAGAAACTATTGACTTTAGTTGGGATGAACACTGCTATATTGACGTGAGAAGGAAGTACTGACCAAGGGAAAAAAAAAAAAAAATGAAGTCAATATTTGCCAGGTGGGATAATAAATCCTGATTTATGATCAATGCAAAACGCAGTGGTTGCGTTGCTATATACAGTCCATGGGGTAAACCGAGCCACTGCGTTTCCTTTATTTCAATTAGCTGCAAGTAATTTGCTGAGATATTCAGGGTAATGTGTAACCGAGATGTTCTGAGGGCTGTTCCCAGCCCATGGCTAAATAACCTGACACCTCTAAGTGATGTGGAACATTTTTAGCCTTTGCTGGAGGCAAAACCGAAAGTTAGACAGTGCGACCCTAATTCTTCCCCAGATTGCTGGGATGGTTTCTGGTGGGTCCCTCCCCACAGCCGTGCAGCCTGGGTGGGAGTCGGGGGGCAGGAGGCTCCTGAACAGCCCGGGGGAGGTAGGTGTGAGGGGGGTCCTGTGCTACGGCTCCTCCCGGCCCCCACAACCCACCCGGGGCCGAAGGCAGCCCACGTCAGCATGGAAAATTCGCCCTGTGGTCTCTGCCCACAAAGTGGCTTTTAGCAGACGGGAGATGAGGGGTTGCCTTCCTCCGTGTGCGTGAGGTGGCTTTTTTGTCCGGTCTCCCGTACACCTCCGTACAGCCATAAAACTCTGCCTTTCTTCCCTGCCACAGACGTTTCAAGCTTCACTGATTAGGTTTGCATTGTATGTAGCTAGCTATTAAAGCCAAGCATTTTACGGTCCTTCCAGTTTTGCAGGATAATTTCAGAAGCAACAGCCCCAAAGAAGTTCTTTTGCTGTAGTTGAATAACCTGATTTGTACAAATATTTTAGCAAAAATCTGGACTATTCTGATTTCTATGTGGCTTCCCTCCCTTCCTAAGAATAATTGCACCAAATCCTCCAAGACACAGGATAAACACAGTGGTTTCACTTTATTATAACAAAGTATAGATTTTTCGCTGCTGCGTCACCAGGTCTCTCACTCGTCTTTGTCTCCAAAAAGTTTTGTTTTCATCTTTTTACCACCATATTTACGTAGAAATGCGCTGGACAGCTGAGGGGATTTTACTGTCTCTTACATTTCCTGTTCTGTTGTTTAATTAGTCATTTCTGAAAAAGAACATTACTTAAAATAAGAAGTTTCCTGCTACAAGAGAAAATTAGGTTGAAGAGTCCCAGGCAGCCCAACACTGCCGTGCGAGCAGCACGCCTGATGTCTTCAGGAGACACAAGGATTCGGACAGGGAATCGGATTCAATCATTGATTGCATTTTGGCAAAGCAGCGGACTTGAAGTTGGTCTGAATGAAGGAACCTGTCCCTTGGTGTTCTCCCAAAGCCCAGCCCCGCATCTTCCTCCCAGCCAGGAGACAAAGCCCTGTCCGTGTGCCTTCAGCAGCCACCAGCATGAAGAAGCTGTAAAGCCACAGCCAACACTTTGCTCTATGTGCACCTGAGAGGCCCCACTAAGCAAAGGACAGGCTCTCCAGATCCCAGGTTCCTCATTCCTCCGCTTCGTGGATGCAGATTGCATGTTAAGCCAACAGAAGAGATGGTTCAGCACAAATATTGGGACCTCCTGGAGATGGGTGTGGAGGGGAAGTGGTGTCCTCATTTAAACCATTCCCCACTCAAGGAAGGGGAAGACACATTGATGTCCTCCAAACGTAGCCATGCTCTGCTGTAAGGCCAATCTCTTGTCACTTGTCTGATAGCCAAAACCAGAAAAAACTCTGTTCCTTACTGATACCCCATATGGCCTTCAAAGAGCTTTCCCAAGGCAGATCCACAGCCTCTTTGACAAAAGAAAGAGGGGGAAATTATGCGTGGAGAAGGCAGACACCTTGGGCGAGATGCAGCAGAGGACTTTGGTCCTGGTCTTCTCCACCAGTACAGACAAGCCAGTGTCTTGTCCCTGTCTGCCCTTGTCCCAGCAGGAAGCTAGGAGGCTCTTTCCAGGTTCTAGTGCGTTTTTTCTTGCTGCCTGAGATTTAGAGGATTTTCTCCAGCAGCATTTTATTCACCATCAGTGACCCAATATCCCAATCAGCATCTCCCTTTTCCTTGATTTTCTTCTGTTCCTTCCCACCTCTGGGTTTGTATCCCCAAAAGGCGATGTCCCCATGCCTCAGCGAAACAGACCTGGGGCGGTGGCACAGAGGGTTGAATGGTAGGGACCTACCAGGGACCACATGGCTAAGCCTAAGAGGCTGCCATTCCCTGGGACAAGACCTCTCTTGAACTTTTGCCTGGCCATGGCCTGGTGGGGTGCAAGTTGGCTGGGCCAAAACAGGTTGGGTGGTGCCAGGAGAGAGCTGGAGCAAGATATATCCCCACAAGCTCCTTTGAAAGCAGCCACTCACGGGAAGAGAGATGTGGGCATCACTTAAGGTGGGCACCTCGGCACTGATCCCACCAGCTGGTGCGGGAGTAAGTCTTACCCGCAGCGTGCTGAGAGTGAAGACAACTCCACCACAAGTCACAAATGGTCAGGGGTGTTCATCCCTGGCCATCCAGCCTGGAAGACCCTTTGCAATCCTGGTGGCCACCATCCCTCCTCCCACCCTGCTCAACTTAAGCCTGGCTCCCCCCCGCAGCTCCCACGACAGGGGGTGAAGTCTCCGTGCTCCCGAATGCCTGGAGGTATAATAAGCACTGAAGAGGAGTCGGTCAGGGTGTTATGTGTCCGACCAGCCTGCAATCTCGGCTTCTCCCTGGGCAGGGTGAGTAGGGCAAAGGTTGCAGGAGCTGGCTGTCACTCCGGCGCTGGCTCCCCGCACGTGCACCCCCCTTTATGACCACTCGTCCGGCACCTGGATCACGACTTGTTTCAGCAGCGCAACGATCTGTTTGGTTTGGACGGCACCCGGGCGAGTGGTGAAGTCAGTTGTGATATATTTTAAACCCCGGGGCCTGGAATGGGGATACACTCTCCCTTGAAGATAGTACAAGCCAGGGGACAATTCATTCACAGCCCCTGTGAAAAAGGATATATTTGGCTGGTGGAAAACTTGGCTCTTCTGCAATGGTATGCTTTGAAAGCGTTCACCACGTTCACCATGCTCTTACCTTCCCACTGTGGGACAGCACCCACAAATTTGCCATAGACGCTCATTTTTCCCAGAGAAACTTTCATGGTGAGTTCAGAGACAACATCCAAAAGCAAAGACCTTAAATCCCAAGCTGCTCCACTTTTTTTTTTTTTTTTTTTTTTTTTTCAATGCCATATTTGACAATAAACTCAGAGGAGTAAATTTTTCCAGCCTCGGCGCTGGATTCCAGGTGATGGCACGGCAGATTCCTCCGGGCTGAAAGTCTGAGCCTGTGGTCTCTGCAGACACACACAAATAAATGCACGTCCCCAAGCACCCGCGCTGAAGTGCCCTGCAGCCCGCGGGGAGCTAAAGGCTTCCTGTCGCAGCTGAAAAAGGACCGTCTTGATTTTGGAGTGACCGTCGTGGTGTGTTTAGTCGACCAGGTGAGCACGGGCTACAGCAACCGCTCGCTTTCTGTTTATAATGCCCTGGACACAGTTCTTTTGTCAGAGCAATTTTGACCCTCGCAAAGCTGCTTCTGTTTGTGAACTGCGCCCCTATACAGCACCTTCTCTGAGCAGTCATCAGCGCCGCTCTGAAATGTTTGGATAGTTTGAAATAAATTTCATCAGAAAAACCACAGGTTTCTATAAAGGAGTACAATTGTCCTGTGTTTTCTGGTATGGAGGCTCTCAGAACAGCTTCTCCTTTCTCTAGGACAGGATTAATACATGTACTGTTGCTAAGTGTCCGATATTTATGTTCCATTAAGTTCAAAACAGAATTTTTTTCTGTTCAGCGTCAACCCCCACAGCCCCAGATTCGCTCATGAGTTTTGTCTCCCTCTTTTCTCGCAGCTCTTCACCGCATCACACGGCTGAGACCACCATCCAGATTGCAGACTAGCCCACTTCCAGTCCCACCTGGTAAGCCCCCAGGGGTATCAGAAAGCCAAAAAGAACCTGTCAAATATCTCCCACAACCTCTATGACTAATAGCACTGCTCAGATCCAGGAATTGAGCAAGAGTGCTACCTGCCTGCACTCATTCTGCAGCGTAGTTGTATTTACATCACTTAAACCCAGAGTCTGGCCGCACCTTTGCACGGATCTTTGCGAGCTCTGTGCTTCCACAGTGGTCTCAGAGTTGGAAACCCCCATCCTGCCACCACTGCCGGGACCTTCTCCTCGCCTGTGATAGGGCAATGGTAATTTCTAATTTTTCTGCAGCCTTTGAACACAGAAGCACCTGGGCAAGCCTATGAAACACTCCTCAGGTGCATTTTATTCCTCTTCCCATCCGCTGAAATATTTACACATCAAAGGGAGCCTTCTTATCTAATGGGCTTTTGATGTTCCTTAAAGCAACCCATGGGCAGTAATAAAAAGTGATGCCTTGCAGCACTGGGGTCACCTGCAGGCACTGAGCCCCAGGCCTCGCCAAGGGTGACAAGGGCTCTTTGCCATTGGTGGCTGTGCTGGGAGGGGGGCAAAGGAGAGCCCCCACTCTGCAGGACGCTCTGCACAAGGCCAGGGGACCTGGTACCTCCTTAAATACTCTCCTGGATGCGGGCCTTCCTCTCTTCCAAAGCAGCTGCGCTTTGAAGCCTTCACAGCACCCTGGCACCTTCTGAACATGAGGGCAGCTCGCAGAAAGCACCTAGTCTGCAGGTAACAGCTGAGCAGTGGTTCGTGGGCATCTTTGAAAGGCCAAGGGACCCCCCTCTCCTGGTGAGTGCCCATTTCCACGTTCTGTCTGTTCACACTCATCATCTTCTCCACCGCAGAGGCTGTAAAATAAACACCCGTCCTTCCCTGCCGCGCTGTTATCATCTCCCCAGACAGCTCGCCCTGCACTTCCCTTCAGGGTGACTCACTCCAGATGTGTCTGCATCTGTCTTCCCTCCGGCATGGGGTTCCCACCCATCAGCCCACAGACACCCCAGCCCCAACGCATCCTGTGGACGTGATCCCACGCCGTGACTGCTGAGAACCGGCTGGCACTCACACCTGCTGGGTATAACTCCCTTCCCAGTGGGTAACGTGGGATGTTCCCCTCTGCTCCAGCTGCTCCGCTGGGATCAGTGGCCTGAACCTGCTGCAGAAGCAGGTGGACATGCTCTACAAGTCCTTGCCCAGGCCAGGAGAGGCATAAAGGAAGGCATGTTATGGGCAGAAGGGTGAGGAGCACAGTGACCGGGGCTCTGCTTTCCCAAACACCTCCTTGACCCACCCAACGTGCACCTAACACAGGGCCAGCGAAACAATTCCAGCGCCAGATACTGGGAGGGGACATCATAGGGCAGAGGAGCATCTCACACCACCCAGAGTACATGGGGTCTGTACGAAGAGCCCCAGGAAATCATACTATGGCATCTCACAGAGGTCTTCCAGCTCATGCCAGGCACCCACCACACCATCCTGCCATCACAGCTGCCCGACAAGAGCCGCAGGGTGCCCAGAGCCTGCCAGGAGCACCGTCAGCCCTGGCACCAGGAGTGTCTCTGCCAGGGATGCTCCTCAGGCTGCAGGTGTCCACACCAGGCAGGGCACCCCGGGTACCCATGCAGGCATCTGGGACCATGCCCACCCCTCTGGCTTCTGTTGAACTCTCTGGTGTTTCTCCCTGGGGGAGGAATAACGCATCTGAAGCCCAAAAATATGATATTCCCGTGGATCCACGTGGCTCCGGCCAGCCCAGCCATGGCCCTCTAACCTCTCATTCCCCTTAGCCTTTCAATTAGCTCTTGCCTTCCTGACGACTTCACTCAACACCCAGAGCGATTAGAAGGCAGAGGAAGGCCACAGCTTTGTCTCGAACGATGAGCCAGATTAATCAGCTCCAGTTGCACTGAATTACCCGGTCGGGGCTCACAGCAACAACCTCCGATTCACCGGCAGAGCCGCCAGCATCCCGCTTTCAACCGGGATAATCAGCAAGGACGTGAAAGCCAGATGAATGACTAGGTGAGGGTGGGCTGCCGCCTGTCAGGAGCTGGAATATAAGTCAAAGCGCTTTGAAATTAAATCCTGGCTTTGACAGGGAACTAATACAGAGATTTTAAAGTAGGTGTAATACACTTAGACAGGCATGTGTGCAGCCCAGTGCAAGTTGCCGTGCTTTGAATAAGTGTGTCCCGGCTACACGGAGAGCAGGAAAATGGAGTTGAAAAGACAAAGGGAATTTTGAATAGCTCCAAACCAGCTTGGCAAGATTTTAGAGATGGTAGCAAGAGGTTTTAGTAATGGACCTAACTAATAACATTGTCAGGAGGAGATTTGGTGCATGGTTATTGGCTGCCTGGGATCTTGAATTTCACACCAAGCAGCCATCTCGTGTCACTCCTGGCTTTAAATTAAGTCATTTGTGCCCACGTGGACTGCGGGGGATAGAGGGAGGGATGGTGGATGGGGGAGGCGATAGGGATCCCCACTGCACCTCGTGGCCTCCGGGGGGAACAAGCCACACTGCTAGTAGCTCCTGGGATTCCCAAGAGTTGACCTTTCTAGACACCTTCAGAGGTGGATTTAAGCCTCGGTACTTGGTCAAGCATCACCCTCCCCATGCACAGCCCGGAGCCCATCACCAGGGCGCTGCGGCTGGATGCTCTCCACGGGAGCAGCCCTCCGAAGACACCAAGAGCGTTTGCAACCTCGTCCCTGCCGCCAGCTACAGAGGCTATTCCCTCCTGACAGAAATTCCCGGGCCCCCCCCCGGACCTCTCCCCTTATTTGTGAATTTTCAAATACCAAAATCTGGCATTTGCCTTGAATCCTCTGAAACTGGGATTTGGGGAATCCCTGCCTCCCTGGGGGAGGCAATCTCGGCAATGCCTGAGCCGCTCCCAGCAATTCGGAAACCCCTGGCAGCCCCTCGCCCCATCCTGGGGGCTCTGCTTTTCCACAGCCACGCGGAAATTTGACCTAAAAGCGTCA
>JAOXNO010000009.1:8524133-8535861 GCA_028565335.1 Limnodromus scolopaceus | reverse complement strand
GAAGGGGACTCCACACCCTCCCTGGGCAGCCTCTTCCAGGGCTCTGCCACCCTCACCCCAAAGAAGTTCTTCCTCACGTTAGAGTGGAACTTCCCATGTTCCAGCTTGTGCCCGTTGCCCCTCGTCCTGTCGCTGGGAAACACTGGAAAGAGTCCGGCTCCATCCTCCTTCAACCCACCCTTTAGATACTCGTCAGCATTGATAAGGTCTGCCCTCAGCCTTCTCCAGGCTAAAGAGTCCCAGCTCTCTCAGCCTTTCCTCATCAGGGAGGTGCTCCAATCCCGTTGGTGCCCTACACTGGACTCTCTCCAGCAGTTCCCTGTCTCTCTTGAACTGGGGAGCCCAGGACTGGTCGCAGGATTCCAGTTGTGGCCTCCCCAGTGCAGAGCAGAGGGGGAGAATGACCTCCCTCCACCTCCTGGCCACACTCTTCCCTGCACAGCCCAGGGTTCCATTGGCCTCTTGGCAACAAGGGCACGTTGCTGGCTCGCAGATAGTTTACTGTCCACCAGGACCCCCAGATCCTTCTCCTCAGAAGTGTTTTCCAGCAGGTCCACCCCTAACGTCTAGTGGTGTCTGGATCCCCCCTCCCTGCTCAGAGCGTTCCCAGGGGCTGCCAGCACCAGCCCTGCTGCAGGACCAGGAGCTTCACTTCCCTGCCCCTCATCCAGGCTTCCCTGAGCTGAAGCCAATTTCTTTTTTATCCAGGCTTTTTATGCTGGTCTAAGTCCACAATAAACGATATTTTTATCTCACCTCGCTACAGCGAGGAGTGGTTGGCTGGCACCAGGTTCCAGGGGAAGGAGAGGGAGGAGGTCCTGGACTTGCCAGCATGTTTCCAAGGGGGGAACAGGATCTCCAGAGAAGACAACCTCCGGTCACCAGGCCCTGCTGCTGGTCTCTTGCGCAATCCTGGAGGAGTCATCCCGGGCAGGAGATCACAGGAAAGCTCCAGCCACCAACAGCTCCCTGCTCATGGCTCCTCTTTTCCCAGGCTGGGTTTCAGGAACTGATTCACCTCGTGAAAGGGACAGATCACCGGGACCAAGGTAACAAAACCAGCAGAAACACACCGCCAGGAGCAGGGTCTGGCTCCTCTTGCCTGCTAGAACTGATCCGTTCTTGGTGATTACTTAAAGTGATTACTTTAGGATTCTTCTTCATACTTTTTTGAAGCAGTATTTTCTTCTTTCGTGCTTGTTCTCCTCTGTTTGTCTTATTACTCGCCAGCCCAAAGGTCTCCGGGCAGCCAAACGGTGACTTGCAGTCCTCAGACAGGAGACCAGGGGTCGAAGAGAGCAATAAGGTTTCTCAGAGGAAGCAGAGGACCGGCAGCCAGGGAAAGGCGAGCAGTGCACCCCCCAGCACAGAACACACACCCCCCCATAAAATTGCTGCACAGCGAGAGAGAGGGCGGTTGGTAAATTAAGACAAGAGGAGGCCGGGTCCAGGGCAGCACTGACATGACAGCTCTCCAAACCCCACTCCAAGCCTGTTTTTCAGAGGAGGCAGCTGCCACCAGCTGCAAAAGGAGACCAGGACGGTGGCCAAGCAACGGAGGACATTGCTGCCTCTTGGGAACAGGCCAAAATCATCAGTCTGTTTTTAGCTGTGTCTACGGCAGCGAACGGCAGAGACGGCATGAGCAAAGCTGCCAAGGGAAACCATTCCCACCAGCAACACGGCACCCTGGGCCCTGCAAACCAACCCCAGCCGTGCCCCACAGACCCACACTCCAGCAGCTGCTTGGAGGACAGCATCCCACTGAAGTTTTCCCTAGGACAAATCCAGCTATCGTGCTCCAAAACCACTCTGGGATGTGAAACAGAGCACGTCACGTACGGGTGACTTGGAGATCTGCACATTGTTCTGACCTAACAATAAAGTAGCTGCATCTTGTCATATCTCCCTTCTGGGAATCCCCTCAGAAAGGAAGGACAGACAGACGTAACCCCAGCAGAGGCAGTAAAGAATGGAGAGGACCATCCCGGGTCACTGCTCGAAAAGCCCTTCAGGCAAGGGGCAGCGTTTGCCCAGCGCTGGACCGCAGTTTGGTGACTCAGTGGGGCTGGTAAAGACGCAGGTGCTCGGAAAAGCTCCTCTCTCAAGGTCTTATCAAAGGTGCTCACCTTTCCTTCCAAGATGCCCTGGACTCCTTTTAATAAGGGCCACACCTCGGTAAGCGTAACGCCCAGTGCTGCCGGTGAGAACTATCCCGTTCCTGGGAAGGAGAGGGGCAAAGAACACGGGGAAAGCCTGCAGCGCTCGGCCTCGCTCCGCTCCCAGCGCTTAAGAAAAAAGACCCTGTTGTTCAGCAGCACCATTTCTCCCGTCACAGGGGGGGAAACAGACAGGGGAGAGCAAGAAAAAGCTCACGTCTCCAACGTGTTCGTGAGGGCCCAGCACAGGGCAGCCCGGGGAGCAAACCAGCCCCCAGTTTAACACAACCTCAGCGCCGGTCTGGGTTAGAGCAGCTACGCGGAGACCGTGCCCAGCCAGGAGCTGCAGAGCAGCAGGGTTAGTCACAGCAGCATATCCACAGGGGGGAATTCCCACCTATTAACCCAGACAGAGCACAAGGGTGTGCTTGAAGGTATCTCCTCCTTGGGAAAACCCTGGGGCGCTCCTCCCACCAGTCACCAGCCCTGGAGCCCTACCTCTGGGCTGGCATTTCTGCTGGAGTGTGCCCCTCGGGAGAGAGGCAGGGCTTTCCTCCACATTAAGTCCTTACCTATTTAGCTGATAGTCCTCAATTTCCATGTATCAACCCTGTTGACAACAGCACGGTGGGAAGACAAACTGATTCATGCTATTTGTCACCAGGGCACATGGGTGTTTACCTGATACAGCCAAACTGGTCAGACTGTGTCTGCTCCCACCTCCTCCCTCACCCTCCAGGCCAGATCTGTTCTCCTGCCTCCTCCCTCGCAGTCGTTCTGGCATCACCTTGACCACGACCAACAGGCAGCAGAGTCCATTAATTGAGCAGGAAAGTATCCTGCAAGATGGTACGCTTCCGTGCAATTAGTGAATGTAATCATCTCCCTACACAGCTGAATGGAGCTGATGCAAAGGATGGTGCGGGAACCGGCAGCCGAGGCGGGGAAAGGGGATGGTCACCCCTTCAGAGACAACAACCAGCTGAAAAAGATATGGAAGCACTTGTCTGGAGTAGCCAAGAGAAGCACGAGCCCCACTCACTACCTGCAAAACTGGGATCCAGAGGTTCACATGAGATCCAATGGAAAAGCAGGAATCACTAACCTGGTCCTTGCGCTGTTTAATAGCGGAGTTACGTGAAGGACAGAAAGATTTCCCTCCGAGGTTGCTGTGCATCCCAGCTATTACAGCTTCAGTTTCCACCCAGCCTTCAGTCCTTGGAGCGATTTCAATACAATCCTCGGATGCCATCCCATCAGGGATTGCTGGCCCTTTACAACAGACCAGTAACACCCGGAGCGGTGGGTCACGCAGCCAGCCCAGACCTCGGGCACTGCTTGTTACAGTGAGTGACCACAGGAACCTCAGGAATCCTCACGGGGGAGAGGACAACACTGAGCTGTGGGTGCATCATCAGACAGGGGAGTAAAAAAAATTGTAAAAAGCAGTAACTCGAGGCAATCCCAGCTCATACCACGCACCGGTCTGCCATGCTAGTGTCAAAGGAAGCACCAAGTATCCCCCCTCCACCTCCTAGACCTTCACTTCCAAACCTGCTGGCTGAAAGCCTCGGTCCCAGGAGGGGAAGGAGGTGGTGGCTTTGCCTGCTTTTGCCCATTTTGCATCCGTTAACCCAGGGAGACACACACTCACCAAGGAGCTCTGTGAGAAGCTCGTGCAACCCAGCAACACAGAGCACATCTCACACGCACACATGGCAGAAGAGAGACCTATGGAGCTCCAGAGACAAAGCCACAGTGTGAGAAAGCCCCCCATTGAGCTTGTTTAACCAGCCCCAGCATCCCATCCTCTCTCTGGCCTGGGACAGCTGTGTCCTGGCACAGTCACACAGCCATCAGACAGACCTTCGCAAAGCTAACGCAACCCCGAGAGGAAGGAAGCAGCACTGCTCTTTGAAAAGGATGTTTTTCCATCATCCAGCACCTCCAGGATTCCCTCCAGAGCCCAGTTTAACCTCGTAGCACCCGTTTAACAGAAGAGACTCCATTGCTTGGCCAAATGGACCTGCATGAAAGTCACTGCCAGAAAAGGTAGGCAGAGGGACCAGAAGCTCTACACAACCCCCACAGAAGGATGCACCCAAGACAGAGATGGCTTCCCTGGGTAACCCTGCTACTTGAAGCACAAGTCCTAAGCGGTTCCCCCTCCACTTCAGCGGCAGTTTCCTGCCTGACTTCACGCAGATGATCCCAGTCTTGCTGCTGGCTTTGGACATGTGAATTGGGTTTAGCTACGGAAGGTGCAGGAGCCCATTTCAATCCGCTGTCAGCACATCCAGCAGCCACCAGCGCTCCACTGGTGCCCAGCAGTACCTTCAGCTGGGAGGCAGAGACCTACAGCCGAGCCTCCCCACAGAAGGCAGCCATTAAAAACTAAGCAGCGAAGTTGGGCAGCAGCACTGATCACTACAAAAAGTGAGTAACACACACATTTCACACTAAGCTTTTGGATTACAGCACCCACAAGTCAGCTTCTTAAAATAAAAGTGACCTTTAATGAAGCTCTTGAAATGTGCTTTAATAATTAATACAAATTATAGACCAACAGCGTAAGAGTTCACCATTTCTTTGGAGAATTAACAAAAAAGTGTAATAAATCCTGTGCGTTTTTGTGAGAGAGACAGGTGTGATGTCAATTGTCCCTTCAGAGTTTTTGCATCCGCCCATGAACAGGGAACAACAGGAAACTTCCACAGAGAGAGAAGAGGTGCCAGAGTCCAATAAGCTCCAAAAGCCAACTTTTAATATTGGGGAACATGCACAACAAGGAGCGTTCCCTTCGTTAAGAACCCAGCGTTGGGTACAAGGCTCTGCAAAGATCAACGCAAGGTTGACAGAGCTGAGCCCAGCACCAGAGACGAGGGAAGACGTGAACCAAGGGGATAAAGCATTAAGGAAAGACCCAAACCAACTTGCGAGGAGGACAGTGGGGCTCACAAGGGATAAAAGCAGTGTTTACAAGTCCTTCACACTCAAGAGAAAAGGCAAGGGAAAATAACTACCCTCAGGCAGGCTTGTGAAGATACTTTATGTTTAATACATCTGAAAAGAATGCATATACAAAGAACTTAGACATGAAAAAGCATTGGTTCAACACTAATGACTCTACAAGAAATCGGAATTTTGGAAGATGGAGAAGATTCCCTAAATCTTAAAAAAAAAAAAAACAAAAAAAACCAAAACCACTTTGAATTTGCAAGCCAAAAAATATTTTTGGTAAAATCCCTCCAACACTGCAGTCAGTCTGCATAGAGACCCTGCACACCATCCTCTGCGGGCTGGAACTCATCTGACAGGTTCAAGATTACTTTCGAGCAAAATGCAGAACAAGGGGATTCCTTTAACTGGTCCCTACATGGTGCCAAACTAAACACTAGAACCCCCTTCCTGCAGTTCCTTCCTGACACAGGTCTGTCTTTCCACCCCTCCCTGAAGGACGCCGAGGCATCCAGTATAAGATGCACCACCAGGGCCAGCTCCAAAACTCGTCTTCACGTACACCAGGTCCTTTCAGAGCGCCCAAACAGCAGTGTGGGTGAGTGCTGGTCACACACCCGTAAGCGTTTCTCTAATCACTAAGGATTGGCAAAAGATGGATTTGTTAAAAGCCACCTGAATCAGCTGGGCATGCTTTAAAAGGTGCGGTTATTTTTTCAGCACGTGACAAAAAGCTCATCATGTCAAATATGAAGGGAGAGACTGGCAAGCTAGTTTCAAGTCTGATGGTGCATCCAGAGAAAGGATTCTCCTATTCCTAAGGCTTCATAACTTAGAGGATGGGGTAGAAATTCATGACCTGCACAGCGGAAAGCCAGGGGAAGAGATACAAGGCAACTTCAGAGGAGATGCAGATACATTTTCTACACTCCTCCTTAGAGGAGCACCAGCTTGGGACGTTTTACTTTCCTGTATTTGTCTTTAGGCCTAGAATCTGCTCACAGCCAGGCTGCCGGCTGCCGAACAGCCCTACCAGTTCTTGAAACCAGAACCAAGTCTCACCAGACTGGCGTAAGGGACAAGGCTTCAGTAAAACAGCCTAGAATTAGTCTGTTACAGAAAAAGTCATCACAAGCATGCCTGGATTTTAAACAAACAAAAAAAAAATTAGAAACAGTAAACCAAATAAAAAACTAGTACTGATCAGTGTTTTCTGATAATACATAATTACTCAAAATTAACTAGTTAAACTGAATTGAGGGGGCACTGGGGAATAAACACTAACATTCTCATCTCACACAGGGATCGTGTGGGGGAGATGGGAGTGCAGGGCATTTGTCATTATTGCGAAAACAAATTTTAAAATTTGTATCTTTAGTTTGATTTAAACATTGCTTTTAGTATGACATCAAACACCAGCTTTGCAGAAGGGGCTCTGGAGGGACGTTCATAGCAGCACACACCTGCGGGTCTTCTTCGGCTCCGGAGGCTCCAGGGCAGCCAATATCGCTTCGTCAAATACATTCTTTAGGCCTTTCTGAAAAGGGGCAAAGAGAGAAAGGGGCAGTCTCATTTTTGAGTTTTCACACAAGCAAAAGCACAGAAAGCCGAGGGCAGACAAACCCCTCTAACGACAAAGCGAGGTTTGTCTCTACAGCTGCAGACTCTGTGCTCGGCTGCCCAAGCCGCGGTGCCGCCGTTCGCGGTTCCTTAGCGCAGCATCCCATTTTCCCCAACAGGAACGCGCATCCTCCAAGACCAGACCAGTACACTTCACAAGGAGCCACACACACGTACCAAAGTCACGTCCTTAAGGTTGTCTTGTGGTTTGGTTTTTTTTTTTTATGATTAGTTGGCTACCAACACGTTTCACATGCTAATGCCAAAGCAGAGGGTGCTGCATTCAAATGAAGAGCTGGATGTGGAGCACGGTGGATACCACAGCGCAGACGCCGTGTGTCAGGGACGAGAGGGACAAGGCAAGGAAGAGCAGGGACAATGCAAACATGCAGCGATAGAGGGGTGCGGGACCTGCTCCGGTGGGGCTGCTGGCTTCCCACCCTGCCAGGCCGAGCCGAGAAGCTGCGCGGGGTCTCAGAGGAGTAGGGATGGGAGGAGCAGGAAGCGGGGACCGTACAGCGCGTTAAAGTGTTAAACTGAAGCCAGGAAGTGCAAATCGGAATAAAGCTTCATCAGTCATTTATACAAACAACCGCAATTTTTAATTTCAAAATGTAAAGACAAGCTACAATTGATGTTTTCTCCTTAAAACAATAAAAATCAGAAGCATGAGAGTAAGAAGCAGCTTTACATCTTACAGTAACAGGCTTTAAGGATCTATTATTGGAATGAAGAGCTCTACCATGTTAGTGAAAGCAAGAATTTTTAACAGTTCATAAAGCAGTAGCAAGTACATTGATATTTCCTTCCCCCCAAGGACCGACAAATACTCCACTACAGCACAGACAGCCAAAGCAACAGCAACAGAAAAACATCTCACTGCACACAGGAGAACCAGAAAACCCTTCACATTACAGCGTAACTTGCAGATCACCGTTCATGTACTTTTGTCATGCAAATACAGTTAACAAGAGTCACAAGTAGAAGTTGAGAAAAAACACGCATCGTTTCTTCCAGTTGGATTCAGGAAGATCAAACATCATGTCTCATTCTTTTTGATCTTTCTTTAAATAATGATGTAACCAAATCCTTTCCCCCACCAGCCTGAATTATTAAGCTACCCACATCTGGCAACCCAAGCAGCAGAGAGTTAAGCGAGTCCAGTTCATGTTCCACGGTCACAACGTTTTACTAAAGATCTTAAATATTGTTTTCAGTCCAAGAGCTAATACAGAGGTTGCTCTGAGATGGTAAGCAGACACAACAGCTTTCAATCAAGGTGGTTTTATTCGGTTTTTTAACCAGGTTTCTACAGTAGTGGGACAGAGGAAGCAGCAGCAAGAGGGGAAGGAGAAAGTTTAGAATATACAGCACTTCCTTTTGGGCTGAGTTTCCGGAGGCTCGAGGGCAGCTAGGATAGCCTCATCAAACACATTCTTCAGACCTCTCTACAAGACAGAGGGGAGGAGAGAAAACAGCAGCCAGGTTAGAGGATTAGAGAAAAACAAGCAGATACAAAGAGCATTCAGGACAGACCAGGCTGAATTCACAGAGGCAGTAAACGGATTTACTTTGCAAAAAACAAAGTAGATCCCAGGAGGACATCTTGATTAGGTGACCCAGAAGTCACCGGCAGAGACAGACAGAAGGTGTGAGAGACCGAGTGGGACCAAAGGAACACCCAGAGGGGCAGAGGCACAAACATGGGGTGGGAGGGACCGCACAAAAGCTGGTGGTTTCCACAGAACTGCTGAATACACACCGCGGGAGCTTACAGGGGACTATACCCAGTGGAGAGCAGCTTGTCCCCCCACAGGGTCCCAAAGGTCAGGTAAATCTTTGTGTGTCCCCCACTGTGGCTAAGCAGCACGTCAGACACACGGGCTCACTGCTCCCAGTTAGCCCAGCGGCAACCAGTCCAGAGCAAAGGCTCCCAAACCACTCTTCTGCTTTGTGAATTCAGCCCCTGAATAACTGAACATTCCCAGATGGCTGGGAAACCAGATCTGGGATGGAAGCAGTACCCCCCAGTACACCATCCTCATCCTCAGACACTGGCTGTCAGGCTTTGAAGCAGCGATGCAATGCCTTCCCAGCGCAGCCGCTTCCACAGCGAGAGCCAGCTCAGAAACGGTGATTTCAGTTATTCAGCTCAGGTACCAAAGTGAGAATTAACCACTCACTCCAGTCACGGGAGGGCAGGAACAGGGTTAGGACTGGAATAACAGCGATCCCACACCAGGAGCAGTCAGAGCTGCGGGGAGCCTGCGGGGGTGACAGTGGGGCAGGAGGCACAGCAGGACACCCCAGTGTCACCGCTCCCGCACCACCGAGCCTGCAGGGATGGCAGCAGGGCAGGAGGGACAGCAGAACACCCCAGTGTCACCGCTCCCGCACCGCAAAGGGACACCAGCACCGAAACCTGGCTCCAGTTGTGCCGACTGGACTCGCCTAAATCTACTGTCCTGAGTGCGACCTTCAGAAATTCAGAACTGCTTTATCCCAGCCAAAGACAGATAGAAAAGCTTAAAGTACTTCCTGTAAACAATTGTAGTATTTGCAAAATTAAGATTTTTTTTTTTTTTTTTTAAATCATTCAAATGTAACTGGCTTCTCCCTCACAGGTTAGACTGGACATATCCCTTTTAGAAGGTCTTTAATCTTGTTTTACCAAAGCATATACATGGGAGATCTGGAAGGCAATTCCATCTGGAAACATTTAAGTCCATCATGTTACATGCAAGATTATACTTGAAAGACGAGAAGTTAAGGAAATCACCGGGTACGATCACTCTGTACATCCTCCCCGGCAACTTTTTTTTTTAATGAGTTGTAACCCAGACTGACAAAAGAGCTACAGGCTGCAGATAAATAACGCCTGTGTGAAGTCTGAGCACTAATTAGATTTTCTTTCTCTGCGAGAATAAGATTGTAGTAATAAACTCAATTACATACTGTTAGATAGATTAGGAATCCAGGCAGGGCAAGAGCCAAGAAAACATGCTTCTTTAATCCTCCTACTCAGGGACTCTTGTTTTCCCATTGCACAGGAGAAATTCATTTAAGAGAAGAGAATTTAGGAATTTTTTTTGAAGGACTTGGCAAAGAAACTGGGATAAGAGAAGAGAAAAAAAACAGGACAGGGACAAAATTGTTGTGAAAATGGGACCGGGGTTAAAAGCCTGGATGGTACAAGAGTGACCACAGGAAGGGACCTGTGTCCGATGCCACTTCCACAGCCCAGTTAAAGTAACACAGCTCCAGTGCTGCACTGGGGAGTGGGCTGAGTGCAGGCTCCCTGTACCCACTCCCTTCACGTGCACTTTAAGACACTTCATGGATCTGTGTCAAAGCTGTCAACCCAGCATCAGGGGGAGAAAAGGAACAGAATTCAAAGCTCTCCTTTGTGTTAGGCACCAGCACTGAGCTTCAGAAAGGCCACTCAGGCATTTAACTCCTAAGTGTAAAAGAAGCAACAATAATTCTAGTCATAATCTGTGTCAGACACCTTTTCCCAAAAGCAAAGTGTTATCCCACTTTTTACAGTGCTATTGGGTGCTATTTGGAAGAGAAAAGTTGAAGGCAGACACTGGAAGTGCCTGTCACAAACAGGGATTCCACAACCTGAAGAAAGGGGGGGATGGAACCAACTCCTCCTCCCCGAGTTTGGGTGACTCTGCAGGACCGAGGAGATATTCTGCCTTCACAGAAGAGATTCAGAAATTCCACCTCTTACGACTCACCTAGTCTTTTCAGAGCACTGCCTCTTCCACACAGACAAGCAGATTTTTCCTCTCGGGGAAAAAAAAAAAAAAAACAAACATGCTCTGGCTCCTTGATTTTATCATTACTTGGTCCTGTGGTGTCAGAGTCATCTGTAAATTAGTTGGGAAGGAAGAAAGCTACACTGCAGTGAACTGTGTCGACTGAAGCCAAGGCAAAGAGAGCCTGAACTACCCAGCTGAGTCTAACCCAGTACTACAGCACTGCCTGGCAGGTAGGAACGCCACCCTCCTGGCCAGGAGAGCCAGGAAAGACTTCTGCATCCAGCAGCTCCATCCCTGCCGGGAACGTCAAACAACCCCTCGGAGCTAATCTGCACTTCTGCTTGGCAGCTATCGCTGACCGACTGAGAAATAGCCTCTTTGTGAGGGGAACCGACAGCAAATGGGAGATGCAAACCCACTAGTCTTCCAGCTGAGAAGGCTCCTGAACCTTCCTCCCACACTACTCTCAATTCCTAACCCCACCAGTGGGTACATCAAGCACTACTGCTCTGGAAGAAACTCAGGCCGAGCTTCCAAGTGCATAAAGCTGTTCTCTGCAACAGATACAGTTGAGTTTATCTGGAAATAAAAAGAATGGATAAACACTAAAATTTTTCATCACATCAGCTCTTACTCGGGTAATTCTAAGTGCTTCCATGCAATTTGAGCAGAATAAACAAAGTGAATTTAAAGCTACAGAGGAAAGGGTCTCATACAGGACAGAGTCCTGGTATGCATTTATCCCGGTAGCAGGTTCTAGTTGGCAGCAGAATTCAGATGTGCCAGACAACATCTGAAATGGAATTTAGGGACTGAACTATCTAAAAGAATTGGCTCAAGCACAAATAAACCTCAGCTGGCCCATGGGCAGTGAGGAAGCGCAGCCAAGAGTTCCTTTGGATGAGGGATTCCCAAGTGGAACTGAGGGTGCCAACCCACGACACCTCCAGCACCAGCGACCGGCACAAGTTCAAAAGCCTCTTCCTCCTCAGCAAATGCTCAGGCAAAGCTTTGTTACAAAAAAAAAAAAGAAAAAAAGTCTCAGGATCCCAACTGGAAGAGTCAACACGCAATCCGGGCAAAAGGTGCGAGGTAAGCAGAACTTCAGCAGGAAAGTTTCGTGCTCAAGATAGAGATGAACACACAGCGGGACTGGAAAGAGCGAGGGGCTTGGTACTGTGTGCCCCAAGTTCACGCACATCAGATAGAGACAAATTCTGTACA
>JAOXNO010000009.1:8512422-8524033 GCA_028565335.1 Limnodromus scolopaceus | reverse complement strand
CGGGACTGGAAAGAGCGAGGGGCTTGGTACTGTGTGCCCCAAGTTCACGCACATCAGATAGAGACAAATTCTGTACAGAGTAGCATTAAGGAAATTGTTAAAGAATTGTAGTCAATTCTGCAAGGGTAGGCACGCAAAATGACATTCCCAGGGCATCCACAGTGAAAGCACCAGACCAGTTGCCAGCCAGGCTCCCACCCACCCCACCCTGGTGTTCCAAACCTAAAGGGCAAGGATAACCAGGTTTCCTGGCCTCAGATCAGCTGTTTCAGTTGGCTTTAGGCTCATGTTCACAAGTTAATTCACACAACATCCCTGTGTTTACATCTTAAGAACTATTTCGTTGTTATTTTCTCTTTCACCAGAACTTCCATCAAGGCGGACACAGGAAACAGCTCACCACTGACCGCACAGGAAGAGGAAGCGGCTCTCAAGTTCGAAGGCTTCTAGTCTTACAAGTGCCAGAACTGACTTTTCCAAGAGTTTGGTTTTTTTCTTTGCCTGCTCTCTCCAGTAGGGAGCTGCATTCTGTGTCCTAACCCATTTACTGCCCATATTTACGTTTTCCATAGCTGTTTTCCGCCACCACAAAAGCAAACACAGCAAGAACATCCTCATCCATTGCCCCTACACTACGCCTAACCTTCCCGGGCTGGTTTGCTTTGTACCACTGCCAGCTCCTTGTGCTTCAGAACCACAGGACGAAGAGAAAGCCACTGTGTCAACAGCAGAAAGAGAACTTAGACCCTTTCACATCCATATTGAGCTGGTTTTCCCCGTAACTGAAAAAAAGCATGGAATATAAGCACAGAAAAACGGTCAAAGACCAACTCTCACCTGCGTAAGTGCAGAGCATTCCACATATTTGACAGCCTTCAGGTCCCGGGCCAGTTTTTCAGCCGTCTCTGGAGTTATGGGCTTCTGCTTGTTCTTGGCAAGTTTCTCAATTGTTGAGGGATCATCTCTTAGATCAATCTGGGTCCCAACAAGCAGGAAAGGAGTCTTCGGACAGTGGTGAGTAATTTCAGGTACCCACTAAAGACAGAGAAAACAGAGTATTTGTTACTAACCACGTAAGAGAACTCCTGACCTATTTCCAAAATCACCGCAGCAGCTCCCTTTTTAGAGTTCAACCAACCTTTTCTTTCACATTTTCAAATGAAGAAGGAGACACCACTGAAAAACAGACCAGAAATACATCTGTCTGTGGATAGCTGAGGGGTCGTAATCTATCATAGTCTTCCTGACCTAAGAGAGGAGAAAATTAACACAGAATTAGACCCAGACAATGAAACACTGCCCTTTACAGGTACTTAGAATGCATGTTCCAGCACAATGGCACTAGTGTGATAAATCCTAACTCCTAAGCAAATACACATGCCCTGAACCCAAACATTCAAAGATCCTAGTTTTCAAATACAGGATTCATTCAGTTGCTGTGTAACAACGAGCTGCCTAAAGTCACAGGAGAGCTGGGAATTCTGATAGGAGCACGTGCTAATAAATGTTTAGATCAAACACCCTCAGACTGCATAAATAGCACTTTCCTCAATTATAACAAAAAGTAGCAGAACACGGATCTGGTTATAGATGAGATCTTCTGCACCTAGTCCATTCCTTACAAGTATTATGCCATCAAATGTCATTATCCTTCAAAAACCCTGCAGTCTGGGGGGGGGGGGGGGGAAGTGGAAGTAGTTTTCTTCACTAGACTGTTCTGACCTCTGCTCATAAACATGAGTGAAGTATTCTCCACGCGGCAAGAGGAGGAGGATGCTGGTAGAGGTGAGTGTGTTGAGGCCACCTAGAAGCATTCCCCTAAAAACACAGCGAATTTCTGGCCCGGGCTGTGCTTCAGAGGCCACTGGGCTCCTCTGCCCGCAAGAGAGCGGCCAGTCAGTCCCTGCAGACACCACCAGCCCCACCGCCCGAACTCATTCCCAAACCTCCTCCTGCCCCAGTAATACTTGGTCCTTGGAAATGGAGTCTGGCACCAGAGGAGCTGCTGCACTTGCTGAAAACCACATCAGAAACACTTGTTCAAAACGTCTCAGATTGCACCTGATGCTCTCCCACCCACACACAGGACAAAGAACTTGGGGATCTTGAAGGTGATGACTCAACACCCTGGATGTCTCACTAGAGGAAGATCTACACTTTGAAGACGGGGGTCTAAACAGCGTGTTACAGCTGCCACTTGGCTGGACACAAAGGAGCTGAGACCCGACCAAAATATCTTGTTGGGACTGTAACAGACTAAAAAGCTTTGTTTTATAGTACAAGTTCAAAACAAAGACTTCTCTTTTTTTTTATTTGACAGTTATCCACTGTTCTGTAACTTGTGCTGGCTGCTTAAATAGTAGGCAGCTAAATGCAGAAGTGTGCTCCTAAATGCAAAAAGCAGGTGATCTCTAAAGAACAAAAGCTTCCACTGCAGCAGCCCAGCTCCGAAAGGAAAGCCTTTGCACGCACGAAGTCACCTCCATGCACTAAAGGCACTTGGTAAGTTTTGAGAATTCCCAGCTGGATTCCTGCCCTCGCGCTGACAGACAGTAGAGGGATATGGGCAGAGAAGGCCCCCGTGGAGGGACCAGGATGCTGTAGCTGACACCCAGTAACACCAGTCCCCACACAGGCAGAGAAGAGGCTCCTCCCTCACAGCTACTCCTTACCCATGAACCAGGGAGTCTGCAATCACTGACACACAAATCACATTTAGGTGAAGAACATGAAGAACTGAAGCTATATTGTTTAACTGGAAGCGTAAGAGCATTTCATTAATCAAGACACTAACGATGCACCTGTAAAAAATCCATCTGGAAACAGTCAGATTAAAGTTCTATCAAGACAATTTAGGTAACAGCGTATCAACTAAGCTCTCTGGAAGGACTCTCTGGAGGGAGAGCGTACAGTACCCGATGCTGCCATACCACTTCAGCATCATTACCAGCTGGGGACTGGGTAACTAGCAGTTCAACCAGTTTCTACCCTTTCTTGCTAAATTTCTACATGTGCAAAGCAGCGGGTGTAGCTGTTCAATCACTGCACACTTCTGCAGCCAGAAATTGAGATACGGTCTAATAACCACAAACAAAGAAGCCCGCAGATTTATTTTTAATTTTAAAAGCCCACAGTGAGAGGGGTTTACGAAACTCCACACAACATCCTGACTCCATCTGTGTCACGAACACAGACACATGCCACGTGCACATCTAAGGTGTTCTAACATTAGTCATTCTGTCTTGAGATTTTGCCAAAAAACAGGCTATTTACAAAACAAAAACTACATAGAATCCACCGATTTTATTCAACACGGTTTTCTCCTTTAATTTCATTTTTAAGGACCTGAAAGATAAGGGATTTTTACGTATCCCCTAGAATAGAGGTGATAATTTGAAACTTGTCATTTGGTGTCGCAAAATAAAACAGCTCTACAGGAAGCGGAAGGTTTTCTTGTTTTGGTTTTGGGGTGTTTTATTTTTAAATAAACTTTATTTAAATAAACTCAAAGGTCAGGAAAGAAGAATCAAGAAAGATTTTTCTCTTTCATGAAAAAAAAAGAACCAACCGTACATCTTCGTGTTTAGTATCACTTCAACTAAATCTTGGGCAGTCACAATGACACAAGCACTTGATTTCTCACCTGCAGTATCAAAGAGGCCTAGGGTGTAAGGCTCTCCTCCAATCATCACCGTTACAGCATAGTTATCAAAAACCTGGTGAGAAAGAAGAAAAAAAAGCACATTTAAGAGGATGCGAATAAGGCATCTTTCAAACCATGTCCTACTCACCTTGCCTGAGCACCGCTGATTGGTACCAGAGCTATGTGCCCAGGATCAGAGAAGCCATCAGGCTGACAGCGCTGCTCCCGTTACGGCTGTTAATGGGACAATTCCATTTGGAACAGGGACGCCAGAGCTGTCTCCATGAGGTATCTCAGGCACAGACACACTGGGAACACCCCTGCACACAGCAGGGAAAAACACCTGCAACCGCTCCGTAACTGCGGAGGTTTCCCACACAGCCACAGAAATCCCAACCTGCTCTCTCAGCCTGACACAGTAGCACGTCCCCACAAAGACACCACTGAGGAACTTCAGCCTGGCCCTTCAGGGCATGGAGCTCTGGGGCTGCTGCTCACAGGACAGAGGGGTCTGGAGTTTGCCTGTCTGACCATCTACAGAATTCAGTAGGGTCCCGTCTTCAACAAGAATTTATCCTCCATCTTTGGAGGAAGTGATATAGTTCATCAAAATCACTCTGTGCCAAATCCACTCTCCATCTAAATGGAAAATCCAGTACAACCAAAAAGTCCTCCCCAGTAACTTGTTTCCAACATGGATGAGCATGAGGACCTTCTCAAAGCCTTCTCCTTCAACACCCACCTGCTCAGCACTAAGAGTAAGAATAGTGACCTCAGACAATTGCTTTATCTTCAGAACCGCAACAGACAACGTTTCAGGAAGCGCCTTCAGCAAAAAATCCTTCCCAGCAAAAACCCCAAGTGCCTGTCCCTGCACTCAGGGCTGCAGGTCACTCGGAGACACTCCAGATCTGGAATACGAACAGGGAAGCTCTGCTTCAACACAAAACTGAAGCCTGAGCAGCTCCCACAGCTGAAGAAAACACCACTGAAGAGGCCACCAGCCATCTCACAAGCTCCTCCTGGAAGTGGGGAGAGAGGGACATGGAGAAACCTACATCTACCAACGGGGCTTTAGGAAGAGCTTAGGTCCTTGAGGAAATCCCACTAAAAACTGATATAAGACCACCAAGACAGCACTTCAAAGCAGAACTTCCAAGAGTTCCCATTCTTCTCCTTCCCACCCGACTGCCCTGGTTAAAGCCATACCTGACACCACACTAATTTTTTCCACTTTTCACAACTGGCAGCGACCGAGACAGCAGCTACGCCACAGCATGCTGCATAGCCCCAGGAACATCAGCTAGAAGAAGACAACTCTCATGCTGTTTTGGATTAGCATTCAGGATTTTAAAATATTGCAAGAGATTTCGTCACTCGTCTCCATTACCTGTAGCCCAATCCTTCACACACTGCACTGTGTTTGCCTTACTGAACGCCCCAGAAAGTGTCCACCTACAAGGAAGACCTTCAGGCTGGAGGAGGGTGGAAGGCATTTCCCAGAGCATTCAAAACACCACAGCTTCAAGACTCCAGAGGACCAGTCAGGATGAGAACTCCTCTATGGCGAGGTACAGGACAAGACACTGCAATGTTCTGCGCTGAAGGTCCTAGTATTTGCTCTTCCAGATGTCCGAGGATGGTTGGCAGCTTAATTCCCCAAAGACATCCCCTCATTTTTGCCCAGGGATCAGCAAGGTGATAATACTACTCATGGCTGCCCCTTAGGGGGATTAGCAAGCATTTTCCCTCACTATTTTACTATATTTTTTTTTTGGTGGGTTTAAGCTTTCTATCTGCAAAATAGGATTTTTTAATTGATTTTTTTTTTTTTTAAGGTACAGTCGTTATTGAAAAAGTCTGGGGCTCAGCTCTAAGGAGGTCAGAGTTACATGGCTGGCCTTCAGGCAAACCTGGCAACTCCAGTCTTGTAACATAACCCACAGAGAATTCCATCCTCAGCTGTGGCAAACAGGCTAAGAACTAGAGCAACGATTAACCCAACAAGAAGTTTCAATCCCTGCCAGTGCCAGACACCCATTATAGCGGGTGGTATGAACCCCTGATCTGCCACTACCTTTCCACACACATGCCCCTCGCTGCCTTTAAGAATGGCAGTGACATCAACCACATGCAGGTGACAAACGAGCTGCAGTACCAGTATGATCCTCTCGTTATGGACCAGCAGGAAAGGAGTAACATTTGAAAACGAGTTTTACCACTGAAGTTTTTGAGAGTGCTGTTAAGTGTCCTGCTGCGATGCTGTAGCTGCTGCAGGTGGAATCATACAACTGTCTAGGTTGGAAGGGACCTTTAAGATGATCTAGTCCAAGCACCAATCCTGGTGTTTGTCCCTGCGCTGGCCTGGAGCTACCACCAGTATTTACCAGGTTCTCAAAAATATAAGAAAGGAAAAAAAAAAAAGTCTCCAGGGTTTTTCCCCTGCTTAAACATTTTTACTAAGCAGTTTGAGTCCTACCCACTTTACTCAAGGATCCTTATTCAGCCACAAACATTCTGGAAAGATTAAAGCTTGTCAACTCTCAGACAGGTTGCTCTCCTTTTGGGAACAGTGTTATCTGTTTTATTCCTTTGTCCGTTTATTACTAGAGCATTAGCTGACATATCAGAGTTACTTACTGGTTTCCAGAGAATGAACCATGCCTCCAGGCCATCCACAGAACTAGGAATAGCCTGTGATATCCCCAGAACAGCGAGTTCCTCAAGCCATGAGGTTCAGTGGCAAATACTATTCCAGAAACACAGGACAGTTTTAAAAGGCTCGATAAATAAGCCTCAGCACACTTCACTGGGAATTGATTTTGTTCTTTTGAGTAGCTGTTCCACATCGCCTGTTCGCAGGGCTTTGTAGACAGTGCTACCATCTGCAGGGCAGCAGACAAACTAGCAAGCTTTCAAAATACCCGTTTTAAGATTGTAACATTTTTCAACATAATTAAGGGTCATTTCACTAGGGGTAAGTATAGAAATGCTCCCCGCCTGAACTCCCTGACCTCTCTCATTTGGTCTTGACCATAAAGAATAGCTTAGGTCGGGCAAGCAGAGTTCCACAGATGCAGCACGGGATGTGGCTGCCCCAAAAGCTTCACAGCAGGATATTTAACACCGCTCTCAAAAACTTGAGAATGGCAAAACACCGTTTCAAACACTGCTTCTTCCCTCCCAGTCCATAATAAGAGGAGCTCCATGAGATGAACTTAGGTCTTTGTGCCTACAGCACGGCCTCAGGTTCCTAACAGTGGTCACTGCGTCCAACCTGAACCCTCCTCAGGTTCGGGAGCCCCTTCTTTAGTTCCAGATCTATAACTAAACACAAACATTTTCGTTCTGTGGAATTCTATCCTATTCTTAACAAACCTCAAACTTGGGAAGGTGAAGATCTTTGGCCAGGGTACAAAACCAATACCTCAAAAAGAGGCAATGACGTTCACTGCAACTTCCTGTCCACAAAGGGAGGACATTTTTATAAAGAAGTAGCTATTCTGAAAGAGTCATCAGGCAGGAGCTACCCTGCATCTCAGAGGAGATAGCTCTTGAGTTGCTTCATAATAGCAGAAAAGATCATTGACCCTTCCACCAACAGACATTCAACCTCTTCACAATGCAGCTGTCTGCCATTTCCAGACCCAAATTTGTTTGGGGTATTCTGGATAAGCTCTTCAGTTTGGGTATGGGTAGAAGATGGCCTTTTCAGGTCCATAACAGAGAAAACTGGTAAAAAGAGCATCCAGGTTTCAAAGACTCTTGCAGCAACCTCACTAAAAACCTGAACCACCTCAGTGTCAGTTCACAGGTCTTCATATGCAATATTAACAAGAAAAGCACTTTTCTATTACAGAGATAATGCTCATATGCCCTGCAGGCAGTCAAACTGCTCCCAACTTCATCTTTAGATAAGCTAAGGGATTCTCAGTATCTCAGAAAACTGAACCTGTAAGACTCCAGAAGGTTACTTCGAAATAGTCAAGGCCCACACACAAAGATGGGAAGTGTTTGGAAGCACAAATGAATGAGAGTGGGCAGTCTAGATCCAAACATGACTTCAGCTGAGCGCGTGAGAAATACCCAGCCAGGCTCCACAGCTCGCTGCAGGACCTCTGGGCCTTTCAGAGCTGCAAAGCAGAAACGAGCAGTAGAAAACGCTAAGTGTAGTCACCAACCATTCTAGCAACATAAAATACTACTTTCCCTAAAAAGGAAGATGTGGTAAGAACTAGAGAGCGAGTGGGAAAGCAGATGATCCTGCTCCTTGTTCTCCACTTAACAGTACTAACAACTGCTAATAGTCTTGTGCACAGAATTCTGCTGGTGCCCATCGACAGAGAAGCTGAGATCCCGCAAAGCAGCAGGAACTGACCAGATACCCCCAGCACTACCAGGTACCAGCAGTGCCCCAAACACACCCATCAGTACTTTTCCACAATGTACTAATTAGTGTCCAACAGGAAAGCGGGCTGTAAGACCCAGTATTAAGGCACCTGTGCCACAAAGGTTAGTTAGGAAGGAAACCCACACCATCATGACCAAAGAAGAACTGGAGCCACTCTCACACTTACCGTTGGTACATATTCCGACGGGAATTTATTTGTTGTGTAAGAAATTAAGAGGCAGGTTTTACCAACAGCACCATCACCCACAACTACACACTTGATCGTCTGCATAGCTGAAGTCTACTAGAATATCAACTCCAGTGAGAACCTAGAAGAGAAAAAAAAAAAAATTACACATATTTAGATGTTCCTCATTCTCAGGAGACAGCAGTACATGTCACTGACGAGCTTCGACTGGAGCCCAAACCACCAACAGCACATATGGGATCTGAAAACAGACGTTCCCAGATCAGGTGGTAGATCCGTTCTCTGCATCACTCACACACACACACAATGGGAAGCTGCTGATTTTCATAAATGCAAATACCTCCTCCCTGCAGCCAGACCCCTCCTCCCACTGCACACAACTGCCACCACCACCTAACACACGGCCACTTGTCTACATTGCGAAAGACTAGGTGAATTCAGTATGATATTTTTTTTTTTCCTAGTGAAAAAAAAAGATCTTAAGGCCTTTCCAGACTGTTTTTAATGCGTGGAAGCATCCAACCTTAGAAAGCCAAAGGTGTGATTTGGGTCTTGATGACTGCTGAGTAACATACACTCCTTCCAAGAGATCCTCCCTCTGGAGAGGATTTCAGGAAAGGTGGCTCAGCAGGAAACACAATGGTATGAGCTTTTAAACTAGTTTATGGGACAAAAGTAAGCAGGTACAGAGAGAAGTAAACACGATTAATTCCTCCCCCCTGGTGGTTTGTTTGGTGTTTTTTTTTTTTGGTTGGTTGTGGTTTTTTTAAAGCCCAAGTGCAGTTTTACAATCTTTTGTTAAAGTCACTACTTAACATGTTCCTTTATCCCCACTTTGCAGCAGCCAAAGCACCGAGCAGCTCAGGGCATCGGGCTCCCAAGGAATCCCATTATTCCCCAGGCATTACAGAACCGTGATGCACCCAGCTTCTTCAACACCATCCCAGCACATAAATTAAATAAATATTTTCCATCAATACCTCCTCCAAGCATTATTTAGCTACCTCCAGTGCCAGACACAGCTGCCCTCCATTAATATAATACTTTAATTAGAAAAGTACAGGCCTGTGGACATTCATTCACATACAGGTGTGAAATCCTGACCCCAGCAAAGCTCCCACTGACTTTCAACACTTCCACGTTATTGGAAGTACTTTTATTTACAGCAACAAAGACTTGCAGACTGAGTTAGCCCCTGTGTGGGGGAAGAGGACAAGAAGAGACATCCACTGCAGGAAATTCACCCTCAGAACGGCAGCACTGCTTTAGCCTAGCAAGGATGTTGCCATGGCTCTCAGCCCTGGGTAAGTGCATTAAAAAAAAAAAAAATGGAATTAATCCCTGCTGAACTATGTATTTGGGCACCCCCTGGGGATTTCACTTCTCAGAGTGATCTGGAAGAAATACAATGCAACTCCAGGTTTTTGAGCGTTGTGGTCGTAGCTAACACCATGAATTGACGCTGCACATCCCACCATTCCATTTGCAAGGAAAGGTAATTGCTGGCGACTCAAAACAAGCCTTATACCACTGGCCTTTCTTCAGATGCTTTAGGGATGCTCAAAGATTTAGACAGCACCATCTACCTTCATAACAAACATCCTCAGAAGTTCCTAGAAACAGTTCCTTGAAGGGGAACACTAATCCCCAGCGCTCCCACAAGCCACAGAGCTCCGCAGCAGGCCGTGGTAGGAAATGGCAGCCAAGCCTCAGAACAGGCCACCAGTTGCACTTGGTACATCAGGTGCTCGCAGCGCTGCTACCTATACATATGCTTTCAACGTCTAGAGACGATGGAGGACCAGGTCTTATCACCAGGCCTCTACTTGATGCCATGTTTCAATATCAAAATAATAAAATCTGTTGATTTATGCAGCAGGGCTCAGCTTCACAGGCCAATCAGCAGCTTGCACAGTGAAGCCAAATCAACAGGCCCTTCATTAATACTACAAAAAGCTCTGAAGTTTGGCCCTGAAGAAAACACACGTTTACTCAGGATGAAACAATCGTTTCCATTTCAAAAAGACATCTTCTGTGCGTTCAGGTCAGCTCAACTCTTTATACCCAAGTAACGTCAGTCAATATTGCCTGGCCTGGAAAGGTGCTCACATGCCCTGCACCATGATCAGAGAGAAAAAGTCACATTTTAGAATTAAAAAGTCACCAGGAAGAAAGCAGGCAATGGAACCGAGCAGCTCAGTCCCAAATTAAGAAAGGCTTCAAGCTTAAAAGTAGAAAGGGATGAGTCATTTAAGTAGATTTTAAAAGGAAAACACATCAAAACAGGTCCCAGACCTAGCTGACCAACTCAAGCACGCTCCAACTAAAACCAGCCTAAATTACCAACCTGGCCCAGACCATAAAGCACCATCCCCTGCCTTTTGTTTTGGGATGTCCTCAAATGCAGCCATTCAGCTGTCACTGCACAGCACAGGTAGCACCTTCATTAATTCCTCTCAGTTAACAAATATAGCAAAGAACTCCCCACGCTGGGCTTCCCAGCTTTTCCAATTTCAACTGGAACTCAGGAAATCTCTGCTCCAGCTGTCCTTGTTCCCCCCAGTCACTCTCACAAGAGGAAACCAACCTCCAGTTTCACTGTCTCAAAGGGGTGGCCCCAGTGCTGTCTCCCCCGTCCCTGCCCTACCGCACACACCTCTGGTCTGCATTCCTCCCTCCCTTCCTGCTCCACCTCCTCTTCTGTGCTCTTTCCTCAATTATTTGTATTTCCTTGTTTAACCATAATTTGCAGGTTACGTATCTGCTTCAAGACAGCCTTTCCAGAACCCAGAAAGAACACGAGAGGAAAAATCCAGGCTCTGAAGTACTTCCTATGCTTGCTGCAGCACACAATACGTGATTAACTATAAATCTTAAAATTCTGTATATGCACTCACATGAGGAAAAGCTCACATATACCTTAAAAAAAAAAAAAAGGGAGGTGTGTTTAGTGCTGCTCTTCAAAACTCATTACTCCAGAGAGCATGAAGCATGCAACAAAATGAAAGCCGAGTGTGAGAAAGCCCGTCAGCGTGGTAGGAGGGCACTGCAAACCTCCGCTCGCTCCGTGCCCAGGCCGAGCTGAGCCCCACGCGGGCCCAGGGACGGGTGAGCTCCGAGACCGGGCTGCACACCCCCCCCCTGCTCGCAGGCAGTGTTACTCCCCCAGCACCTGGTTCTGACTCTGGCAGTGAAGAGCGGAGAACACCAGCAGTGCAAACTTCTCCTTTGCAGAAGCAAGAGTCATCTTCGTTGCACCAATGCTTGCTCAAGTATTACACTGTTTGTGTGACTGGGGGTGACCTGCTGGAGAGCAGCTCTGAGGAAAAAGACCTGGGAGTCCTGGTGGACAACAGGATGACCATGAGCC
>JAOXNO010000009.1:8457642-8468278 GCA_028565335.1 Limnodromus scolopaceus | reverse complement strand
AAGTTCTTCCCGAGACCTAAATCAGATTTTTAATTCTAGGTGAAAAGGGGACTCTCCCAAGTGAATTATCCTTCTTCACTTGCAAACCGTAACTAACACAAACCATAACCCCAAGCCACCACCAACTCCCCCCCAAATGCCAAATGTTGGGGTTTTTTTTTTCCTTATTCCCTCATTTTCCACCCAGCGGGGACACGGGGAAGAGCCCCTCAACAGGGGCTGTGACCCCCCAAGGCAGCAGAGCGAGCCCCAGCCCCAGTAGCCACCGGGCTCGAGAGTCCCTGCGAGGGAGAGGCGCAGAGGAGCCGGGCAGTGGCCCTGTCATAGCCTGGACAGGCTGGGGACACCCACACCCCAGATGGTCCCCCCGAGCCCCCCATCCCCGGGGGGGAGCCAGGGACATAATTCCTGGTCTCGCACTAAGCCAAAAGGCAGCAAAACCGGTGCTTTATTGCAGCTTTGGGTGCAAGGCAGAACCACCCCCGGCCAACCGCTGGGTCCACGCAGCATGGACTAGTTTATTAAATTATTAAAAGTTTCTTTGAAAGGCTATTAATTCCCCCCCAGGGAGCACACGCCCAGAGGACAAGCCTGGTGGAAGGTATTTAGTGAGAACAACCTGAGGGCGCTGCGCATTTAAGGGCTGGCACTTGAGGACACCAGAGAACAATTAAGAGTATTTGGGTGACGAAGGCACGGGGCTCGTTAGCGCACAGGAGGGAGAGCTCTCAAAAGCTGCCAGAAGATATCGCCCCCCCCCGGGGTGTTCCTGGGTGGCAGTCACCTTCATTAGCGGTCATTTATAATGAGTGTTATTAGAGCAGTGCCCCCAGCACCCGCCAGGCCCACGCCAGGGGTGGCTTTCCCTGCTCCTTTGCCCCAAGGTGACAGCAGCCGTGAGACGTGTCACCGCAGGGACAGCGGGAGCCTGTCACCCCCCCAAATGGGGCTCCGGGCTCCCCAACCCCCCCCAGAGGGAGAGCAGCCCCCAGGGAGCCCAGCCCAACAGCCCACTTTGCCCAAGAAATAAATCAAGTCACTTTTTCTCCCCAAAAAACCCTTTTAGGAATATTTCCCTTAAACCCTTTCATCCCGCCGTGGGTTTAAAACGACCGAACACTCGAGGTAATTCTTTAAGACCTTTATTAACAGATGCTTGCAGTTTGACTTGAAAAAATCAGGTGTATATTTCATACAAATTAAAAATGAGGTTCTTAAAAATCTCAACTTGACCAGATATGAAACAATTTAAAAACCTTTAAAGGTATATTGAGAAAAAACAGGCTTTTAAAAAACGTGTTTATCGTTTCCAAAAGGAGACTTCTTTAGGTAAAAATAATAAAAACCCCATGCTGCATAGATAATGCAGATAGTTCTAGTAATCTGGTCAACAGCAAAAAGCAAGCACTTAAGGTCTTCAGTTCCAATTCTTTTGTTCATTTCTTATTGCTGGAATTTCATTTTCTTTTCTTCTTCATTTCTTAAGTCTTTTCTTTGATGACTAAACTGAAAGAGAGAAAAAAAGGAAAAAGGGCCGATCAGGCAGGTGTGGGAGGGTCTCGCGGGTGTTTGGGCCGGGGAGACTCCGCAGCAATTCCCCGGTTCTCACAGAGGTGACGTTCGCACCCACAGAAAACGCTCAGCAGCTACAGCCCTTCCACCAGCCCCACTGCGCTCCCGCCACCGCCCGCTTCCAGCGGCCAAAACCACCACCTTCCACCCAAACCGAACGCAAACAGCTCCAGGAAGATAAATTTGAACCCAAGGGAATCCTGCCTACACCCCTCCCTGCGCTGGCCTCTGCGTTGTGCCCGGCTCCCGGGGAGGGGTGGTCCAGGTGGGGCTGAGGGGCCACCTCTGCAAACGCAGGGGGCAAACCCCGAGCCGAGCCCTGGAAGGCACGAGGACGACTCAAGATCTTCAGGAGATGGAGATCTCTACCTGTGGCTTCAGTAACCACTGCCCAGACCACAGGAACCACAATTTATACTCTCCAGTACTATCAACAGACAGAAAAAGCAACCAAGCGTCATCTCGGTGTTTCTCCAAAGCCCACGATATTAAGAATTCATCCCGTTTGTGTTAACCGTTAGGATGAACGCCGGGATAAAGCAAAGGTTTGCATCCAGCGCGCAGAAGACACTGAGGATTGAAGGAACCCACCCGCACCACAGACCCAGCAGGTCCCAGCCCCCCTGAGCTCCCACAGCCGGGAGAGCCCCGCGGCTGCTGCCACTCTCCATGCCCAGCTCCCACATTCCCTCTTCAGCCCATTCCCGGCACCGTTCCTCACCGCTCCCACCAGAGCCCGAGTCTTTCCCCTCGCGAGGAGCGACGAGGGAGGCACAGTGGGAATGGGATAGGAACGGGATAGGAACACTGGCGAGAGGGGAGATACAGAGACAGAGGAAGAACAGACACGGAAGGTACCAGAAAAAAAAGCAGAACAAGTGGGAAGAGTCGTACTGGGGAAAATATCCCCAAATTAACAGAACTGGCCAGAGACAGCCTCAACCAGCGCCACATCGCAGCCAGTCACACCTTGTGTGTGACCCTCTGACCCTCGCACAGCCCTGTCAAGCAGCAACCCCCGGGGTGCCTTCAGCCCCAGGAACCCTGTGCTCCATGAAAAGGGCCGTCCCCACCAGCTTCTCCAGCACTTTGGTTAGATAAAAAGTGGCTATTGAGACACTCCCGCAAATTCTGCACCAACTTTCTAGAAATTAATGCCTTGAGGTCTTAATGGCATTTATTCACCGCGCACCCCCCACGCCCCCTCTCCCCAGGACCGAGCAGTAACAGCTCGGACACTCAGAGCTGAGAACATCCCAGTACCCGTTTCTCCCAGTTACTTTCCAGTCACCATTCCAGCACTGCTGGAATTGCTATTTCGGGGGTGGACAAAGCCTGAACTACCGGGAACAGCCAAGATTTTTAGATTCACAGTATTCTAGGCACCGACTCCCACCAATGAAAATTAAGTCCTAGTAATTAAGTCCTCCCAACTAATCAGCATTTGTAGAGCGAAGCCTCACAGCTGGGTTCTGTGGACATTAGTGACCGTGCTCACACGTGCAGCCAGTTTGGTTACAACACACACAAGCAAGAAGAATCCAGAAGCTTTTAAGGCAAAAATTCAAGGAAAGCGTCAAAAGAAAAGACAAGTGGGGCATGAAACGGTATCCCCGAGAAGCCCCGGACACGCACCCGGATGATGGTAGAGATGTTAAGCCGGTATTTACTCAGCCCCGCCCTGCTCGGCCTCGGGAGCGGACGTGTTCTCAGCTGGTGGTTCGGCTGTCTTCGTCTCTTTGCCATCTTGTGGTTTAGGGTTCTCTGGGCGTCTGCGTCGGTAGTTGAAGTTACGACGGTACCGACGTTGAGGTGGCTGCTGACTTTGGGTCTCATCCCCTTGGTTCTCTTTATCTTCTTCGTTCCCATCCTCTCTCGGCTGTCTTTGACGAGGAGGACCCCTGAAAGTCAAGCTAGGCTTTAACAATGCAGCATCTGACCATCGCCATGTTCTGTCTCTGTTGCTAGAAGGCAAGGTTAAAGAAAACAAAGTTGATCTGCAGCATACCTGCGAAATCGTGGTCTATACCCTCGATACATGTTCTGCCTGACTGGTCTGCCTTGATCTCCTGCACCCTGGCTGTCAGCACCCTGCAAGACATCAGGCAACAAACCACCATAGCCACATGCAAAGCCCAGTAACACCCAACTCGTCAAATCGTGAGGAAGATGGCCGTACAGGGGCTGTTAAAATTAAATCTGAGGCGTATAACGAGGTGGGCAGCGCTCCTAGGGCACACCAGTATGCACTATCACAATTTGTGTTTCTTCCAGTTAACTGTGGAGGAAGTCAATGCAAATCCAAAGACACTCCATTTTTTAAAAGCCGACACACAAGACCTTCAGCTTCTGTTTTATCCAATGTTTTCCTGCCAAACCTTACCAAAACCATCTTGAGTATCTACAAGAAGCAGCAAAAAGCCGTGCCCCGTCACCCTGCTCCAAAGCAATCCAGCCAGTTTAGCAAAACACATTACCTCCACTATCTCTCCCTGCACGGGAGGGTTGGAATATTGTGGTCGACGCCCGTAGGGCCTACGCATATAGTAAGGTGGGTACCGCCGCCTGCGGTAGGGACGGCGTTGCTGGGCTTGGCCTTCTGGGATGTTCTCTGCTCCTTCATTCTTTTCCCCACTCTCACTATTCTGGTAGTTTTGCTGGTAGTTGCGTGGAGGACCCCTACGACGTGGATATCGTCTGTAATGGTTACGGTCTGCTGCGTATTTACTGCCTTGCACTGGAACGCCACCAGGACCTGTCACATTAGCTGCCTCCGCACCCTAAAGAGCGGGGACAGCGTTAGGTAAAACACTCAGCATCAAATCACTTACAGCATAATATAATTTAGCACCGAGCAACGATTTACATCCACATTGTAAAGCACAGAAAAGCCATTCATCTCCCTGGATGCCATCAGGCATCGACTCAAACCACAGGCCCCACACCAAAGCCTGCAGACCAGTTTTTCCGTGCACACTCTAACACGCGAGAGACAGGTTTTACCTTTTCTCCCTCAACCACATCAAACTCCACGGTCTCTCCATCTCCCACGCTGCGGAGGTACTTCCTGGGGTTATTCTTCTTTATGGCAGTCTAACAACATAACAGCACAGAATTACATTTACAGGCACAGCACGAGAATACTACTTAGCATACCTGAAGACCTTTTTTTTTTTTTAAAAAAAAGAAAATATTAAAGAGTTTGAATATTTAATATCTTAGGAGGAAGACCTATACTCCTGAAAGCAATTATATCACTGGAAATCCAGGAAGTTATAAACTTTACTTTTATTACTGTACTTCTGGCCTATTTGAAACATGCAACGGCTTTTCCATTAACTGAACACGTCTGCCAACATGCTGCCTGACAGCTGAAAAAGCAGTTTGAAAACAAACACACACTCCCCAACCCCAAAATACACACTGGCCCTATTATTCCTAACCAGAGGTCAGCATTAAACACCCCCATAGTATTTATACATTCCTCTGAAGCACACATACCTGTATATAAGCCTTTCCAACCACACACTCAGATTTCCAGCCCTTTGCCATTCCCAGACCACACAGAATCATAGAATTGTCCGGGTTGGAAGGGACCTTTAAGATCATCTAGTCCAACCATCAACCTAACTCTGATAAAAACCATCACTAAACCCCATGTAGCCTGCATGTCCCACGCTACGTAGACACATCGATGGCCAGAGATGAAGATATTTCCTTCTCTGAGGCTTCCAATATCATTGCTTCAGCCACAGTATTTATCAATTAATCACAAATCTACTCTGTGTATTAGTCACCAAGCAGTAGCCCTTCCAAGGTGTCAGCACCAGACGAGCCTTTGTATCGGTATCTGCACGTTACACACCGTTACCAGAAAACACTGAATTTTCTGTGCTATTCAGCAGAGGATTAATTTTCTGACAGATGAGTTAATACTCAGTGTGCACCGCTCTCAGCCACATCCCGCTTATCAAACACTAACTGAAGAGTGTAACAAATTTACAAAAATTACCAGCAACAGAATGTGACTAGATTTTTCTCCCTAAATGGAACAAAACCTATGGAAAAACATGCCCCGAGTCTCAGCCTATAAAGCGGTGACTTTAGGAAAAGACAGGAAGCCTTAATACAAGAGCAGCTGAGTCTCACAGCTCTTCACGAGAGCCAAGCTTGATAATGGGGATGGGAAAAAGTACACACAGCTGTAATTCGTAAAACAAGCTGATTTCTTTCAGATTATACCCCTAAAACCATTTTATCATGAGAATTATTACATTAAAACAAATCACTGCTTTTAGAAACACAGACAGTAGTTACATGACAAGTCCTGAAATGTGACATTAATTCAAGGTCACTTACAGGTTACCCTATGTGCAAACCAAGTAATGAAGTCAGAAAGCTTTCCTTCAGGGTATATACTCCTGCCTCGGTACACGGAAACACAGCGGAGTCACTTGGCCTTTCTCCACTGCCCATTACAGATCAACCTTTTATAAATGAATGCCTCCACATTGTAACAGCAGGCAATTCAGTCAGAGCACAAGCAAGAAGCTGAAAGCTGGCAAATCAAACTCAAGCCAAAACTCTTTCCAGGGGTTACTTTTCCTCCCTTTGTTTACACCACCAGTGGTATATCCCTAACCCCAAACAAAAGAACAGTCCAGGGACTCCTAAATGCCAGACATAAACCATGCTCCACTAAGAACTCTTTGTGGGCTGCTTCAAAAGAGATCCTGAGACAGGGTAAAAAAAACCTACAGAGCTGATCACCGCGACTCACCAGTTAAGACACCAAGGACTAAACTAAGGCCAATCTGCCCCGTAAAACAAGGCCACGTGTGGTGCACGGCCTCACTCTGCTCTAGTTCCCAGAGGTTTACATGCTCCCTGGAAATTATACTTAAGTGTATGTCTCATGTCATCTCTGTTTAATTGAAAAAGTAACTATTAAAATGTTTTCAGGTTTTCATTGAAAGCCTAGAGCAATACATTCTACAGAAGTTTTGCCTAGAAAGAAAAACATTCTTCACTGGCACTTCATCCCTATTACAGCCCAATTAATTTCTCTCCCTGCTGCAAGCTTTTCATTTAACCTTATTTCCATATGCTTGCGAAGTACTACGTGAATCCACAAGGCAACTGGGCTTCAAACAGTTATCCCCAAGTCAGACTGTACTTGCAGACACCGCAGTTTTTATCGCTGCACGGTACCAGCCTGCTCAACCTCACGGATCTCATGTCCTCCCAATGGGTGGATGTGGATACACAAAACCCCTAGCCATGAGCAGGCTCTACCTGCAACCCAGTAGCGAGAAACAGTTCTTTGTGTTCAAATAACAGTTCTTGGAAAACGTGAGGCTCTTTCACAACTCCAATCCTACTTACATAGGCCATGCATAGCAATTTCAGAGAGGTAGCCCGTTCAAGTTTCAAGGAAGTCTTACCTGATGGACAAACACATCTTCCTTGGTGTCATTCCTGCAGGACAACAGAAAATTGAAATTCATGTATGAAACACATACAAAATTAGCCCAGTTTACAAATTCAATTGTTTGGGGTGGAGACGAAACAGGGAACTGTCAAGACAACCAACTAGCTTCCCGCATCAGCCTTGCTCCTCAACCTGCTCTCAACTAGTCCCCTACCAGCTTCCTGCCTGCAGTGAGGGGACTGTCAGGTGACCGACACAAGGTTCAGAGCCCAGTAAATCACATGTGAAAGCTTCTTTCTCCCTCCTGCACTCCCCTCTATCCTTCACATCCCACTGAGGGAGACGCCAGAAGAAGAACAAACACCTGACAGTGAGCGGTCCATCGCTTGTGGCAGTGCTCTGTGCAGGAGATCAGCTATTGCGATCTTTGAAACAAGCGATGGTATCACTTCTGGAGCCTCGCAGGATCTCTCCAGAGCTACATCCTCTCAGCCTGGATGCTTCCTTCACCAAAGGAGTAACACCACTACCTGGCTACTGAGGGCAGCAGGGTTGGTCAAGCTGCGTTTGTGAGCACAGAGAGGGAAGAGCTGGGGTTTCTCCCCTCCCAAGAAACAAACAAAAAAAAAAAAGCCCAGGTCTGCACCAACAAGGAGCCAAAATCATCCTTCAGCGTGAGCACGGTATGGTTTGCACCATTACCACGCTGAGGCTAGGCAACCACAACACGGTACCGAGTCAGGAGAGTTTCTGTTCTGTGATTAAGAGGCAGAGCTGAAACAGCCCCTGTGCTGTTCCACCACTCATACCAGATTCACAGCCGTACATTCAGGCTCACGTCGCACCAACTGAGCCTCGCTGCGCTATTACTTTCATTGGTCTGTGGAACGGTTTGAATCAACAGCAAAGCAGCTTTTATTTCCTAGAATGACTGGTTAAGGACATCGCAAAGCAAGCTTGCGTTAAAATGTGCTCAAAACTGGAGAGCATACAGGTATGGGAGACAGAATCCACAATTAGATTTATTTATTTTAATGATAAGCTAGGTGTTCCTCACCACTGGCTTTGAAACATGACGATGAAAATTAAGACTTTTTCAGAAACTCAATCCAAACTATGGCTAATCAGCACCTCACCTTGTTCCCTCCTGGAATTGATGCCTACAAGCCTCAAAGGTTACTGGGAAAAGGTAGTCAAAAGGCAACAAAGCAGAGCCAGTCCCATCACTTGAGGCAGCTTATCTCTAAGGGCCCAGGATGCAGCATCCAGAAGCCCTTGCAAAGCCTGAGCCTAAAGACCTTCATCTTCGCAATGCAAGATCTCTCACCAGATGCTCCAAAATCTGAAAACCTTCAGGAGAGCCCAGTAACAGGTTTTCAGCTAAAAAAAAAAAAAAAAAAACACACAAAAAAATAGCACATTCCTTCACTCTCAACTGAAAAATGGTGGTAGGAAGTACTCATTACCTATGCACACACTCTGTGCTCTTGCCCAGGTTTGATTTTGGACAACCCCCACCAGATGCTTGGTTTTAAAGTTGTTTTGAAAATACAATTTCCATTTAAGAGCACGCTGAAGTTTTACATCAACGAATGGCTCAGTTACACAGATAAAGCTCAAGGTGTATACATGGTTAGTTTAAAAAAAAAAAAATAAATAATCTACTGGTCAATTCTGAAGCCCAGTGCCTGCCCTGTGATTCCTGATGGTGTCTTCCAGCAAGCGCGCTCTCGCCTGGATGGTGCAACAGTCACAGCCACCACCTTCTCAAAGAACACTTGGAATGGTACAAGAGAAACCCCCATTCTAAGGGCCCAGCAAGCCCCTTAGCTCATCTTTGACCTAAATGATTCTCCCCTCCACACCTTTAACACCACAATAAAAAAAGGCACCAGGCAAGCATGCGGATTAAGAAAAGGCTGCTGTTGAGTCCAGCTGAGCACTAAATACAAAGCCAGACATTGATGTGCAGCTCCAATTATGGTACGAGGACCAAGAGGATGTGGCCTGCACATCCATTTGTTATTTTGACAACTGTGAGAAAAAATTGACAGATGCTCAGAATTCCAACTAGCCTTTCAGAACAGAAATGCACTTTGAACATGAAAAGAACACACAAAATACTTGAAGTTAACGTGCACCTACATCAAAGCTACGTTTTTATTTCCAAAGCTAATTTTAGCTTCAAGCAGACCCAGCTGAAGCAAAGACAAGCAAGGGCAGCAGCACCCGCAAAGTTCTCCTCGCAGCGAGCCAGAGAGATTCCAGAGTTGAGGAAATGTCCTCCAGTCCAGTTCTCAGGCTGCAGCTCTAATCTCTTGATAACACGAGATCACGCTGGGTTTCTCATTAAAAATGGCAACCTCAGGGATTAAACAGCTGCCAAATTAATGACTGGGGAAGCCATTCGGATGTCTTAACTAGCTGCTCTTGCTTCCGTGCTTGACTCACATCACTGAGCATTTCCACTACTGAGGGAAACAGGAAAAAAGCCTTCCCTAGAGGTAGAGTCTGCGGCCTATGACTTTATACGCGTTTACAAAAGCCAAAGACGCTAAAGCTTACACCACCGACAACTGTACGACATTACGCATTAAAACCTACGTGAAGAATGCCAACTGGGCAGACTCAGAGTCAACTTTTTGAAGTTGCAGGCACAAAACCAATTAAGGAGCTTGGCAAACACTTAAGACTGGGTCAGAAGGTAACAGACAGTTTAAAAAAAAAAATAATGCAATATTCAAAACAAACCTAAATAAAAGTCCCAATAAAAGCATCCCTATCGACGCTCGCTTCCCTGAAGAGGGGTTCTCAAGTCTTCCGCAAATTCTGAAACTTGGGGTTTGAGGTATGAGATGTTTTTTGGGGGAGAGGGGGGCAGTTCTTTGGAATTTGGCCTCTGCAACATAACCGTCGGGGAGGCCCCCCCCCCAAAACTGACAGGCACCAGCATTTTGTTTTTCCAGAACTGTTCTGCAGAGCAATTCCAGGACTCCTCCACTACCAGATAACTTCCCTCATATGCCTATTTGATGTATTTACACAACTCTTTAAACGTTCAATTTTCCTTTAAAATAAACTACTGTCATAAAAACAATCTTTTAAGCATTTGTTTCTTGAGACCCCTTTAAACACTGTGGTCTTGCAATATAAAAGAAATCTGAATTTTGCTCATTCCCCTATACATTGAGGGTTTCCTCAAGAGAGTGTACATTTAATTATCAAGTCCTCAAAGCTATTTTTGCTCACATTGATGCAACTGAACCTCATGCAGGGGTTTAGACAAATATTTTGTTTGTGCTAACACCAAGCAGACTTTTATATACCCTTAAGAGGAAAAAGAAAGCAAAAAAACCTAAACAATCACTAAAAAAAATAACCTTAACATAATTAGTATCACCATGAAAATAAATTCACTGACAGGAAGGCCAAGATTCATAGAATGGTTTGGGTTGGAAGGGACTTTAAAGCCCCCCCAGTCCCACCCCCTGCCCTGGGCAGGGACACCTCCCACCACACCAGGTCCCTCCAAGCCCCCTCCAGCCTGCCCTTGAAACCCTCCAGGGATGGGGCAGCCACAGCTTCTCTGGCCAACCTGGGCCAGGCTCTCACCACCCTCACACCAAACAAGTT
>JAOXNO010000009.1:8362402-8373744 GCA_028565335.1 Limnodromus scolopaceus | reverse complement strand
GGGGGTGGGGGGGGGGGGGAGTCTGGAAAAGGGGTGTCTGCGTGAGTCTCGTGTGTGTCCCCCCCCCCCACTGCTCCCTCCCTCCCCGTTCCTGTACAAAGGATTTGAAAAAATAAAACCCAAACTGGGGGGAACTGGGGGGAACTGGGGGGAGAAGGTGGGGCCGGGGGGGCCGCGGGGGGAGTTAGACCTGGGAGTCGGCGCCCAAGCTGTGGAACTCGTCCGGGGTCTTGTCGCTCTGGCCGGCGCCCCCCTGCCGGAAACCAGAGGCGATCTCGTCGAAGGTCCGACCCTTCGTCTCCGGCACCTTGAAGTAGGTGAAGATGAAGAAGAGGATGAGCAGCACCATGAAGATGATGAAGACGTAGGAGCCGCAGAGTTGCTGGGAAGGAGAGAAGAGGAGGAAAGGGGTGAGCGCGTGGGTGGAGATGGTGTTCCATCACCGGTGCCGGGAGCTGAGAGATGGACCACGGTTGAAGGACCACCTCGTGGCCACCCCACCAGGGTGGTCCAGGACCTGCTTCTCCTTCCCTGCCAGAGATACCTCAAGTTGGAAGGGAACCACAAGGATCATCAACTCCTTCCCCAGATCCTGGCCCCATCCCGCTTCGCCAGGGGGTTCATCCAACCAAACCAAACCATCTCAGTCCAGGTTTTAGGGCTCAAGAGAAGTCACACCAACCCCACCACTGCCAGGCTGGCACCTCCAACCCCATTCCCACGAAGAGCGTCAGGAGGTGATTACCGCGATGTACTGGAAGCCCATGCCCACGATGAAGTTCGAGGTCCAGTTGGAGAGTCCAGCAACGGCGAAGGCAGCGGGACGAGGGCCTTGGCTGAACAGTTCTGCCACGATAAACCAAGGGATGGGGCCTGGGCCGATCTCAAAGAAGGCCACGAACCCAAAGATGGCCACGATGCTGAGGTAGGACATCCAGGGCATTTGGTCCTAGAGCAAGGGAGAGAGAGAGAGAAGGTTGGTTCAGCGAAGGGGGATGGAAGCATTTGGTCATCCCAGATGACGAGACTCGAGCCAGCGTGGTGCTGGCAGAGCTTCCTTTGGATCAGAGACTGGGTTTCTGGGAGCTCAGGAGATGTGGGCAGTGGGGACCACTCCACCATCGCCTCTAGGAGGACAAGTCCTTCCTCCTCTCCAACCAGACCTCTCCCTCCAAGCCACCACAACGAAGGGCAGCATGAGGACCTCCTCCCAGCCCACCCGTCCCCTCAATGCCCACCACTCACCAGCAACGCCAGGGCGATGGTCATGAGCACGGCACAGCCCGCCATCCCCGCCAAGCCGATGAGGTGCAGGGTCCTGCGTCCGGCTCGTTCCACCACAAAGAGCTGTCGGATGGAGACACGTGTCCGTCAGCACATCCCCAGCCTGAGGGGAATCCCCCCTTCTCTCCACCTCCCCTGGTGAGAGCTTGATGGGCCAAAACTCACCGAAACAACCGTGAAAGCTGTATTCACCACGCCAGAGCCGATGGTGGCGTAGACGGGCTGCTCCACACCAGACTTCTCAAAGATGCTGGTGGAGTAGTAGAAGACCTACAAATGGAAGGGATGTCAGGTCTGGCATCAACCCACCAGCTGACCCTGACCTGGAATCTGCACAACCCAAGTTCTGGGTGAAACAAGCTGAGCCCACGGTATCTGTTCCCCCCCCCACCCCAAACTCACTGCGTTGATCCCCGAGAGCTGCTGGGACAGCTGCAGGACGATGGCAATGAGGATGGGCTGACGATACATGGGGGAACGGAAGAGCTCCATTATAGTGACCTTCTTCTCCCTCATCATTTGCCGGCTCTCCTCCTTCATCTCCTGGAGGTCGCTGCTGACGTCCGTCGTGCCGCGCAGCTTCTTGAGGACTAAGGGGAAGAGGTAGAGTCAGGAGCAGCTGAGGACCCTCAGTGTGTTGGGACGAGCTCAGGGACACAGGGGTCACTCACCGCTCTTGGCTTTGTTCTCCTCGTTGCGGTTGATGAGGAGGAAGCGGGGGCTCTCGGGGGCGAAGGGCAGGATGATGCACTGCAGCAGGGCAGGGACGAAGATGAACCCCAGGAGCAGTGGCCAGAGCGAGTCGTTTCCCATGATCAAGTCCAAACCGAACACCTGAGGATGAGAGGGGTTGAGCCACCCTTCCCCAACTCAAGCTGGACCCAACTCTGCTGTCCATGGGTGCACTACGGGCTTGGACACCCACCAGAGGGGCATGGACCAACTGTGCTGCTTCCAGGTGGCCAACAGGCATCATGTCATGACACTACCCATCCCAAACCTTAAGATCTCCCAACATTCCTGCTCCTGCTGAGCTCCAGGTCCACCCCTCCGGCTCCTTCTGAAGGACTACACAGACCCACAGCATAGACAACGCTCTGTGTGAAGCCCCAGACCCTGATGAACATCAGCATCAACCAGCAGGAACCCCCCCAGCCGGTTCTCCGGCACTTACCTGGGCAATGAGGATGCCCAAGACGATGCCAAGCTGGTGGAAGGTCCCCAATGCGCCCCGCAGTGCAGTAGGTGACACCTCACCCACGTACATGGGCACGAAACCGGTGGTGAGGCCAGAGTAGAGGCCAATAATGAAACGGCCGAGGATTAGCATCTCAAAGGACAAAGCCATCTTGGAGAAGCCCATGAGGACGGCAGACACAAAGGCAAGAATGTTGGACATCAGCATGGAGTTGCGCCTGGGGAAGGAAGGGAGGAGAGTGAGGAGGACCACGGTGGTTGGAGAGGCTGAAGGGGTGTCAGAAGGACCCAAACATCAGCTCGTGGAAGGAGGGAGATGTCCCTGGGTTGGGGCCGTATAACCCCTCCATCGGGTTCCACCACCCTTGGTGCTCACCGCCCAAAGCGATTGACAAAGAGCCCCACGGAAAAGGATCCGATCATGCCTCCGACGGAGAAGATGGCAACGGAGAGGGACCAGAGCGTGGTGAGGGTGGCAGGGCTGATGGGCTCGTCATATCGGTACAGCCAGGTACGGTTGTAGAAGTCCTCAATCACCTATGAAAGAGGAGGGAGAAACCAACCAAGGGGTTAAAACCATCTCCATTTCATCTGTGCCACCGGTGTTACGAATTGCCTGGCCTCAGCCCAGCCACCTACAGCCCCTTGGCCGGTGAGCGTGGCTCACAAGACAATGCATCACGGAGCCGGGAGCCGCCCAGGTGGTGGCTCGACTCCAACCCAAGGGAGGAAACCTGCTGGGATGCGCAGGGGAAATGCAGCCGGACGGGTTCTGGTCTCGCCCTGCCGAGACTTGGCATTGCCAAAATACCTCTTTCGCCTCGCCGGGCGGGCACCGGGAGGTCACGCTCCTCCCCGGGGCACGGCAGGCAGGGAGGGATGTCTCCATCCCCGCAGGAGAAGCAGCATGGAGGGGGGGAAAGGGCCGAGATGTCGGAGGAAGGTGAGGAAGACAGCAGGGTTACCGGGGCAGCTGGAGGTGGCCAAGACCAATTCCCATCTCCCTGGACACTCCCTTAAGCTGAATTTCTAGGTTTTCTTTTTTCCTGCAATACTTCCATAACGCAATACTTCTGCTCTAACTCCGCAACGCTTCTGCAATCCAAGACAGGTGCTTGGTTTTAGTTGTTGTCTTGGCAGAACAGCCTTTTTTTATAATATATTTTCTATTTTTTTTTTTAATGTATTTTTAAAGCCAACCCACTGCTGAAAGCTTCAAGTGAGTTATTTAAGAGTCACCCATACTCAAAACAAAGGGCTCGATAACCCGCCCAACCAGCCCATCTCTGGCTGGAAGGAGCAGAGGTTTCACGCGGCTGCTGCCGGACACGGGGTGGCTCAGAGACCTCGCTGCTTCAAAGGGTTTCGCCTGCGCTCAGCTCCCCAGTAAGTATTTGCACAATCATTGCTTCGTTTTCTAGTTTTCCCATCCCTTCAAGCGCAAACGAGAGCCCCTGGCAGAGGGAGAGCAGGAAACACACCCCACGTTCACTATAAATTTCAATAATGTAAATTTTTTTTTAAGTTGTTCCTTTCACAGAGGCCCTAAACCATTAGGATTGCAATATTGAAATGATTTTGTTTGCCTTCTGCTTCACCTGAAGGTTTTGATGCTTTAGGGGCTTTCTCCCCCTTTTCCTAACTTCACCAAAAGAAATAATCAATATTATTATTTGGAGCCCCCAGGACTGACTCCGGCTGTCGGGGGGGGTAAGCAGGTCTCTGTACACACCCCGCCAAACCTTGCAGTGCTCTAAATTCCTCCCTACTGTCCCAAAAACCTCCAGCTCTTCCCCCTTGAAGCAGAAAAAGGCCAATTCAAGCAACAGTGGCTGCCCCAGCACTGGCTGAGGTACCTTAGGCTTTGGCTTGTGAAAGAATAGCACCCAAATACCCTTCTCCTTTCGTCCTGCAAAAAAAAAAGATGAATGGAAAAACCCACCATGAGCTGGGTGTTGGGAGAGGAGGAGATGAAAAATTGTGAGTTTAAAGTGGGAAGTATGAAAAAAAAAAAAAAACCCACAACCCCTGCATTTCTTAGAAGTTGGGGTTATTTCATGCACACACCCCCCATTTAATTTCAGCTGAGTATTTTCTACCAGCCCTCACCTGGTTTCGGGCCGTCCCCTCCACACATCACGTCTGCAAACACCCCACAGACACCACGCCGCTGGTTCAGCAGCGGGAGGACTACATTAAGAGGACCACAAACCCAGCACTCAGCCCTCCGCGGCAGAAAGGAGCCTTTCTGCGAGGCCGCTGCTGCCAGCAAAGGCTGTGGAAATGCTGCAGCCGGGGGGGGACGCATCCCAGTCCCAATCCTACTCCCCAATGCATCCCAATCCCACACCCCAGTGCAGCCTGATCCCAGTCCTGTGCCCTGACACACCCCGATGCATCCCAATCCTGTATCCCAACCCCAACCCTGCACCCCAGTTTATCCTGATGTACCTCCATCCTGCACCTTGATGCATCCCAATCCCAAAGTATCCCCAACCCCATCCCGCATCCCAGCCCCAACCCTGCACCCTGATGTACCCCCATCCCAGTCCTGCGCACTGATGCATCCCCATGCTGTATCCCAGCCCCAATCCTACACCCCAGTTTATCCCAGTCCTGGGCCCCAACTTATCCTGACACATCCCCATCCCAACCCTGCACACTGATGAATCCCAATAGCCACGCACCCCCATCCCGCACCCCAATTCATCCCCATCCCAATTCTGTACCCCCATCCCGTGCCCCAGTGCATCCCCACCCTTAAGGGTGGGACAAACCCCCATGCCTGGAGCATCCCCCTACCCAGGACAGCACCCACCCTGCCTCCTCTCCTGCCCCCCCCCCGTACACAACACCCCAAATCATTTCCCCCGTCAGCTCCACACCCCGAACACAGCGTCACTCACTGGGTGACTCGCTCCTAAAATACACACAGCCCATCCCCAGCCCGAGCCCCAAGGGTTTAATCCTAAAACACACAAGGGGAAACTGAGGCAACACCCATGGGGGGGGTCTGTAGGAACTGGAGCTCAGGGCTGAGGGAAGACCCCGGCTCCGCCATGGTCCCTGCCCACATCACCCCGAGCAGCATCTCCTGGGTCGGGGGAGGAGGGAGAAAAATCCTTCAGCCACAGGGAAGCAACGCGTGTCCCGGGGATGCGGGGCCGGGTTCCGGTGCGAGGCGGCAATCACGGAGCACCCGCTCCCCGCGGTGCCGGAGCTCAGGGGCGGAAAACCAGGGAGCAGCCCCTCAGCACATTGCCAGGGATTCCCTATCTCGAAGCCGTTTCAAACACCGCTCCTGTCTCCCATCTCCGGAGGGGGATGCTCTCAGCTGGCCAAGCACAACCACCGCCCCTGCGGGTCGGTCCAGGGGAAGGCGAGACCAGGTCAGGATTTTTCAAGGGCACGATGTTTTTTGGCAGAGACACACACGCACCGTGGCCACGGGTGCAAGCACTGAGGGTGCTGGACGGGAGCCACCGCCTCCAGCTGCGTGAAGTCCTGCTCAGGCCACTCAGAATGATTAAATACAACTTAATGCAATACTTCAAATAAAGGCAATTTGCATATTTTTGGCTCTTTCCACGCTGACAGGGGTATGGGAAGTTTTTGCACGGGGTCTTCTCTCCCGCAGGGAGGTTTTTCCAGCGCTTGAGGTGAGATTTTGCAGCCCGTTTGCTGATCACAGAACGATGCGGGGTTGGAAGGGACCTCTGGAGATCTGATAATGGGATTAATAATCTCCCGGCATGAATCCTGCCTCGGTCGTTTTAATTCTTTGGGATGGTGCACCAGGGGCTGCGATGATGCTGGGGGACGGGCTCTGCTCTCGCGCGGCAGCAGCTGGACCCCTGTTTGTCCTTCCACACCTCACCCCGGCAGCAGAGTGTTACCCGGGGCACACTGCGAGCACCACGTGGGATTTCCGAGCTAACGCTTCCAAGCTGCTAACACCTCCAAAAGCCACGCAATTTGGGGAAAGTCAGGGTTTGTTTTTTTTTTTTTTAAGGCTCCCACGTACCTACCAGTCACTGAATGGCCCTGGCATTATGCTACGGGAAGGAGCAAACACTTCCCGTGGTCATTGCCCCCCACCACCTTTGAGACAACTCAAACCCTAATTAGCTTTCAGACCTTCGCTAAGAGCCGAGGTTAAAAGTTACGCCGGTCCCACCCAGAGAGCATCCCGCATGCCTCCCTGGGATTTCTCCCGGCAAAAAACACTAAGCGAGGAGGAAACTAATTCTCCCGGGAAGGCGGGAGCTAAACAACTCCCTCGCAAATCTCATTACAGGCAGTAAGCTGCCTAGCGGGATGTACTATTTTAGCCGGGCTGGCGGCAAATGCAGGTTTGTTTTCGGGCAGGGGTGGCGGTGGGGGGGTGGAATTTTGCTACGGCAAAGTTGCTCGGCACACGCTCACCTTCTGCGGGGCGTTGATGACACCGGTGTTGTAGCCGAATTGCAAGGAACCCAGCACCGCTCCTCCCACGGCGAGCATCAGGCGAGCCGTCATCTGCAGGAAAAGGGGGAAGAAAACAAAAAAGGAGGGGTTAAACTTGGGGTCCCAGCTGTGCCCCCTCCACCACTACCCCCCCCTCCAAGCATCAGAGCTGTCCCCCGGTGCTTCTCCCCCAGAACTGCAAGAGGAAGAGGGATGCCCATAAGGTTGTGAGCACAAATATCCACAATAAAAAGAGAAAACTCGCCTTTTTTTTTTTTTTTAAATGGCACCCACGTGGGATAAGGGGAAAAAAATACTGTTTGGGGATTCCAGGAATTTTTTTGCCTCCAGAGTAGGGCAGGTTTTATCTGGGCTCGCAGGGTCCCCTCCAAGGGCTCCACGTGACAGCCAGGCAGCACGCCAGCACGAGATGCTTTTGTTGATGCCGTCGGCCGGCCGAGCATTGTCCCGGCATCGGCACAAGGATGCCCCAGACAGCCACGCCACTAACGAAGTTTTTGCATGGGAGCCTAATTAACAGTCGCTAAGCAAAATCCCAGCTATTTGGCAAACCCTTCGCCCGCCTCCTCTTCCTCCTGCTTAAGTCAGAGCGACAATCAGAGCCTTGTTTGGGAGCAGGGTCAGGGCAGGCCAGCGCTCGGGCCACCTTCGTTAACAGCCCAATTATCCCAGGCAGGAGATTTTCCCTGGTGCTCAGCTCCGAGAACCAGGATCCGACATTCCCGGTTAATTAGCTTTGGGATGATCCACGTGAAACTTATAAGCCCCTTAATTTGGGGGGCTGGGCTCTTCCTGGTTATCCCGGGTACTGGTGCATCACCCCAACCCAAGGATGCTCCCCCAGCATCCCAAGGGATTGGTGCCAGTCAGACCCCACCCAAACACAAATCCTAAATCAGGAGGGCTAATTGCAAAACACACACAGAGAAAATAGATATTTTCTTATTTAAGAAGCATTTTCTTATTTTTTTAAAATAAATAATATAAATAAGCGCTGTTTGCTGACCTCGCCTCTCCGGCCAAGCCACCTCCCCCTGAGTTAAAGTTTGCAGGGAAAAAGCAACAGGGAATAAAGCCAGCCCCGTTAATGAAGCTCATTAATTAGGCTTGGCCCCAACACAACTTATCAGGGAGGTTTTGGCACTTGGTTTTGGTCAGCACTTCTGAAGAAACCCACCCTGAGAAGAAAATGCCCCACTTGGGAGGGCAAAAACAGGCTGGAAAGTTGCTGGTATCCCAGAGAAACAAGGAAAAAGACCAAAAAAATCTGGAATTCCTGACTCTGACCTTATCCATCCACCCGCTGCTCCGCAAAACTGCAACGGGCAGCACCAGGACTGCCAAAAGAAACCTGTGCTTGAATAAATGTTGTTAAAAAACAAAAATAAGGGTTTTTTTGCTCTTTGGGTTGTTTGGGGGAATTGATTTTTTTTTTCCCCCCTTTTGGGGGGGGGGAAGCAAAGAAGCTTTTTGGGGTGCAACCCCTCACTTTTTGGGGTAGCAACTTTTTTTACTTTGCATGGCTGAAGGCCAGCCGGGCCAGACCGGGAAGCCGATGAGCCCCACGTAGGGCAAGTGGGCAAGTGAGTCACGGTGGCGCCGTGCCACAGGGATGGGGATGCATCACAGCAGCGTGAACTTTGCTCCGGGAAAGCAGCGTGTAACAACACTTCTTTGCTCCAACCAAGAATTAAATAAAATCCTAAAAAAAAAAAAAACAAACCCAAAAAAACCTAAAAAGAACCCAACAAACCAATCCAAACACACCAAAATAACAAACTTACGTTTTTTAACCTAAAAAAAATAATATAAAGAGTATGTTTCTATTAAACTGCAGGAGCTTGAGGAGGCGAAGGGACAGAGTCGGTAGGAAGCTGCCGGCATTTTTTGGAGGCTCTCCCCGGGCAGGGTCAGCGTGAGTCAGCTCCTCCCGCTCCCTTCGGGCTTCCCAGTTCCAAACACGCTGCCCGGCCCGATCCGGGAGCCTTTCGGCTTTAACCTCGCCATTAAAGGAGAGGCTTAAGATGGCGAGTTAGAGAGAGGGGGAAAAAAAAATAAATAAATAAAAAAGTTGATTTTTAAGGGCAGCCTTGCATGGGAAACTTCTGCAAAACCACGTGTGGGGTTTGTTGGGTTTCCTTTTTAGCTGCTTGCAGAAAACAGCAGCTTTATTTGGAGTTTAGGGGGGGGGAAAAAATATATCAAAACATACTTCCCCTTCTTGCTTTTGTGCAATGAAGTTATTTACAGCCCGGAGATATCCACCACTCCTGGTTTTTCCCCCTATAACTCCTATACCTTACAGGAAGATGAGCGCAGCACTTGTGATCTTAATAAATTAATTTGGCTTTTTGATGCTTCCTGCTTCCTTCATTGCTGAAAGGCGGAAGCTGGGACGCTCTGAACAGACACCGATCCACGGGGTAACAGCAGCCCCCCCAAACCCACAGCGGGCTGCGGCTGGATTTACAACTTATGGTTTTACCCCTTTTTTATCTGTTTTTTTTCCCTTCAGCACAGAAGGATTTCAGGATGCTTCCTGCCTCATGGAACAAGGAAATGAATAATCCCTTTAAAAAAAAATAAAATATATATATATTTTAAAAAGTGTCCCAGGAGGGAATTCCGGGAAAATCCACATTTAAAAAGATCCCATAAAAATTAGCCATGAGTCTAATTAGCATCCCAGGGGCTGACTGTAAGAGGTCCCGTCCTGGGACGGATGCAGGGGGGGATGCACCCTTGCAGCATCTTGCACGCTTGTTTGCACACTTGTGCACGCTTGCCGGAGTGAAGATAACTGGATCCGGCCATTGCCCGGGATAAGACGGCTACGCCTTGGCTCCCAGCCCAGGAAAAACTTACGCACCCACCGAGGGCCGGGTAAAACCTGCTCCTAAAGCCACGGCATGTGCCACAGCGCCGGCATTTACCCACCGGGGGGGTGCAGCCAAAAAGGGGGGGGGTGTTAACAGTGGCACCGAGGGGATCAGCTGAGATTTAGCGAGGGGGGCGGGGAAGGGGGGGAATTATCGGCATGGGAGAAAAATCACAGTGAGGGGAAGTGGAGGCAGAGGGGCATTATTTTATTTATTATTGTTGTTAGAGGTCAGCCAGGGACAGCGACATGAGCCCTCCGAGTGTTGCAACCGCAAGAGTGTCTGCGACGAGCCCGGGAGATGTTTTTGCACGCAAAGAGCCGGAGCAGCCCAGCTCCGTGGGCAGAAAAGCACCTCCGGCTTCAATAATATTTAATATTAAATTTAAGGGTTGGGGGATGAGCTTGTTCCCCCTCCTCCCAGCACCCCCAGCATCCCTGCTTCAATAAAACCCCCCTTTTTATCCCCCCCCCCCTTTCAAAACGCGCTCCGGATTTAAGCGTCGCCCAGGAGAGCGCAGCGACTTGGTCCTGCAATTAATTACCTTAAAATAAATTAATCATTTCTAACCTAAATTTCTCTAATGGAGTAGTTATTAAGATGGAAAAGCAGAGGGAGCGCGTCCCCGGCTCCCTTAACTCCGGAGTTAAGCCCGGCCGGCAGCGCATCAGATTTCTTCGTTACGAGAGCAAATTTCTTCTTAATTCCTGCCCCCATCGAGGCGCTGCCGGCCGGCACGTTCCCGGCTCCCAGCCCCAAACACACACTTCCCTCCTCCCCCCCCCCCCCAAAAAAACCCCAGCACTGGCAGAGACCCAGCTTGAAATAAACCTATAAAAAATATAGCGTATATATATATAAATTGGAATTTTTTAAAAACCCCTGGCATTCCAAAGCTAGGACTGAAGAATAAAGGAGTTGTTTGCGGGGGGGGGGGAGAAAAATAAGAGGAGTCATTCCCGTAACATCTCTCATTGGAATAAAATTATTATTTTTGGTTTTAATTACGTGTTGCCCAGCGCCTCACAACACCGGGGAGTGAGTCTTTTAATTGCCTTCCCTGGAAAAAAGAAAAAAACCCCAAAACCCCAAAACCCTACATACTTGACTAAATCCCAAAACACCCCCAGGAGGGAATATTTTGGGGGGGGGAGGCAGCACCCCCCGGGGAGGCCGGGGCAAGCGAACCCCGGGGTCTAATGTTAATGACCCCGCTGCAATTAACTCACCTTCCTCATTTAGGGCCCGATGTCGCATCGCTTTATTATTATAAAACAATTTGAGGCGGGTCGGGGCGCTGGGAGGACTCGGCTGCTGCCAACCGGCCGAGTGAGTTTATGTTATTTAATAATTCAGTTGTTGGGTTTTTTTTTTGGGGGGGGGGGCGGTTAAATTGATGGGAATTGGGTCTAAACGGAGCAGAGAGCGCAGGGCTGCGCTGCCACCCGCCCGGACCCTGAGGGGGTGAGGCGGGGGGGGGGGGGGGGGGGGCCCGGGGGGGCCACGGGCCCCCCA
>JAOXNO010000009.1:8215822-8239806 GCA_028565335.1 Limnodromus scolopaceus | reverse complement strand
GTTGCCCAGAGAAGCTGTGGCTGCCCCATCCCTGGAGGGGTTCAAGGCCAGGTTGGAGGGGGCTTGGAGGGACCTGTGGTGGGAGGTGTCCCTGCCCAGGGCAGGGGGTGGCACTGGGTGGGCTTTAAAGTCCCTTCCAACTTTCACCGTTCTGTGATTCTATGACAAATCCACAGGGTAGCTTCTTATATTTGGGCATGGTTATATTTTCCTTCTCACCTTTAATTCCAGCAGGGACAGCTTGAATTGCGTGCCGAGCTTTGAAAGCCAAAAAAACTCTGCAGGAACATTTTTTTTTTTTCCCTTGCAGAGCCCTGCGAGGAACGGGGCAGAAGTCAAACCTCCCGGCACGGCTGGCCGGGAGCCAGGGCAATTCACACTGGGGGCCTCACACTCCTCTTAGACAAATTCCTCTTTTTTTTTTTTCCTTTAGTTCTCCCGACTGGTCTTTTCTCTATTCAGTGCACGCCGGAGCCTCCGTGCAGCCTGTGTGTAGGGCTGCGGGTAATTTGCAGTAAATTAGCCACGAGGTTGTGATTGGGCTTTGTGCTGGGGCATATTGTGAAGGGACTTGGCTTTCTCTTCTAGGATGCCCAGGAGTTTTCAAAGCTGTTCATGTCGCTGCTGGAAGATACTTTATCCAAACAAAAAAACCCAGATGTTCGAAACATAGTGCAAAAGCAGTTCTGTGGAGAGTACGCCTATGTCACGGTGTAAGTATTTGGTCGTGGGGAAGAACCTTTCTGTAAATTTTTAAACGTTTTAGAAGAAGTTGAGGGGGAGGGAAAGGTCCTTCCTCACAACTGGAGCAGGGAGGTAAGTGTCTGCTGAAACGTTTTTGTAAGAAGCTTTTAGCTTTGAGGTTTCCTGATGGTGTTCACATGGGGGTGGTGCAGTTCTTTGGCTGCTTTTAATCCCTTAATGAAAATTTAGCAATTAAACCTGCAGGTGACTTAATGGAACATAAAGTCTTGCAGCCATGAAGTAGCGTACTTGGGTGTCATATTTTCATTCCGGCATTCTCAGAGCTGTGGATTTCACCTCAAAAATGATATAAAAAGGTGTATGTGAGTTGTAAGCAGGTGCTCTGCTTTTCCTGGTAGATTCTATTATCCTGTTACCACATTTTTTGCAGAGAGTTCATGGTGAAGAGGTGTGAACCACATTAATTGTGATTTAAACAGCTTTTTCTCCCGTGTTTACCGCTCACGTGGTTTACTGGTGGTCGGGGAGTTCAGACACACGAACCAGTGAACTGACCTCACGTGTTTTGTCTTTTTTTTTGTCTTTTTTCCAACCCTAGCTGCAACCAGTGTGGCAGGGAGTCCAAACTCGTGTCTAAATTCTACGAGCTGGAGTTAAACATCCAAGGACACAAGCAGCTGACAGACTGTATAACGGAATTTCTTAAGGTACGAGCTCGGTTGTTTTTGAGTCCTGCTATTCTTAGAAGGGTGTTTTAATCCCTTCCTTCAATTAACAGCCTTTGAGGGCAGTGTCGGAGCAAAGGGAGTGAGTTGGCTCAGTGAGATGCATGCAAAAGGAAGTGTTTTTTTTCTGCGAATCCAGAAAATGAGGATTGAGTCATAGGAACAAGGAGGGGCTCTGGACCAGAGCATAACTTCAAAAAGCACTTCAGAGTCGCATGTTTGGTTAAAATGCTTTCCTGGGGAAGTTGGGAAAAAGTCCCCAGAAGTCTGAGGAGAAGTCCGTGCCTGCTTTGTCATGGATGGCACCGAGAGAATGGCTGCTTTTTGTGCTTTCTATACGGGTGCTCATCTGCATAGCAACAGGAGACATTCCCCGCTGGAAAATGTGCTCTCAAAAATACTAGGGAGGGCCAGGAATAGTTGCTGGAACAGCTGCAAGTGCTCTTAATTCACCTCGGAAAATGTGCCTAGATCTTCAGTTAACATCCGGCATCTTAAAAGTTCAAGGTGTGGATTCAACTCAAAAATATTTAGAGCAGAACTAACCTGAAACGTGACTCTGTGCCTGACCTCTCTGGGCAGCGGCTTCGCTGATGCGCTCAGCAAACCGGTTGCTCAGCTTGGGGAAGGGTTGCTACGAAAAAAGACAGGTTTGTGTGCGTGCTTTTAAAATCCTGAAACGGTGAACTTGGGGTTTGGCTCCTCCACCTTCAACGGAAACTGCCCGGTGACCTCCTTTGGGGCAGCTGGAGTTTTCCCCTGGCCTCATCCTGCCGTCGGATCCGCTTAGTCATAGACAGTGTCTCTCACACAGTGGTGTTTGGCTGAGCGCGAGAGAATTGCGGTTTTCAGGCTAAAAATGTGGCTTTACGTTAACTTGGTCCACGTGAGCTCATAAAAGGGCGATTTAATTGTTCTATTTTTCCATTGCCCTTTAGTGTAAACCGGCTCAGTCAAGTGGAGAGCGAACCTGACGCTCCTGTAAGCACCCTGAGAACAGGCCTTGATTTTCCTTCCAGTTTTCTAAGTCCCTTCTAAAATTTTCCTTCGTGTGAGAGCAGCCTCCTATGGCTGTGCTGCAAAGTGTGTGTTTTTCACCAAGGGATTATTTTGGAAACCAGCTGGGTAGAGACTTAAATGGTTAAAATAACTCCCTGCTTTTCAGTCTCCAGCTGCTGAGTAGCTTGGACTGGTTGACTTTTCAGTGCTAACCTTTTCTCATGGCCCTTTCTTTCTGCCTCCCCTCCCTGCTCAGGAAGAAAAATTAGAAGGGGACAATCGTTATTTCTGCGAAACTTGTCAGAGTAAGCAGAATGCCACCAGGAAGATCCGGCTGCTGAGTCTTCCCTGCACCCTCAACCTCCAGCTGATGCGTTTCGTGTTTGACAGGTAAATCTCTCGCCGCCGAAGCTCTTTGGGAATTCATCTGCTCCCCTCTTTCTGCCTTGATTTGGGAGCCTGAGGATGGAGCGCGTGCCTGAGCTGCTCTGGGGGTGCTCGGTAGGGTTTAGGGGAGTTATTTTTGAGGTGTGAGCTGTTTATTGCCGTCCCCTGACCCGAAGCTTTGCCTCTTGCGCAGACAAACTGGCCACAAGAAAAAGCTCAACACGTACATCGGCTTCTCCGAGCTGCTCGACATGGAGCCTTTCATGGAACAAAAAAGTGAGTTTTCTGTGCTGTGTTTCGTTACCTTTACCCACCGCCCCTCGGCAGATGAGAGGAGATCTCCTCTGAGTGACCTTTTGGATAAAAAAAATCACGTCAGGAGTTGTTTGAAATAACCACCTTGCTCAGCAGGTTGTGGAAGCTGCAACCTGCTTAGCGAGGTCTTGGAGAGACGCTGGTTCGAGTGGGGGTCCTTGTGCGCTGCCTTGCAAAAAAGATGGAAGTGCTGGGAAAGAGAAAAATTGTGTTGTTTCACCCAGAGTGCTCTGTAACCACCGCTTTTCCTTCCAGATGGCGTCTACGTGTATGAACTCAGTGCTGTCCTCATCCACCGAGGTGTGAGCGCCTACTCCGGGCACTACATCGCCCACGTGAAGGATCCGCAGACGGGCGAGTGGTACAAGTTTAACGACGAAGACATAGAAAAGATGGAGGGGAAGAAACTGCAGTTGGGGATTGAGGAAGATCTAGGTAAAACCTTTAAGTTGTGAGTGCCCTTTTAAAATCACTCTTTTTTTCCCCCCCCCCCCAAAAAAAAAAACCCACGGAGGCTGAGTACGTGGAGGCCCTGTTACTCTTAAAACAAAAGCGCTCTCCCACGCGTGGCTGTCGCGTCTCGGGAGTGAGGTGTGAAACGGCGATTCTGTTAATTGCAGCCAGATTTTCTCTGTTTTCGCCTCCTGCGAGTGTTTACGCGCGGCTCCTGACGAGTTCCTCTGCTCTAGTACTCCTCTCCCTGCCGCCTGGCAGATAAGGTTCTGATAACGCGGGCAGCGGTTGCCTATCGGGATGGAACAGGCAAGTCGCTGCTTCCTCGGCCGGGGTGCAAAAGGAGGCTCAGGGACAGATAACGAGATTACTTTCAGTTTCCTTAATACATTATGTTTTTATTTCCCCTGAGGAGTTTTACTTGGAGGCAGTGAAGAGTTGAAGAGTCTCCGTAAAAAAAAAAAAAAAAAAAAACACCACCAAACTTAATCCAAATAATGGCTTGGAAGCCCAAACCTCCTTTTTACTTTGCACTTTTTACTTTTTCTTAGTGCTTTTCTGCTCTGCCCTCGTCGGCTCATCTTGTGCCGGGTCCTGGTGCTGCCCAGATAACCCGGGATAGGACGGGGTCTTGATTTCTCGGAAAGCTTGGGCTGAGGCTGGATTCTCGTTCTGCGGTCGATAAATAGGAGCGGTTTGGCATTAAAATGGCATTTTGAGTGCTCAGATTCGTGGTCGCTCAGAGTTCTTTAGCGCGGGACGAGCAGATACGGAGGGGTCCATCCCATCCTGCTTTCCCATCCGGTTAATGTTTGACTACCGAGCGACTTGTGAAGCTGGCTAGACACCTAGTGGCGTAAGAGAGAAAAATAAACCCTGAAAAGGCAATAAGAGCTCCTCGGCTTCTCTTTTTAACCTCCCGAGTTACCCAGCGCAGCAAAATCAATGCAAATAAACTGCTGTAGCCTTGATTTTATAGCAGTTAATGCTTAACCGCAAGTGAGTTCTTGCCCAAGTACAAGGCTGTGTGAAAAATAGAAGTAAAACGTCTTCGGAAGCCTCTCTGGGCTGGGGGCCTTAATATTTTTATCGAGTGTTGATGTTATTTGCTTACTCCAAGTAAAACTGTAGATGGTTCTCCGTTACGCACGTGTGCGGCAGCAGGAGAAGGTCGGTAACGTGAAGCAGAGGTCTGCTGCGGGGAGAGTCCTGCGGCCTGGCCGCACAGATGGGAGCAATTTGGGAAATATTTGGAGAAAAATGCAGATCAAGAATGTCTAGGAAGTCCCCTGGATGGTGTGGTGGGAGAGGCACGTGAATTTTTCCAGAATTTGGGAAAGACAGATGCTTGTCTTAATATTGCAATGTTCCGTTTAGAGTTTGACCTACTGAGGGTTGTTCCTTTCTTTTTTTTTTTTAATTAAAAAAAAAAGGGGTTGATTTTTGAAGCTGCAGCTGTAGATGAGTATTTTTGCCTTGGCCTGGCAGTCTCTCTGCAGCACGAGTTCCCATCGCGCCACCGGCTGCTCCCAAATGACCGTTCCCACAGCTGTTGGCTCCATAAACGTGCGTGTTTTGTCACGTACGCAATCACCTGTAAATAAGACTTTCTTCCCCGGGGATTTTTCTCTGTCCTTTGGTGTCAGGACACCAGGACGCGAGGCAGAGAGGGGGAGAAAAGGATGTTTTTGCAAGAGGGCGCTTTTGGCTCGATGAGGTTTAATTGGGGAGAGAAGAAAGGCTCTTGGAGAGGGCGGTTCAGAGCAGGCTCCTAATTTTAGTCCCTTTTGAATTACTCTGCCTCCAGAAAGGCTGGAGGGATTTGGGTCTTTGGGACACAATTTTGGCTCATGCCAAGCCCAGAGCTTGGCAAAAAGAGGCCTGGCAGGGCGCAGCGGGGCGAGGGAAGCCGGCTAGGTGGCAAACTCGTCCCGTGAATGGAGAATCACCAGATGAGCTTGTGTGCTTATTATGGTTTTTTTTACCTTCTGTACCGCAGCGGAACCTTCTAAAGCCCAGACTCGTAAACCGAAGTGTGGGAAGGGGACGCACTGCTCGCGCAACGCTTACATGCTGGTGTACAGGCTGCAGACCCGGGAGAAATCTCTGACAGTCGAGGTGCCAGGTGAGTGAGATTTGGTTTGTCCTGGTCTCTGCATTCCCATCTCGGGATGCTCCAGGAGGGTCAGGAGGTCTCTGCATCCCATCTCGGGATGCTCCAGGAGGGTCAGGAGTCAGGGTTTTGCTCAAAATCCCATTTGCAACCCCTGTCCGGGAGCCCTGAGGGTGCTGTATGAAAATGTGATGGCACAACTGAGGAAAGCCCAAGGGTTTCACCACACTTAAATAACGTTCACCCGCTGATCCCACCCCTATGCCCGCTCGGCCCCTGCTGTTTTAACCAGCCGGAGGAGGTGGGAAGGGGTTAGGAGGAGATTATCCACGTACAGCGTTGGGATTCGCAGCTGGGATCCCGCAGGAACCGCTCGGGTTCCTGAAGGCGAAGGAGAAGAGCCTGCTTAAATGTCATCAACGGTGCACGCACCGCGCTGGAGGTGAATAATCCTGACAGATGTCAGGTTTCTTCTGCAAGTGCTTAATCTTTGCCGTACCGAGACTGAACGGCATGAAAATAAGAGGATCCGAGCCCTGAACAAGTGTTTTGTACGAGCGTGTTCGTGTCTTGCTTTAGAATGACTGGGGGTGGCAGAAATCCCTGTGGGTTTGGCCTGTGGATTTAATGATGCTTCGCGTTTGCGTGCTACTCAATTAGAAATATTAATTAGGCCCCTGGTGCCGGTGGGGATGGAGGTGTGTTCCTCCTTCTTGCTTCTTCTGCAGAGGTGGCACGTCCCCTTTGGACCTCTGCTGTTTGTTCGGGTTATCTGAATGCAGAGGGGCTAAATCCTACAACTTCCCCCCCCCCCAATGACAGCACCAAACCTTTTCCAGCCCCAGCACCCCCAAAAACCCACCCTCCGAGCTGCACGGCTTTGGGAATCGCTGCTAATTCCTGCCTCAAATCTGCATTTTCAGGCTGTTTCCTGAGCTTCACCCTCCTACCCCTCTGCCCTAAACAATAACTCGGCAAAAGCCTTCTCCACCCAGCTCCGAATTCCTGCGCAGCCCCGCGGTTGCCTTTGTTTCCCGTGGAATCCTGCCAGGGAACAGGGAGCGAAGGGCAGCAGTCGAGCCCTGCGGTTGCGGGGAGGTTTCATGCGACTGTAAATTTGAGGCATTTTGCTTTGATGCTGTTAAAAGCGGCTTTTCCGGGACGGTGGAGAGACATAACTTGGCTCTGACCTCAAGGGGTTCCAGCTGGTTGTTTTTTAACGCTGTGGATTCTCCCAAGGTGGACATTGTGCTCTCTGGCTGCACGAGCGTTAACCTTTTTGGAAATATTTTAGGTCTTCAAAAATACTAAATAGGAAAAGACTTCAGATAAGCAGTGCTTCCCCCTCCCTTACATCAGCCCTGCGAGGGAAGTGTTTAATCTTCTTTTTTCCTCTCAGGTTTGTTTGTTCCTCTGAAGTTTTGTTTGTTTGTTTTTTTCCATCGGGGACAGCAAAAAATTCCCGTTTCCCTCACCTTCCCCTTGGCAGCAGGATCTGCCCTGACGCTTATCTCCCATCTCCTGGGGGCTTTTTGCCCTTGGCTTTGCAACCTGCTCGACCCCGTGGGGACGAGCTCTGGCTTCTCCCTTGGGAATTAGCGGCTGCTCTCGGCGGGAGGCAGAGGAATGGCTGGAGGAAGAGGAAGAGGAAGAGCAGGGAGGGCTCGAAGCTAAACCTCCTGCCGTGCTCCGGCTCCGTAACCTCTCGCCAAACCCCGCTGCACTTCGCGGGACGGCCAGCGCTCGGCGTAGGCTCGTTAGCAATGAAAGGATTCCTCTTAACGCAGCAACCAACCCCATGTAAATTATTTTCTTGAGCATCGTTGCTTTTAATCATCTACAACCATAAATATTGCAGAGAGCAACGTCCACACACTTGGCTTTCGGAAAGAACTCATGTCGGTAGCTGTGTGGGGGAATTTTTAGGCTCGCTTGTTATCCCCAGATAACCGATCGCAGGGCTAATTAACATAATTGGCGTTTTTCCTTGAAATGACTGCTTTTTCTTCCTTCCCGACAGCTTTTCTGCAGGAGCTGGTGGAGCGGGATAACTGCAAGTTTGAGGAGTGGTGCAACGAAATGGCTGAGATGCGCAAACAGAGCGTGGCCAGAGGCAAAATCAAACACGAAGAGGTGAAGGAGCTCTACAAAAGGTTACCCGCTGAAGCTGGTCTGTAAGATATTGTGGTAGTATTTTGTCGTAGAGCCTTGTTAAGATTAGTAATGTTTTGTAACTAACCCACAACTCGCTTCTGTGGCCTGGATGCTTGGCTGGAAGGCGTTAGCCTCGGACGAGGAGAGCGCTCGCTGTCTCTTGTTGCTCGGTGCACGCTTAGGATTTGGTTTTCCCCCTCTTGTTTTTCTGCCTTAACCTATTTTTCTCCTTTTTCGCTCATTCTCGTGGCCGCCGGCGTCGCTAATTCCCTCTTGCTCCTTCCGCCTCAGTCTCCTGCCTGCTTCCATGCATTGTGACTCTTTTCTTCTGCCCGGTGAGCAGCCTGTCTCGTTAGCGATTAGTGCCATCGAGGCAGAATAACTGGCCGGTCTCAAATTGCCAACTCACGGCGAGTTTGGGAGCTGTCGATCCGAATTTAATCAGCAGGTAACAGGGCAGGAGAAGGCCTGACCTCCAGTAGAAACCGATTTAATTCATCCCCGCCGGTGTTTCGAAGCCCCGTGTCTAAGCTTCGAGGTCCATCTGATGAGTGACGGGGGTTAATCCTTTCCGACTACTCCTTGTGTCTTGTTGCCTTCGCGTGTCTGAGCACGAGGATTTTTATTCCCCTCCTTGTTTTTTCTCTCCCATCTCCCTCCAAACAAGCGGAGGGGCACTTAACTCTGCCCATCGAGCACGGAGAATTTCCCTCCACTGCCTGCATCTCCTAAAAACTCCCAGGAAATCTCTAATTAACTGCTCTAAAATGTGTTTAATCGTGTAGCCCGGTAGACAATTGGATTTTTAGCTCTTAATATTTGTTGCTCGGTGCTCAGAACCAGCAACGAGATTCGAGTAGCAGGACAGCAGACTCCTTGGCTCCCCTAAATGTCTGCTCTTGGATTTATGAACCCAGGGTGTGCAGACAACGGGCGCTTCACTCGCAAACGGGAGGGTGTCACAGCCCATCTTCCCGAGTCCCCGCGACTGAACGGTGTTAAAATGTCACCGTTAAGTCAAAGTTGCGGTGGAGGAATGAATCTGCCCTGAGTCACCGTGAGAAAGGAGCAGCAAGCACAGCTCCGGGGGGTTTTTTTCTCTCCCTCAGCAGAAGGAGAATCGTTTGCTGCTGGCGTTTCTGACACCACAGAGGAATAAATCACAAAAAGGTGGTTTTTTGCAGGTGTGAGGGAAGCTTCTCTGCTCCGGTTTGAAGCCAGCAGGACCCGAAGGGCACCCGCTGCTGGGCACAGCTGGAGGCAGCGAGATTCCAGCCCCGTTCCGGGTCCCGTCCCGCAGGAGCTTGGGATTCTCTCCGCAGCTGCGCAGGACACGTTTTCTGCCAGCTCTGTGTAGCCTGCCCCAGAAAAATGTACTTTTCCGGGGGAGGCAGCTTTCATCCCAAACTAGCAAACCGTTTCTGACAGCATTGCAATTCTCTGGAGGTCAGGGCTGTGTAGCTCTGATGGCGTTGTGTAAGATGAAAATGCTGCTGGTTTATCCTGCCGAGGGTTTGAAGCCCGACTTCGCAAAGATCCAGCGCAAGCTGGGAAGACAAAGTATTTTCCTGTCGCTTCTCTGTCACTTCTTTGTATGAAAAATCAAGGATTTGTGTTAAATGTAACTAACGGTCGCGTTTCACCGGTACCGAGACCAAAAGCTGTTTCCTGGCTCGTGCAGAGGCTGACCCGCTCCTGAACCTCGGCTTCGTGCCAGGTGTCTCTCCTTTGGCAAACAAGGGCAAGCCTGCTGCTCTCCTCCCCAAAAAAATCACACTCGCTCTGGAATCTGTGAGCAGGTTCCTGTTTGCACTGTAAATCTTAAAATGTGCGAGCGTTTCTCGCCCAGATTTGTAAGAGCAGCCCGGAATAACACGGACATTTTGGGTGCTGAAGGGACGGGGCGAGCACTGACCTCATCTATTTGCTGTGGTTGCCTTTAATGTCTGATCATAACTTAAATGTTCTATTTGTCCCTCGATGGACGATAGGAAAACCTTTCCCCTTTCCTTGACTGCTCTCCAATAAACCTCGAAAGGCTTAATAATCTGAGAGCGCTCCTGCTTGGAGAGCTCTGCTCTTTGGTATTGATTGCTTGAATTCGAAATGACCGCTGCTTCTGGCATATTTAAATTTCACACGCTCCTGTCTCCTAAATCTGCGGTACGGAGACGAGAATTGGAGGGGGGAAGCTCTATCGCGTGTTCCGAAACTTTTACCGTGGTGATTTAATCAACAGCCATACCTTATTCATTTTTTTAAAAGTACCGTTGAATATCGGAGTAATTATAAAATACCATCTGCCGGACGGTGGATTCGTTGACACGCTCGGGCTTGTTTCTCTTTGTGTTTTTTTTTTTTTTTTTTCTTTTTTTCTCCCCTCCCAGGTTCCCCGTACGACTTCATCTCCCTGGAATGGCTGCAGAAATGGCTGGATGAGTCTACTCCTCCAAAGCCCATCGACAACACCGCCTGCCTCTGCTCGCACGGCAAGCTCCATCCCGATAAAATACCCATTATGAAGAGGATATCGGAGTACGTGGCCGATTTCTTCTACAGGAGATACGGAGGAGGGCCCCGACTGAATGGTGAGGTCTTGGGCTGGAAAACACCCTCTCCAGTCACGTTCTGAACGTGGTTTAGAGCCTTGTTCTGGTCCCAGCCCCGTCCTTTATCATCATAACTTTATTTCCGCGCGTAGCTTTTGTGCTGCGCTGTTATTTCCGGGTGATTTTTTTTATTATTATTTTTTATTTTTTTTTAGTATCACCTAATTGTGTTAGCATTCAAACAAAACCCAGTTAGGCTGATTGCAGGCTCTGGTTCAGGCCCCAGTCCCGCTCTCTCTAGGAAGAGCTGAGCCTGGAGGAATTTCTCAGAAAGCAACGGTGCATTTAGGTCGGAAAATGTAATGCTTGGATGGTTTTATGAAGTTAATTGTGGAAAATAACAAAGCTTGCACCTGCAGCACACACACCACCACCACCACCACCCCCCAGATTATGGAAAATGATTTTTCCATGCCTGCAGCACCTGCAGATCCCACGTGGACAGCATCTCGGGGAGCGTGCGGATCTCTGCTGCTCTGGCCGAGAAAATCACTTACTGTCCTTCACCTCCGGCCTGTGCTGAGCCCCCTCACGCCAGGGACGCGCGTTCCTGTGAGCCTTCACGCTCGTGTCGCAGGCCTCTGGCACGCAATTTGATTTTTGGGGGGTCAGCCCAACCCCTGCAGTCTTTGGGCATCCCTTAACCGAGCCCCGAGCTTGGTTTCTTTTATAAAGGCGCTCGATAACTCCCACTGAGACCAAATTAGCTCAGCTCCTACTAGGAGCTTATCGGGAAGAAACGCAACCGGCAGAGACTGCGGTGACGCAGGCAGCCTTTGTTGGGGGAAAATAAAACCAGGCCAGTGTTTATTAGTGAAGTGGAAGATTGCCTGCAGGTTTTTTGGGTTGAGTACAGCTGGGAGGGATGGAGCAGATGCTCCCGGATGCAACCCTCTTGCTCCCAGATGAAAATACAACCCCAGCTGTAGGGTTTCCACCTCTTGGTCCAGTGCAGCTTTGCAGAAGGGTTGTTTTTTTTTCAGTTTTAAGTAGCAAAGTGCCACAATAAGGTTGTTTGGTTTTTTTCCCTTCCTTTTTTTTCCCTACCTGCCCTGCCTCTTGATCCCGTGGCTGTGTGTTGGTGTGACCCGGCTCACAGCTGGAACTGCAAACTGTTGATACCGGCGCCGGAGAGCTGTGAAGCTGGCGGAACAGATCACACCTCATCTGAAGCATTTTACGCTTATTTAAGCTTCAAATGTGGCCTGATCTGGCAATAACCCCAGGGATCTCCTCTTTTACGTGGGAAATCGCGGGGTAGTCGGCACGTACCTGTCTGAGGGCGTTGGAACCAAGGACCACGGGTGCCATTAAATTGTGTTTCTTTCCCCTCACCCCAGTCAAAGCACTTTGCAAGGACTGCGTGGTGGAGAGGTGTCGGATCCTGCGCCTGAAAAACCAGTTAAACGAAGACTACAAAACCGTTACGAACTTGCTGAAGATAACAGTCAAGGGGTATGTAAGTCCTGACGCTTTCAAACATCATCAGAGATTATTTTTTTAGTGCTTAAATAGCATTTTTTTTTTTTTTTTCCTAAAGATTTTACTTTGGGCTCTGGAAGTGAACAGAGTTGTGATCGGCGTTGCCGGTGCTTTTCTCTCTCTGCAGGAACGATGGGTTTTGGGTCGGAAAGGCGTCCTTGAGGAGCTGGCGTCAACTGGCTCTGGAGCAATTAAATGAGCAAGACGAAGACGCAGAGCACAGTAACGGCAAAATGAATGGAAACACACAAAACAAAGGTAGTTCTGCTGCTGCAGAGACCCACCAGCTCTGACTGATACCTCCCAACAAAAGACACGTCAAGTGTTCCTGTAGCTGTTTCGCTTCCCTTGTATGAGTAGGGAGGAAAGGATAATAAATCAAATAAAGAGCTCTTTCATTTAAGGAGCTTTCTATTTGATAAGCTTCAAAACTGCTGGGTGATCTCCGTACCCGGAGAAGGAGAGGAGGTAATAAGTAGTTTTTCAAAGCTGTGCAAAATTACTGCCCCAGACACATAATCTTTTCATCCGCTTTTATCTGAATGAGAGAGCACAGGGGGAGAAAGAAACGTGAAAATTACCTTGGGGAAGGGATGAAGATGTTTATTGGGAAGGTCTGTGGATGGAACAGCACAGCTGGTAAAGCAGCTCCGGCAAAACACAGCCTGGGAAAAAAAAAAAAAATCATGAATTGGACTCTTTTCAGTGCCCATATCAAGAGTCTGTGAGAATAGATTTTAGGGTTTTATTTGCCTTCTTTTCTTTTTAATTTTTTATTTGCTCTTTAAACCTTTGGAAACTGGATACTTTGTGGAACTTTTTATTTCATAACTGAGGGCAGTGAGGTTGTTTGAACGAAAGGGAGATGATGAGCTAATGGCATTGATCTTGGGCTTGAAGGAGAGCACCCCAGCCCTCCTGATAAGGGCCCTTCATTCCTGGGTGCTGACCCTGGTTTCACAACAGGTTGCAATTCCCAGGAGGACGTTTGAATTGCTCACGAGCCAACTTGCTCATTAGGCTGCTCGTTAGAGACTCTTACTACCACTTCATTGTGTTTCTGACGCTCCAGTTCAGTGGCCAAGGCTTCTGTCTCTGGAGCTTCTGTCTCTGTGCTTCTTCACTATAATTTCTACATTAATGTGGGGTTGTCAGCCCCCCCTGGCACGCTCCCCCTTGGTTTCTCAGGCAGCATCTGGTTTAGATCAGTGTCCTCCAGGCAAAGAGCAGAACTAATATCGTGCCAGGAAGGTTTCTACTCTCTGTGCTCTTACCTAGACTGTGTTTAGGTTAAACTCTGGGATCTTTAGGAGCAGGGAACCCCTGGGGTGGTTTAGCCGGAACAAATGCGTCCTTTGTAATCTCACAAAGGACCGACTTGTGCTCCCTGCACTTCAAAGTGCTCCTACGTGGCCTGTGGGCTGTAATCCCGCCTGCCCGGGGGCCAAGGCATTTGAGAATAACAAATTTACTTCCAAAGTCTCCCTTGGGTTAAGGGTTTTGCCGCAATTTGAAATGCAACCGTGTTCCTTTCCCCTAAAGACTTCTTTTCCTTTCCTTGGGAGGGCACTCTGTGCAATCTTCTTGTATTATTTCTTTTTTTTTTTTTTTTTTAATTAGATGAATCGAATGAAGAGAAGAGAGAGGAGGAAGAGGAATTAAATTTTAATGAAGACATCGTTTGCCCACATGGTAAGTCTCTATGGGGGATGGAGCTGAATATATCTCTTGTTGCCCACTGCTCAAGGCATTAACCTTGTAGCCTTTGCTCCATCTAAGGCCAAAACGAGTAGTTACTGAGGAAACACACTTTATTCTCCTTTGCCTGGTGTTTCTTGATGCTCAAACTTCAAGTTCTTATTTGTGAGCGCCGTCGCATTGCGGTCCAGGTTTTGTAGGGCAGTGAAAGGGCTGTAAAGGCAGAGATGCTGTGGGAAGTGCTGGGGGCACCCCTTCTCCTCTTCCCCCTCCCTCATCACGAAGTGACGTGACGGAGCGAGGGCAGCACCCAAGGTTTTGCAACCGCTTGGAAGCCCTGGAAGTGTTAGGAGAAAAACAGTCGAGGTGGGAGCATCCATTTATTCTCTGGGTTTACAGGAAAACAGGAACGCTTACCTAACGACTGCAGAAACACGGGCTTATCTGGGAGCGGCTGGGACCGCTCAGGATATCGATTTCCCAACCTGCTGGGCTTTGGTGTCTGTTTACGTAAGGTTTTGACCCGATGGTGGTTGTTTTGCTCGGTGACGCTTCATTAGCTCCATCCTTGGCTACCCTCTTGTTTAAATCTCACTTTTTTTTTTAGCTTGTACGTCGCTCCCAGACACAACTGTTCCAGTGAGCTCCGTTCGGAGGCATAAATTTCCCTGCCAGGGATGCTCGGTCTCATTCCTAGTAAGAAAGAAACACACCATAAATTAGCAACACACCTCCTGTCATCAAGGCTAATCAAGGATGTAGAGTAATGGCTTGATAAAGCCTCGCATTAAAGCTGAGTGGTTTAAGCACTTTGTCACGACATTTGCTGTTTTTCAGAGCCTTTAACGCCGTATTTCCCATCGCCGCGAGGCTGCTGCCGCTCAATAAAAGCATGCAGCGGGGTGATGAAACATTTAATGTAGCCAGACGTGATAAAAATAGGCCAATAGGCCTTTAAAAGTATTACGCTGGTAAATCGCTAGTTGATCTGTGACTTTTGGGTCATATCTGAATAAATAACGTTAAATATGGGGGCCGCTGGCAGATCAGATTTCATCCTCTTGAGCCAACCTCCCCGTTACTCACGGAAAACAACCTTTCCACCTTTAAAATTTCCCTCTGGAGCGTATCAGCAAATCTGGAGTCTCCGTCCTCCTGCTTTAATTTTGCTGCGGAGGAAGTTCCTGCCTTGGTGGTAGGCGCTGGAAAAGCCAGCTCTTTCTCTGTGAGGTCTGGCTGGTCTCCAGAAATGCCATCCGGGCCTTCCCTCCAGAAGTCCCTTTTGCATCTCTGCTGCAATTTCTCCCTCTCCGGTAGCTGCCCGACCCCAGCGAATAATTTTTTCCAGATACCAGCCGAAGGTTTCTTTGATGTCCGTGCCCAAAACGTGTCTCTGGACGGCGGGAGGGGGGAAGCGGGGTCAACCTGGTGGTTTGGATCATCTTCTTCCAGATGGCAAAGCACTTGTTCCCCGCACACCCAGATCTGATTATTTATTTTTTTTTTTTCCCACCTCTTTCCCTCAACAGCGTATTAATCTGTTTTCATTAATCACACGGTGTCAGGGCACTTATTTGTACAAAGCTTGTGGGTTTTCCATTCTTTTTTTTTTTTTTAACTCCATCCTTTGGAAAGCAGCCTGGTCCTGCCTCCTCACGTTGGTAAAGCTGGGCCGCTTGGTCACGTTTGAAGAAGAACAAGTGGCCAAACGCTGCGTCGAAGCAGCCCAGCCCCACCTTTGTTTATTAGAGGAAGAGCAGGAGGGGAGCATTGCTATTTTTTTTTTTTTTTCCCCCCCCTTCGGGGCTGGCAGAAATCCAGCTCTTGGCTGGAGCCAGGAAAGCTGACGGGGCTGAGGAGCTGCTTGTCGTGTCCAAGAGCTCCCGGAGGGTGGGGAGGAAGGAACCTTTTCTCCCTCTCGTCTTTCCGTAGCTCTCCAGGCTACAGGAATTACAGATATGCCCTTGGCTGGACGCGGCGACTTCGCAGTTGCTCTTTTGCTTCCCTCTTGCTGTCGAAATCCACGTTGAGGTGGGAATATTCCCACGCCGCGTCCAAATCCCGGTGTTGCAACGACTGTTCCTCTGATTTCTGCCTGGCACGGCCCTCCCTTGACTTCCCAGCTGCCGTCTCGCAGGGAGATGCTGTTCTTCTTTCCCCTTGGCTGTCGTCAGCCCCGCTCGGATCCTTCTCCAGCTTTTCCCAAGCCCTGTTTGACCGCCGGAATGCGCGTCCCATCAGGCACACGCGCCGATGTGTGCCTTTCTGCTGCCACTGTCACTAAAATGACAAAAGCCTCGCGCTAAAAATCATCTCCCAGGGGGGTTTTGGTGGTTTTTTTGAGCTTCTTGATCATAAATAACACCGCAGGCGAGTTGTCCGGGGGGTAGCTGGTCCGTCTTGCTTCCCATCTTGGCACCCTGCTTAGTCCCTAGAGCAGATCTAGGGTGCAAAAGCCGTCCTTCCCGGATTTTGAGGTGATCGGTCAGGGCACACGAAGCCATCTGAGATTATACGGCTGTGATTTTGTTTTTTAAGGGTGTGGAAAGCCCCTGGCTCCTGTTCCGTGGGGCACGGGGTTAGTCTGCAGCTTGGGAAGTGGAGTAGCCATAAAAATGTACCTATGGCTAGCCAAGACCGGGAGGCAGTAGCCCCGTGCCCTCTTTGGCCTGTCCTTGCTTTCCTGAGCATCTCTTTAATGCCACTTGTGTTTGATCAGCTGCTTGGGTTCGTGAGCTTGGGAATCTAAAGGGCATTTATATGAATTAAAGTAACTTTATTATTTATTTTTTTTTTTGTTCCTGGGCAAACAAGGAAGCGATAAAGAAGTTGAAGGTGACTTTGTGTGTGCTGATGCAGCGTTGGCTGACGCCCTGTAATCTCTTCAATCTAGTCAGGGCTGCAAAACATCACCGAGCCCCTCAAGAGCAAAGCCCTTCTCCCGGCTCTCTCCCCGCAGGTGACCTGTGCATATCTGAGAACGAACGGAGGGTGGTTTCCAAGGAAGCCTGGGAGAAACTCAAGCAATATTTTCCAAAGGCCCCCGAATTCCCGAATAACAAAGAGTGCTGTTCCCAGTGCAAGGTATTTGAATGCCAAATAACGGTACCCTTTTGTTGGCTGTAAATACACAGTCATATTTCTGGTTTTCTTTTAACGCGCGGCAGAGGGAAGCATTTTCACCTTTTAATAACAGCTGGGAACTGAGGCTGTGGGGTAATTAACTGTTTTCGTGCAGATTTTGGAGCGCGAAGGGGAGGAAAACGAAGCTCTGCATAAGATGATGGCCAGTGAGCAGAAGACTTCTCTCCAGAACCTCTTCCACGATAAATGCAGACCCTGCCTGGGCAGCTGGCCTCAGGTACAGGAAGGAGGGTGATGAGGGGAACGTAGCGGGACTGGAGGGAGGTTTTTATGAGCTTTTATCCCTCTTAAAAATCCTATTCCACCTACGAGAGGGACTGCCTGATAGCTTGGTCGGAGCGAGAGCGTGCCTGCCGCTGGGGAGCCAGTGCCAGCGGAGCTGACACGTGCGTTGTGCCGAGGTGTGATTTTTCCCCCCCACACACCCCCCAGATTAACTGCTCTGGCCCGACGCCCTGCTAGAGATACGGGAGAAGGGCTCGTGTGCCAGCGTTGCCGTTGCTGGCCCCGGCTCAGCGAGATAAGCGGCGACAATATTGCTGCTGTGGTTAAATCTGCCCCCGAGAAGGACCGAAACGGCGCAGCTGCACCCTGTGGAGGTGGTTTTCCACCCCCTTCCCGTGAGGGCCAGGATTTTGCCGCCGGTGGGGCAAAATTCACATCTTCTCTGGCATCATCCTACATCGTGAGAGCTCAGAGGGGCTTCCCTGAATGCTGGAGCCCCGCAAATAGGAGCGACGGTGGTGCGAGACCCCTCGTAGGCAGCTTGTTTCAAGTTTTCAAGCCTGAAGCTCTGCAGGACCTTCCTGGGGCTTCCAGGAGGCTCGGAAGAAATGGCACAGGCTGTTGGCTCCAAGCCTTGGCTCCCAGACGTCTCGAGGCGCCGATTAATGATTGACTTTTGGGTCCTGCCAAGGTCTGTCTCGGGCGCTCGTACGTGGGAGGGCACTTTGCCATTCCCGGGTGCCTTCTCCAGCCAGGAATAAATATTGAGGTCAATACGGATCCGTGTCTCGGGACCAGGGAGTCCCAAAAAGGGGTTTAAATGGGAAACGCTCAGTGCTGAGCTGGAGAGGTGCCAGGTCCTACTGGTGGTATTACGGGAAGTATCTGGTCGGGTTTGCTTTTGTAGGTGATGGAAATGGAGCCCATCACCGTGGGTTAGTTCAAAATACAAAGGTCTCTTCAGGCAGCGAGGCTGCGTCCTCCCCTCTCTTTGAATTTCCTGATAAAATAGAGCTGAGGATCTTTCCCTCAAGCCCTTTGAGTTTTCCTGATGCAAAAGAGTTGAGGATCGAGGAAGAAAACAAGGGGAGTGGTTTAGTCTAGAGGAGATGAAGGGAAATTAAGAAAATATCCATATTCCTCAGGTGTGTTGAATTTTCTTGCAGAAAGATGAAGTGAGCCCTTAAATCTGGGAAAGTCATGAGGGTGGGTGAGCGTGGAAGTGATTTTTGTCACCCAGCTCTTAGGATTGAGGTTTCTGGTCTGGTCCAGCAGCCTGTCCGATGGCAAATGGGTTGGGACAGGAAACCAACAGTTTATCCTGGTGAAAAAAAAAAAGGTGCCTCCGGAGGGTGCAGGGCTGAGCTTTTCAATCCCCGCTGCTGCCCAGAGGAGAAACTTCTGGATTTTGCTGGGTGAAGCAAATGAGGCAGGTTGGGGTGGTCTCACCCCACACCCGGGGGGTGCAGAGTCTGCTCCGGACCCCGAGTGCCCCCGAGGGAAAACACGGTGCTGGGCGGTTGTAGCTGCTCCAGGGGAAATGACCGTTTCCTGCAGTGAATTAAAGGTAATTGGATCTAAAGCTAAATTAACTTTGTAATAAACACGAGATTAGTAACGTAAGTGCTTAGTGCTTGATCCCAAATTATTTTCCTTGGCTTTCCCAGCGCGCTTGGATGGAGTTGTCATGGTAAGAACGCCGAGATCTCCAAGAGAATGAACCCTGCAGAAAAAGCTGAACAGTCATCGCTTCTCTATTGTTGGATTAATTAAAAAGGATCTTTTCCTCCCCTCTTTTCACCTCCAGGAGACGGATGAGCTGTATATTGTTTCGCAGTTCTTTGTAGAAGAATGGAGGAAATTTGTCAGGTAACTTGGCTTGAGATTTTTGGTGGGTTTTATTCCGTTTTGAGGGGCTGTAGGTGATGGTTTTGCTTTCCAAGCCCCGTGCGGTGTGTAGTTACCTGCGGTTTGCCGCCGCGGAAGCACAGAAGCTGATTTTTGCGGGGCTCTCGTATCAGTTGTACCGCGTTGTAAGGAACCGAGTTTCCTTGTTCACTGTGTCTTAACCAGATGGTCGGATTAGATCGGTAACCTGATTAGTTTTTTTTCATCTGTCTGGAGCTGTACCCCAGGCGAAGGTCACCGCTCAGTCCCCTTTCCGTGGGCTGCTGGTGGCAGGAGATGGAAATCTTCTCGATAGGAGAGCGGTTTGGCAGTGTGCGGGAACGCGGATCCGATTTCCGCGTCGGTAGTCGTTTAATATTCCCCTTGTTGGAATGTCTTCTGTAAATACTCACCTGTGATTTCTCCTCGGCTGCCTGCAGAGGCTGTGGTTTACGAGCAATAACCCGACCCAGCTTTGCGAACCGCTTTCCTTTGCCCCACGCAGGAGGCCCACGCGATGCAGCCCCGTGTCCTCGGTAGGAAACAGCGCTCTCCTCTGTCCCCACGGGGGTCTCATGTTCACCTACGCTTCCATGACCAAAGAAGACTCCAAACTGTGAGTTTTCTTCTCTCCACGGGTTCCGGGGAACGTTTCTGGACGCTCGCTGAGCTGCAGCAACACAAATCCTTCCCCTTGAACAAAATTCACACGTTCTCTCAGGCCCACCTCAGCCTTCACGCAAGGCAAGACCTAAATTGTCAAAGGATGCTAGATCAGAAAAAAAAAAAAAACCAACAAAAAAAGAGAGTTTACTTCAGCTTGGCTGGTTCTTAACAATAAACTCCCCTGAATTTGACCGGGGCGTAGAAACATCCGGCTTCCTTAGGATTCGCTTTCCCTGAGCCTTGCCCCCGCGGCGCTGGACGCCGGGCTGGAGCTCATGCTCCGTAGCGTTGCTTCTGCAACGATGCAGAACTAAAAGTAGCAGATCTTCTGTTCCTTCTCCTCCTCCATCCTCCCTCCGGCACGACCGGAGCACGACAGCGTCACTAATAACACGCTGCCGTTATCTTGGGCGTACAGGCCCTCCCGTGGAGCTGGAGTTACCGACTGATTTCTGCAGCTTGGCTTTCATTAACAGCCTAAAAAGAAAAAAAAAAAAAAAAAATTAAAAAAATAAAAAAAAGGTGGGGGGGGAGGCTGTTGTAGGAGCTCAGGGCTTGGCTTTTCCATGTCATAAAGCACGTTCTTGTTCCTTTGCACAGTATAGCTCTCATATGGCCCAGCGAGTGGGAGAGGATTCAAAAACTCTTTGTGGTGGATCACGTCATCAAAATCACCCGAACGCAGGCGGCCGGGGCTGACCCCGAGAGCGCACTTTACGTCTCTGAGCCCCGTGAGTGACTCTGTGACCACTGTCTGGCCTCTGTTCTTTTGCTAATTGGTGCCGATTCCCAGGGAATTGGGGGTTTTTTGGGGGGACAAAGGGTCAGATTTAAGGGAATCCCGACCTTGCAGATGCTCGGGGTTGTATGAGCCACTCGGGGTTAGCAATGGGAGGCCTTGGGCAGGTGTCTCTGAGGAACTGAAACAATTAAATGCATTTTTCCTTTTTTTTTTTTTTTTTCTTCATTTCTTCCCTCCCCAGAACTCTGTCCTGAGTGCAGAGAAGGGCTGTTGTGCCAACAGCAGCGGGATTTGCGTGAGTACGCCCAGGCGACCATCTACATCCATAAAGTGGTGGATAATAAAAAGGTAGGGGTCCTTTCTCCTCCGTTTCATTTAATGGGGACTGCACCCAGTCCCCAAATTACCATCTGAACGCAGTGGCCAGATGGCTCTTGCAGCCTGTCGTGTCCCCGCAGGGCTGGGACCCGCTGGTGGGGACGCCGGGTGGCCTGTGGTGGTGGCAGTGGTGGGCAGGGCTGCTCTCTGTGGGCAAAAATCGCCCCAAAACTCTCGCTTTGGCAAAAATAGCACTTGGGAAAACTCTGGCTGTAGCTACTCTGAAAAATTTGATCTCCTCGAGGCTTCCTTTTGCCAAACCGAATCCTTTGCGTTATCAGGTATCTTCATGGGTCTTCCTGGCTTTGATTATTTTAGGCAATATTGTAACTCTTTCTGTCTTCAGAATCGTGTTATCGGGCTCTACCTGTTCTCCTCCCCCTCCGCTATTTGTCATTTCCTTTCTTGGTTGCTCAAATGACATTTATTCCCAGATAGAAATAAGCTCTCCAGCCTCCATGCTGATGAAATAGCAGTCAACTTAGAGATGGTTTTCAAGGTCCCCTCTGAAGCTGTCGATCATGTCTCTGCTTTACCGGTGTCTTAAGGGCTCGGTATCAGGTCTAGAATTGGCTCTACAGGTACCCGAGAGCTGGTTAAAGTCACTTTTCCTCCTTAGGGGTGTTTGATGCTTTAAGGAGGAATCCAAGGCTCGTGGGCAAGCTCGGATAAAGATGTTCCCTGCTCCTTTGCAGCATGGGGTGGGGTTTTTTTTGGCCTCTTATTAACTTCCACCTCCTGCCAGTCTAAGGGGGGGAGCCGGAGCCTGGAGAACTGCGGGCACCGGAGGCTGGAGGGGTTTCTGCCTCGGCTGGTGAGACGTCGAGCACCATCCTGAGCCGTCGGCCAGGGGCTTTCAGCCTGTCTGGAGGCTGAATCTTGGCTCTGGCGCAGAGGAGGGTTGTTGTTTCTTTCCTGGTGCTGGACCCAGGACCGTGCTCACACGTGGGGCTGGCAAAAAAAACAGGCGGCTATTCTTTGCCGAGCAGCTGGAGTCGGAGAGAGGGGGCGAGAGCTGGACCGCGAGCTCCCTCGGCGCCATGGGAAGGAGCAATGACACCCGCAGCGCTGCCAGCGGGGACTGGGGACGGTGGCACTGGAAGCTACTGTTTGCTTCCCTGCCCATTTTGATGCCGGGGAGAGTTTCCCATCCCCTCGCCCCTGCTCTTTTCCCCCCCTCTGCCACCTCCGTTGGCTGCCAGAGGGAAGCCAGGGCGGTGGAAAAAATCAGCGTTAGGGCAGCACCGCTGGAATGCGGAGGGCTCTGGGGAGGCTGCGGTTGGTGCTGATGTTTGGGGGCTGTGATTGCATCCTTAATTGCAAATACATTGAGGGAGAAGCGGGCTCTCAGGGCATCCGGGATGGAGAGCTCACCCCGGTCTCCCGGGCTCCTTCAAACCCCAGCTCCAACCGGAGCCTGGATGGGAATTCACGTCCGGCAGATCCGTGTCTCCTGCAGTGATTTACGCAGAACTCAACATCCTTTTGATTTATACGTTTGTGTAAATTATTTAGATTTCATTTACTTACAGCTTCCAGACCCGTAAATAACGGTGCTGAGTGCCTCTGTCGGGCTGCTGCAGGGCTGGATAAGTGTCTTCATTTACAGAGAAATATTCCTTTTTCTGTGTTAGGGCTTTCGTAACGCACTTAGATGAACCCGAGGAGCAGCCAGCTAATGGGAAAGAAATCAGTGCAGGTCCCCGGAGACTTTCCCTTTGCCTGGAGAGGAGGGAAGGTCCTGAGCCGCAGGAAGCACCTGCAGTTCCATAGAGCAGCTCCTTCTCCTGCGCCCAGTCCCCCCCCCCCCCCGTGGTCCCACACAGATGGGGGAGGGCTGGAGGAACCGCTGCAGAGCACGTGGGGCAGACCCCAGGGTTATTCCTGCTGGATGGAGGTGACAATCCCGGAGGTGTCCGCAGCGATGGGACGCTCCGGGTGGACGCTGTGGGGTTAGTTACGGAGAATGATTTTTATGACTTCAGGTAATGAAGGACGCTGCTCCAGAGCTGAACGTGAGCAGCTCAGAAGCTGAAGAGGAAAGGGAGGAAAACAAGCCAGAGGGGGAGCAAGACCCAGATTTTAACCAGGTAGAGATCAAAACCACCGCCAGGTTCCTTGGGTTTTGCATCATCCTCGAGTCAGTATGACGGGAGAGCCCCCCCCCCTCCTCTGCTTCACCCCGAGCGGTGTCTTAAATTGTCATCTTAATGGTTGTGCCACCCCATCGCCTTGGGTTTGGAGAGATCGAATACTGGTGGCCACTCGGTCCACGTGGCGCGTGATCCACCCCGCGCTGGCGTTTAGAGGCAGGAACTGAGGTTTCAGGGCAAATCTTGTGTCCTCTGGGCACTTGCATGCGGCCGTTCGCTTTCCAAGGGGCTTCTTGGTGCTTCCTGCCTTCCCTCGCGCCACCGACTCGCCCGAAACGCAGCCCAGGGTAAGAGGAGGGTGGGTTTTTTTTTCCCCAAATCCCAAATTTAGGGTCTTGATTTGTTGGTTTTTTTTTTTTTTTCTATTTTTTAACTCTTTTTTTCCTAGGCCAACGGTGGTGCCAAGCGCCAGAAGGTCTCACACCAGAACTACGTCACTTACCAAAAGCAAGGCATCAGGCGGAGCACCCGGCACCGCAAAGTCCGAGGGGAGAAAGCTCTGCTCGTTTCGGCTAATCAAACGCTGAAAGAGCTGAAAATACAGGTGAGGTGGTTTTCCTCCCAGGAATGACTTGCCCCGAGTGGGGGGAAAACACCAAAATGGGGGGGGGGGGGGAAAACGCGTGGCTGGGAGGGGCTGAAGGGAAAAATCCTCGGTGGCGTGGAAAAGCGCGCGGTCGGTGCTGGAAAAGGGGTGGTTTTGTGTGGCTCGGGGCTGTGGTTGGTTTTTTTTTTTTCCCTCTGCACACAACCAGCGTGTCTCATTGTGTTGGCACAGATCATGCATGCATTTTCAGTTGCTCCCTTCGACCAGAACTTGTCCATCGAAGGGAAGATCCTGAGCGACGACACGGCCACGTTGGGCAGCCTGGGGGTCATCCCCGAGTCCGTCATTTTATTAAAGGTAAGGGGGGAGGCTGGCTCCTAAAAGTCAAAGAAAGCAGAGAATTAATTGAACTGGGTTTTGTACAACCCCAGAGAAAGGCGTCACGGTGAGTGTGAAAACCGCCGTGCACTAGACGTGCCCACCCGTGGCTGCGCCGTAGCCTCATTTAATGAGCTCCTTCTTGGAGAATTTCACTGAATTTCACTGAATTTTTAGAGTTGGAAGGGACCATAGAGATCATCCAGTCCAACTCCCCTGCTGAA
>JAOXNO010000009.1:8077432-8087777 GCA_028565335.1 Limnodromus scolopaceus | reverse complement strand
CCAACCCTATGTGATCCTGTGATTCCCTGTGGTTCCTGCTGCAGCGCTGGAGGAGCATGGGGTGGTGTTGGTAAATTGGTTGGGTAGTTTACGGAGAAGGCTTTCTCCATCGCATCACCTGTGTTGTCTTTATCGCAAGATAAATCAGGATTCCATCTGACAACGTGGTCAGTTCCCATCTTTTGGGATGAATCATTTGATACTCTCTTTTTTTTTTTTAATTTACTTTTCCTGTTCCCCGGCAGGCTCCGTACCCCTCAGGACAGAATGCAGCTCCCACAACGTTGGTGTACCCTCAAGCCCCTCAGACAATGAACACGCAGCCTCAGACCCGCTCCCCGGTAAGAGAGCCCCTCGTTGCCTTATCTCCTGGTCTTTCTTCTTCGTTCCTCTCTGTGTCTGTGTACGTGTGTGTCAGTACCACTGAGCCAGTTCTCTGGAAAGTGTGTTTTACTCAACTGGAAGCACGTTCCAAATGGCAAATCTTGATTGCATTTTTCAGACGTTGTCCTGGTAGGCACTAATTTTCCTTTTAAAGTGGCTTATCAGAAGAGACGCGATGGAGGGATTCTCATCTACCTTCAAGTAACGCGATTTATTTTTAGCACAGTTTCAGGTTCATTTTAGAGTTTAGAGTCATAAAACTTCATTTTAGGGTTTAGATTCATTGCCAGAATCTTTTTCTCTTTTCTTCTTTTTTTTTTTTTTTTTTTTTTCTGTCTTTGAGGAGGTATTTGGTGAAGCGATCGACCGAAGCTCAGGGAGGTGATCCCTCGCAGCAGCACTCGGTCTCCAGTGGCCTCCCAACTGGTGCCACTGGGTCAGTTCTAACCATTCCCTGCCGAGCGCCCCGTGGGTGCTCGTGTTTAACGTAGAGCTTCTGTGCGCCCACATCTTTTTGTGGTAAACCCCTTTTTCATCCAACTTCAGCTCTGATAGTCCTCAGTAATCCTTTTTTTGGGGTGTGTATTGTAATAGCGCTCTGCTGTTGTAGGACTTTGGTTCCCCAAAGCAGGCTCTTTTGGGGGAATCTCCGCTCCTAGCGCAGGAGAGTGCTGGGAGACCCTCCTGGGGCACCGGGTGCTTCCCCAGCTTCTGGAGACGGGATGGCTCGGCATCGGGGTGGCTCAGGCCTCAGGTGGCCAAGAGACCCGCCATCCCTGCACCTCTTAAATCCACCTCGTAGCGCTCCCGGGTTGGCTCTAACCCACCGCAGCCGTCCCAGCCCTCTTCTCTTTCAGAGTCAGGTAACGCTGCTGAAGGGCGGCAGCTCAGACCTCTGAGACCTTCTCAAACCTTCTATTTGTCCACAGAACAGGTATTTTTACACCCACGTATATATATATATATATACATACAGACATACATAGGGCAAGCTTTCTCCCCCTGTGCAGCCGCACCAATGCTCTTGCCCCACTTCTGGAGGTTTCACCTCCAGGCCATTCGCAGGAGGGTTAGTTCCGAGGCCCGTTAACCCCCGTGTTGATGAACAAGCCAATTAACGCCAGTTTTGATGATGTTTCTGGGATGTGGACAGCTGCGAATTTCTAACCAGCACCCCCCTCCCCCAACACCTCCTTAGTCCCTCCTTCTGATCAGTGATGGTAAAAAAACACAAAACCCCTCTTTTCTCAGTAAGTATAATCATCCTCTTTATCTTTAATTGTCGAAAAGCGCAAATGAGTTGCTGTGGTTAGAACTGGAGCAAAAACCTGACTGAAGAGCTGCATCTCTAAACCAGTTTTTTTGACAGCCCAGCAGAACAGTGCCAATACATTGCACAGACAACTGGAAGAGGAGGAAGGTTTTGGACCAGAGTCCGGTTTACAGGTCCCTGGCTGGAAGAGGCTGGATAAAATACTGCATTGTAAGCAATATAACAAACTGTACTCCTTCTTGCAGGCGATTGTGCCCACGGCACTGGTTTTATTTCTTCCTTTCTTTCTTTATTTTGATTTTTTTTTTATTTTTTTTTAATTACCACATCTCTTTTTTTTTTTTTTTTTTTTTTGGTTGTTGTTCTTGTTGTTGTTGGCTGATCTAGAGAAACGCACTGATTTTGCTTCTTTGCTTAAAAGCATGAGCTCCCGTGGCAGTTCTTGCCGGGCAAGGTGGCAGCGCAGGGTCCAGCGAGGGGCTGCAGTCGGGAGGCTCTGACCCCGGGTAGGACAGAGACCCAGGACCGCTTGGGGTTTGCCGCTCGACGGATAACGTCCTCAGGAAAATTTGGCCAGAAAACGTTAAATTGTAGGCTTTTGGCCCCGTTGTTGAGGAGGAATGAGTTGTTTGCGGTTGTCAGCCATTTTTCTATTGATTTTTGGTTTAAGCTCTCCTGTACGCCGTTTTTGCCACCCGCTCTGCTAGTGACCGTTCCCACCCCATGACTAAAAGGTGCACCCATAACATCTCATCCCACCTCCCCACCCCAGAGCCGACGCAAGACCGGCCCCGTCCTCAGCTGCTCTTGCATTTTGTTCTGGGCTTGATATACATTGTTGTTTTGGTTTTGTTTTTTTTTTTTTAAATTTAGTTTTTAACCATCTTTTGGTTTTTTTGGTGGAGAGGGAAGGGTGAGGAGGGGAGGAGGAAGGTGACAGGCTGTCTCTGCCGTCCCCAGGCTCCATCCGTCCTGCGGCTGACGGGGGGATGTCGTTAAGCTGTGGCCCTAACGAGGTTGATCCTCACCCCGTTTCCCCGAGCAGCTGGAGCATCCTCCATCCTGTTTCTGCATCCGAGGGCCATTGGCAATTGCAGAATTGAGGCTTTTCTGTCCCTCCCAGGACACGTTTTCTCCCTGTTAGTGCCGTACCGTCGCTCCGAGAGCGAGGATTTCAAAGTTCAGCTCCGACTTGGGGAAGAAAACCAAAATCAGAGTCACTCGGTGCTACTGAAAATTCTCCATTAGCTCTCGCCGACGCCAGCCCCGAGCACCGGGGGATTTTAATACAAACTGTCCAACTCTAGGAGATCTGCCAAAAAAAAAACCCAAACCCTGTGATGGGAGCGGGCTGTTTGAGCGATCCGGAATGGTGATTTTCGGAGAGGCTGTAGGTGCCAGCTCAGCATCAGCAGACGGAGAACGTGCCCCACTGGCCGCAGGCAGAGCGGGGCCGGGGAGAGGGTGGGTGGCAGAAAGGTTGGACCCGGGTTTCAGACAGAAATTTTCCTTTCTATCTCCTGCCTTGTCATCCCTCAGGTTAAAAAAAAAACCACCAACCCAAAGTGTCTGTTTTAATCCGAGCCAGCAGCGACTACAGTTTGTTCTGTTGCTTACAGCTACTCACAGGAACAAATCCTATCAACCTGAATTATTTATACAAAAAAAAAAAAAAAATCAAACAAATTTTAAAATATCACTAGCCAGTGGTGACCAGTGCAAAATAGCTTAGGGCGTTTTTCACTAACTTTGAGGTTTTGTTTTATTTCATTTCTTTTCTTTGTTTTCTTGTAACACATGTTAATTTTCTCCATGGAATATGCTTTATCTTCTTAAGACGGAAGCTTCCAGCTCTTGGTTTAAACACAGTGAGAACCAGGCTTTTCCGCGGAACAGCGAGGAGGGAGGTCCTTCGGCCCTGAAATTAAGCAGCGCAAGGTTTTTGCATCCCATCCTTCTCTTTTTGATTCATTTTTGTCACTGGTGTGTAACGTGGAGCGCATAGCCCTGCCCTAAAGGCTGGTGGCAGCCCTTCCAGGGGGAGCTTGGTTCCTTTTTTCTCAAATGCGAGAGATATGAATTGTTTTGGGGGAGTTTTTCCGGAGAAAATCAGGACTTGGAAGTGCATTCGCCTCCCGAGACCCATCCCGGTGCCCGTTCCTCGTCGCTGTGGGGAGGAGGCCGAGACTCCAAGTGCTGCTGTCCTGCCGTGGATACCAAAATAGACATTATATAGCTCTTTCATCTTACAAGATGACCATACTTTATCTTTTTTTTTTTTTTGGCCTTTAATGGAAGGTTTAGGGAAAATTTTCAAGGGAGGGAAAACTCTTTATTTGGTGAATCAGCGCAGGTCGTTCTTTACAAACTCTTGTGCTAGAAATAGTCTGGTCTGTGCATATTTTCTCCTTTCCGAAGGGTTTTACGACTTTTCTTCCAAGTGTCACGATGAGGTGAAGGTAGAAGGGATCTATAAACACGGGTGTTAGTAGGCTACTTCTTGGAAATCTTAAATGTCGGTGATTAAATTGTTTACAAAAAGGAAAATCAGCTGGACCAGTGAATATTTATACTTTGCTTCTCATGTTTGATGGCATTAAGAGAGCTGGGAGATAGGGCTGGAAGTGAACCCCAGTCCACTTTTTCTTCCTGAAAAAACCCTCTTATTAAGAAAAGCAATAATTAGTAGCCAGTTTTGATCCCTCTTCTCAGGCAGAAATTAAACCATTGTGAGTGTGACTTGGCAGAGGGGGACGGTACCCTGTGCTTCAGCACGCGCCCTGGGTTAGAAGCCATCACAAATAGCAACAGGTAGAGGCACGTGGTGGGTAAAAAACCACCACGGGATCTCCTTTCATTTCCTCCATTTAATTATTGGAGTGATTATCAACAGATTTCTCTGCTCTCATCGTGGAGCTCTGCTGATTGCACTGAGAATTAAGGCTTTAAAGACCTAACTGAGCTTCTGGAAGAGGATGCCTTGTCATCTTTATTTCTCTTTTCCATTTCTTGCATTCATTTTTATTTCTATTTTAACAATCAGTTACTTATTGGAAAATGCTTTTAATGTTTGCTGAGCACGTTAAATTCCGATTCCTTTCCTGCGGGTGTAACCCCAGAGGGTGGGAAGAAGCAATTGAGGGCTGGGACCCAGGACCCTTTGATCCCCAGCCGGGCTCTGGGGGAGAGGAGACCGGAGAACCCGTCTCCTTCGCCGTCAGCCGGGGGGGTGACAACTCCCATTCGTTAAGGAGGGTTATTTTGTGATTGTTACAGGAAAAGTTAAAAAAAAAAAAGAAGCTGAAAAAGAACTTGCACTGTGTGTACGTGCAAAGAATTGCTGCTGTTTGCCTCGTAGGGGATTCTGTGCCACCCTCCCCGGCTCTTTGCTCTCCGGCATCAGGCTCCATCCTCCGCTCCCACCAAATCTTTGGAACGGCTCTGAGTCCGGCTGCTTTACCCATTTACCTCCACCTTAAAATAGTTTAAAACCTCCACTGCTGCTTGTTTTGAGTTTTTTTCGGTTGTTGGGGTTTTTTTTGTGTTTTTTCCCCCCCCCGGCAGGCTGAGGAAGGCCTGCAGTCACACACTAGAGAGTGCCTTAAAAACAACCAGCAGCTTTGCCTGGTTTCCCCCCCCGTGAGCGACGTTCACTCCTTCTACCTCCATACCCGTCTGTCCCTGTCCCGCAGCAAAGCTTCCGACTGTTTTGTGGTTGTTTTATTTCTTATTTTGATTTTTTTTTTTTTTTCTTTGTGGGTTTATTTTGCATAGAGTGTGACATTTTGGTTCCGTTGTGGTGTTTCTGACTCTTTGTGCCTTTCCTTTTGTGTTTGTTTCTCCCGCCTTTCCTCAGTTTGCAGCGGGGCCTCGACCTGCCCATCACCAGGTACAGTACCCTGCCCCTTCGTTAATTATCATCCTAAACTAATTTGGCTGGGGGAGGCGGGTGGTTGGAGGTGGTTCACCCACTAACTCGGAACAAAGGCTGGCTGGGGAACCAGCCGGGTTAGTAGTTAACTAAGATAATTAGCACGTGCATAACCCTGCTAACAAGCTGCCTGCAACCCAGAGTAACGCTTTTAATTCTGGATGGTGTCACTGCACTCATTAACCCCCCCCTCACCTTAACGCCGCTGCCGTAGGAGAGGAGAACCCGTAGAGGTGGTGGCCGGGTATCTGTGAGATTTGCTTGCCTTTCCCAGTCGTTAGAAGCTTGGCCGAGTCTTTCCCAAACGAGCCGGTGGATTGAGTTTCCTCAGCTGAAGATGTCAACAAGAACTGGGCGCTCACGTCCCTGAGAAAAGCCAACTTCCCAGTCTCAGAGCGAGGAAAATGCCATTCCCTGTGCCGTACGCAGGGTTATCCTTTCCCGTTACATGGATTAGTGTTGGTTTTACTCACCCTGTGAAAGCCAAACATTTAGGAGTCCTTGTAGTATTCCCGTTGCGTGACTGGACTTTGTAAGGAACCACTTAAGAAGAATGGAAATTGGGAATAGCTCTGGCTCCTGAAACTCACGGGCAGCGCTTACTGGGGTGGTGGAACCCCCCGGCAGGACCTCTTCAGCGCCAGGACGGGAGCCCACGTCCCTCTGTCCTAGACCAGGTCTCCAGAGTTGTCTTCTGTCAACTCCTGCATCTATCTTTGCCAAACCCTTTTCCCCTGAGGACTGATTTTGCTGCTTCTTGTAGCTTTTGAGGGGCCAGAGGTGGCTCCGATGGGTGGAAAAGCTCAGGAGAGGCACGGGAAGGGCAGGAGAGCTCTCCCAGATTCAGTCGTGTCCGTGTTACTCTTCTTTCTCTTGGCTTTGAAGGAACAGGTTGTTTCTACCGTGTTATTAGGAAAAAATTATTCCATTGACTCCAGCGATGTTGGGGCAGGGACTTAAGTCATGGAAGGGTTGTTCCAGGAGAATTACTTTGCTCTCACTTCGCTCTCGTTAGTCTGGGCAGTTTAATGCTGTAGAGACGAGCAGGTTTGGGGAAGCGCTGTCTCAGGAGAGCAGGTAAGTGTGGGAAGTGGGCACGGACACCCAAAAAAGCTGAATATCTTTGTTCCTTCCATCTCGGAGCGCAGCGTGGAGGCAAACGGCCTTCCAGAGCTGGACCGAAAAAAAAAAAAAGGCTTAAAAAGCAGAACTAGGTGTCTGCACTTGGTTTGATGGAGGTGGGTGTTGTGGGAGAGGGATGGGGTGTGTGCGTGGCCAGGGATTGCGGTGACGGGCGGCGGGGAAGGAACATCCTCAGCAGCCCAGGGAACCACAGAATTGGTGTCTTAGTGAGATACTTCTGTTCCTGACCTTGACTTCAGGGCCGTGTTTACATTACGGGACACCAAAAATCCATCGCTGTTCAGAAACTCGTTAGTTCTTTCAGAGGTCGTTACCAAGACAAATTATATATTGTGTGAGCCATTTAATATTGTCAGAAAAACTACTGAGCTCACTGTGAGCAGGTTTTGGACCGTGGGTCCCGCGGCAGCACGGCCTTGGAGGAGACCATTTCAGCGCTCGGTGGCTTTACTGGTACAGCTCTGCCACCAGCGGGTCTTCACTTGATTTAATACTTTCTTTTGGACCCAGTTACAGCCCTGCCCTCAGGGTAAAACTTGTCATTTCCCTATTTAACCACCTATTTAACTTGCCTTGCAGTTAGATTTTTGACTCTGTTACGTTTGAAGGCTGTTTATAATTATCTGCGAGAAGCTGTCACTGTCAGAGAAACGTTCCAGGCTTTATTCCCAGTTATCTCTGTCACGCGCTGGATCAGGACGGGCACAGAGAAACCTGGGCCCTGGATGAGCTCTTTATTTCTTTTAATCCCAAAGTCTCTGCCCACGGTGCGGGTTGGGGACGGAGAGAGGGGCTTTTGCCACCGCCCCGAAGCAAATTCACCCCCAAACCCCCACACTTGGAGGATTCTTGAGACCAGTATAAATTATTATTTTCATGCCTTTAACGTGCTGCAGTGGTTCAGTTGTGTAACATTAGCATATCTGAGATTTTTTCTAACCTAAAAAGAAGTAAATAAGTAAATTGACTTCATATTTGTTGCAACAACATACCGTGCTCTTCCAAAGAAGCGGCACAAGACGAGGTTTGCAACGATTCCCGCGTCAATCCCCCAGTGATTTTAATTAACATCTGCCTTGTATTGATTCCCTGTCTTCTTCAGGCAAATAATGGATTATTCCTTAATGTTATTTCCTGTAATTATTACCTCTTTAAAGTGCTGGAATTGGCGTGATTTAAGCACCTGAAGTTGACTGGCAACTTTATAAGGAATTTTTTTCGGATGGGAATCCCCGCCCTGGGGGCTGATACTCAGCTGATGCTACAGAAAGTGGAACTGAACTCTGTGTAAGAGAAAATATTAGAATGAGATTGAGATTGCTAATAGTGGCTGAAGTCAAACGAAAATAGCTGCGGTGGTTCTGATTACAAGTTAAATGTGTGTCAGGAATCCTTGATTCCAGTAACGGGGCCCCCGCTAAAACGTCTCATTTTATAGGAGAAAGAAAAAGGGCCCTGCAGTTTGGTTCGTGGCAGCGTTTTTAAATAACACCCTCGGCTTGGGTTTTTCTCGAAATCATGGAATCGTGTAGGTTGGAAGAGACCTTTAAAATCACGGAGTCCAACCGTTAACCCAAGTCACCACTAAACCTTGTCCCTTCAGCGGCCGTGGCCTGCTCCTCACCCCCTTTTCGTCCTCTCTGAGTCAAGCCCTTGAGTCACTTTGTTGCTTCTGATCCTCGTGAAGCACGATCGAAAATAGCAGTTTTCTTCCAATCTGAAGTCCAAAATGTAGAGTAACCTTCAATTTGAGGAGTGACTTCAGGAACATATGGGTTATTTTAGAAAGGGTGCTCAGAAGAGGCCAGTGTAATTAAAAACAGAAATAAGAACGAGTATAAACCGAAATGTCATCATTCCCTTCCTGACTTATAATTGTTTTTGAGCTGAGTTTACAGATCGTGGCAGACTCAGTTACTCTGAGGCTGCTGGTGTAGTTTGTGCCAGTTTTAGTTTGGGGTTCCTCGGGTTCCTCTGGGTGCAGCTGATAGAGGAGAGGGCTGGGCTGGGCCCTGCGCTCCTTAAAAACCCTTGGGATGTGGAGAATTTGGGAATTCACTCCCTGAGCTGACTCAGGACTAACCATTTTGTAGCTCTTTGGAATATCTGGAGTTTAGAAGGCAATGGGCAACAGCTGCCGTAATCCTTTCTCGCTCTTCGTCCCCAGGCGTGGAAAGGAGCTGCCGGTTTTAAATCCCGTGGTTGACACAAAAAAGGTTTTTTTTCCCCCCTTGTTTTATCATTTAGTACGTTATAAAACTGGGAAAGTCAGAGACAGGGGTGTGGAAACCAAGTCTGGGGTTGTGCCCCATGGGCTGCGCTGGGTTTGCTGGTGGTGGCCACTGGGGCAGCACAACGCGGGACCTGGATCTGCCCCTCTCCAGGCTGGAGCCCCTCAGCCCAGCCCTGGGACCTGCCCTGAGGTGTGAGGATCAAATAGAAGGTGCCAGCTTTCATCTATGAGGAGATGGGGTTCCTTGTCCTCCAGGTCAGGCCTAGGTCATCCCACCAGCCACCTTGGAGGGTCCAAAACACCTGAAGAATTAATAACGGAGCTGTCTCAGTATGAGAAGCTTAATTAAAGCAGAGAGTTTGGGGGCGTGATGTGATTTGATCGTGTTGATGGCAACTGGTTGAACGTCCGTTCTCCGCGACCTTCTCCGGGGCTTTGAGGACCCATCGTAACGACCAGCCTTGATCCCATCTAGAAAAAAACCCAGTCAGATGCCCGTGCGCGTTGTGTGTGATGGGCAGAGCTTAGCACAGACTGGTTTCCAGTGCTCTGCCCACCGGTTCGTTTTTCAGTGAAGCCTTTAGAGCAGGGAGGGAGCGCTCCACAGGCGTTTCACTGGGAGCCACGGCTTCCAAATACAGAGTAAATAGAAAATCAATTAAAATGCAGTGGCGGTTCGTCGGGAGGAGGCCGGCGCTCTCTTTGATTTTTCGAGATGACAGCTCTTACCCGGCCGACCTTCAGCGGGCTCCTGCCCCGGGGTCGTGCTGGAAGAACATTATTCAGGAGAGGATGATGGTAAATAAAAGGATATCGGGGCGTTACTGAGATGTGAATGTCAGGGCAGTGCCGAGAGGGGCAGGCGGGAGGTTGGTAGTGGGTTTCCTTAATATTACTCTTAATTACTCTGTCACAAATAGCAGGTGTGTGTCGGCAGCAAACTTGATGAGTACAAGGCTGGAGAAGGTGGTCAGCAAGAAGATGCTGTGCAGGGGGGACCGGCGTGGGGTCAGCGAGGTGTCATCCCGCACTGCGAGGTGCAAGGCCTTGTCCTTCAGCGCCAGGGAGAAGGTTTTATTCCATAAAGTGGGGTCTCACCAGCTGAAATCACCTGTGCGTTGGGATCTGTAGAGAAACCACTAGAGCTATCTCCCACTGAGATAAGGAGTCGTTGCTGCTGTCTTGGGAAGTAGTGGGGAAACCCCCTCTGGGGCGTGGGGCAGTTCTGATTTTGGATGTTACAGAATCACAGAATGCTATGGGGTTGGCAGGGACCTCTGGAGATCACCCAGTCCAACCCCCGGCCAGAGCAGGTCCCACAGGAACGTGTCCAGGGGGGGTTTGAATGTCTCCAGAGAAGGAGACTCCACCACCTCTCTGG
>JAOXNO010000009.1:7994881-8017382 GCA_028565335.1 Limnodromus scolopaceus | reverse complement strand
AGCCTGGCCCAGGTTGCCCAGAGAAGCTGTGGCTGCCCCATCCCTGGAGGGGTTCAAGGCCGGGTTGGAGGGGGCTTTGAGGGACCTGTTGTGGTGGGAGGTGTCCCTGCCCAGGGCAGGGGGTGGCACTGGGGGGGCTTTTAAGGATTCTTCTAACTCAAACAACTCTATGATTCTATAGTAAGGCCATATATGAGTGTGTTCAAGTAGTGTATAGCAGAGGAATAGCCATTTCTCATTAGTTTACTCTTCAGTATTTACCCTGACTATAAATTCAAGCTGCTGAGCTGTGCATGCAGCATCTAGTGACAGCAGGGTCGACCAGCAGCGTGTTCACCAGTCTGTCCTGGAGATGCAGGGACCCATCAGGCACGTCTGATGGAAGAGCTCTAACCCAAGCATGTTTTGGGACCTCCAGGCTTTTGACCTGCAGAAAAAAGCCGTTTGGGGCCTGCAGAAATGCATCTGTGGCTGCCAGTTCTTGATAAGTAACAGCACAACCTAAGACAAAGAGCAAATGTCCTCAGTCAGGGAGCCCTGTTGAGATCCCTTGGGCTGAACCTAGAAGGTCAGTGAAGATCTGAGCTGATGACAGTGGAGATTTCTGAAGTGTGACATCGAGCACTTCTCTGAAAGTCTCCGAGGGTGTTTGATCTGCTTGGGTTACAAAACGCACATGCCAGAAAGCAGAAGCTTTATAAAGAGGAAATGGTCCTCAAATGCTCCTCACCGATTTTCTGCTTCTTTATATAGTGTGGGTTTGTAACACGGGCGTTTCTGTGCCAGATCAGATCAGCAATGAATCTAACCTAATGTCCTCTTTTTGGCTTGGCTTGGTATTTGATGAAATAATAGGCATTTTGGTGGCATCCAGAAGACAATTCCTGTCCTTTCACTGAGCAGCCGAACTGTACCCTGGAGTGTGATTGTGTGTTTTAAAAATTCTGTTGTCTGCGTGGCATAAATTCTCAGCAAACAATAAATTGTTCAGTTGCCATCTCAGTGGTGATTTGTGGTGAGGTTCCAGAGCCCAGTTCAGCACCTTTGCCTGGCAGCTTCACTAAATACTCATTTCCGATAAGAAAACCCCCAAAGTTAGTGGGCTTTTGTTTGCCATCAAAAAAATCCTATGTACCAGGTACTATCTTATAGTAGAAAATAGTCTTCTGCCCCATTTTTTGCTGGTTTTGGTTCAGGCGAATGACCCTGTGTGTGGTTTGAACAGGAAGCGATGCAGTGCGTGGAGGAGCTGAGCGCCCAGAACCTGCTGCCCGTTTTCGTGCGAGTGGGAGTGGAGTCGACGCTGGAGAGGAGTCAGATCACTCGGGATCACATGGGCCAGTTACTGCATCAGCTGGTGCAGTCGGGAAAGCTGAGCAAGCAGGATTTCTTCAAGGGGTTTGTATTCTGCACCCAGAAATGGATACTTTCCTTGATTGTTCGTTGCAAACGAACACTGTTTGTGTTGGAGAGGAAGGATTCCCACCTTGCTCTGGTTCCCTGCCTTCTCCACGCATCCGTTTTGAAGTATTGCCACCTGGGTCTATTTATAAGTAATGTAATTATTGTGATGTAGTTTTAAGTATTTCAAATGCCTTAGTGAATGTAAGTATTTTCGTATTTATGTAAGTATTTCTTTCTGAGCAAATGTGTAGGTGTCTATTTAAATGTGAGTATTTAGATTTCTGGTTTGTGATGCATTTGTCAATGTTTGCCTTTTGGCAAATCACCGAATACGATTAAAAGAGGAGGAAGAAGTCAAAAAATCTTCAGGTGACATTAATGCCTGGAAGCTGTGTAGCCTGAAGTCCTGTGTATCCCCAGAGCCGCAGCTGCTCTCCCACTGGGAAAACAGCCTTCTCCTGTACGATGTAATTTCACAGGACAACTCAATTTTAAGGAGCAAACGTGTCCTCAAGGGGCTGAGAAGGAGAATACATGCCCGATGCAGTATCAGATGGGTTAGACCTTCCCTAAAAGATCTGAGTTTCGGCTTCTGGTTCATTTCAGCTCTCTGGGTTTTGTGTTCCCAGCCTGGATTTGAGCCGGTGTCCAGTTGTAGAAGGATCCATGTTCCCAGGGAAGTTCCTCGCAGGATGATTACAACAGGGTTGACCACGAGAAGCAGCCAGCAGATGGAATAACGCTTTCAGAGACTGAGTTTCTGGGTCGTTAGCCCCATCTTGCTGCTTTTATTTGCATCATATCTCATCGTGGTACCACTGACCGCTCCCGTGGGGATCTCCCTGCGCCCCTGCCTGGCAGTGAATGTCACCGTGGTGCAACCCAGTAGCTCATGAGAAAAGTTTGGGCAGCCTAACTTCAAAACCGCATGGAACAGCAGTGAAAAAAGATATATATCCACGGGGAGTGCACTTGTCTGTGTCCACGCAGTCGCTGATGGTCAAAATGACTCGTTTGAAGTGATACATTTCCATAATGGATTGTGATTAAAGCCATTCTGGTGTTTCCTGGAGTGTGGATAAGTAGTTGTGATGCCAAAATAAGTAGGGTCTTGATGAAATAAGCCTGAATGTGGCATAAACAAAGTGAAACAGCTCCTGAAGATGGTGAAAGGGCAAGTGGTGTTCAGCAAGCGCGTGAGAAGAACACAGAAAACCACTATACTTATTCACGCAAGACAAATTGCTGTGTAATTAGGGGTTATGGGCTGAGTGCTGGTCACAGTGCAGCTCTGGAGAGAGACGCAACAGGGAACCAATTTCTGGCAGAAACGCTTGGATACACCTAGGTTGGACTAGGAGCAGAGTAAATAAAGAACAAAGCAAAGGAGATGGTTTCTGGGTTTGATGCACAAGAGAAAATACGCATTTATAGTCACTGAACCAGCCCCCAGAATTCTCAAGATTTTCAGGGCGAAATGAATCATGATGAAAACTGGCAGGAGAGCTGGAAAAATGATCATCTTGTACCAGGCACGGGAAGCGAAGCCACCTACAAGGCTTTTGTCGGAAAGAGTAGTTTTGAGTGATTCTGGAAACTGTACCCAGAGTTGGGGAGTGATTTTTGTGGTCTGTTCTGTCACGTTTCTGTTCTGAATGGAGTCCTCCCTCTGGTGCATTGAACTTCTTTCGTGTGTTGTTTTGCACACTTGCAGGCATTTTGGAATTTTGGTATTATTAAGCCCCTTCTCTAGGTGTTTGGAAGGCTCCATTTATTAGATATTTCGTATTTACAGACAAAAGTGCTTTCTTTACTTCTACAGGTTTTATAGTTAGCAAACAATTTGTTACTGAGCTATGAGAACTATTGTAAATGGAGCTTTCCTGGATGTATCTGCTGGTTTTATGCACAGTGGTCCCTTCTCCACGTACTCCCCATGTTATTGCATAGAGAAATTCACTCCTGGCAGTTCTGAAGCACTGAAAGCATAAGCTGGAAATAGGGGGTTTTGTTACCTTTGTGATTCTCTTTGGTCCTCGATTTGCTCCTTGTTTTGCTCCTTGATTCACTCCTCATTTTGCTCCTTGATTCACTCCTCGTTTCTGTAACAAAAGTGCAGATTTAAAGTGCAGATTCGCTTTGCAGGAAAAGTCTCAAATTAAACTGTATTTAATATTTCACATTATTCCTTCTTCTTTTTAAAGTTTTTCAGATACCTTGGAGATGGCAGACGACATGGCCATAGATATACCCCATATTTGGTTGTACCTAGCTGAGTTGGTGACCCCCATGTTAAAAGAAGGAGGAATCTCTATGAGAGAACTTATACAGTAAGCAATTCTCTTTTGTTTCCGTGTTGGTGAGCCGAGCTCTCTGCCTGGCTGTGCTGTAGTGTTTTCACAGCGTGGTTCCCATCAGCAGATAAAAGAGGAGTAGTGTTAGAGGCTCAGCTTCTCACGGGAGCTGATTAAAGGCTCCCTGCGCACCCTTCGGGGCTCGCACCGACCGGAGGCTGTGGTGGGAAGGGAGCTCGCTGCTCCGTAGTCACTGCTCAGGGGTGGAAGTTGTATCCGTAAATCTACCTCAGTCCTGTTTGGTTCAGCTGAGCTAAAAACACCCCGGTGTTGTACAGTCGGAGTCATTTGAGAGCACGCTGAGAATTGGATTTGAAGAGAGGGAGGTGTCGCACAGGAGTCGTTATGTCTCGGTGCAATCACCACCACCTGGGCGTTGCCTTAAACGAGGGCACAAAATCACAAGATCTCACTGCAGGACTGGAACCTGCTTCCAGGACCAGAGTTTCTCTATTTTCTACATGTCCTTATGTATTTGGGGATTAACTAAAAGCCATTTGAATGGTTCCCTTTTCCTGTAAGTAAAGTATTAAGAAAGTAACAGCTTTTTTTCCCAAAAAAAAAGGGTCCTGCTATCTGGAGCATCCCACAAAAATTAGTGGATTTGATGTTCTATAAAAATTAAGTCTTTGTAATTAGCCCCATTGCGGCAAGCGCGTAGCATCGCTGAAGTCCTTTATGGGCAGTGCTGGCTGTATCAAATCCTTTATCCCTGGCAGAAGTTAGTGATTTCCTGCCTCAGTCTGATCACTATCCCTTGCCTCGCATTCCAAATTCAAATTATAAGGAAAAATCTCTGTGGGTTTTTTTCATTCTAGAGAATTTAGCAAACCTTTGCTTCCTGTGGGAAGAGCCGGCGTCTTGCTTGCTGAAATCTTGCACCTTCTATGCAAACAAATGGTAAGTGTCCGGGCGTCGCGTTCGTAGACAGGAGCCTGATGCAGCGCGTACGTTCACGCAGGAAGCCCACACGTTTCCCATGTTGAAGATATTTAGGGATGGGCCAGCCAGTCCAGTTAACCCAGCAAACCTGCCTCTTCCATCCCCACTTTCAAACCAAGCTTTACGAGGTTCCCAAAAGTTGAGTTAACTTTTTTTCTTCTCATGGCTTTTCCCTTTTGCAGGTACCTTTGCACCTGGCTTCTTCCAGAAGCTTAGAGTGCTGAAATACTGCAAGAGGGACATTCTCAAGGTATTTCTGGGCTGACCAGAAGCAGCAAGTGCCGGGAATCTTGCGAGAGAGCTCTTCTTGCAGACCAGAGAGGTTCTGAGGGTTCGGATAAGCTTCAGATGGCCTCTCAGACTTCTGGGGGTTTATCCAAACTAAACCTGCCAAATCTTTTAAGATTCACCCATCACTAGGGGTAGTGACACCTTTTCACCCTGTATCTTCTAGAGCTCTCTTACACATTTCACAGTTGTGTGTCCCAACAGTTTGGTGGTTTCCCTATAACTCTGTCTCCATTTTTGTCTTTTTTTTTTTAAATCCAGCTAAATACTGCACTTTGGATAGCATCTATTTTAAACCCTGTAAAATCCCTCACTTGCCTTTTTCTTTTGTCTTTTGTCTTTTTCTTTTTTTTTTTTTATAAAGCATGCATTCAAATAAGGTTGAATGTTCCAGGAGCGTTTCAGTCTAGCAGTGCAAATCGTGACTTTGTATTTATTTATTTCAGTCTTATGCTTGTTTGGACAGTCGGCTTCCATTTATTTTTCTCCGTTCCCTGCAAGAAAAGCTGCTGTGCTCTGGGGGTCGAAGCACAGCCGTGGGTTTCAGTTTCTGCCACAGTTTTCTGATTTAATCTCGTCCAGGCCAATACTTGGACTCGGGTATTTCAATGTAGTATCAGTCGTCTAATGCAGATCCTGATGAATCGGAGCAGGAACCATGCACAATTAGCTCTTAATGATCTGCATTGTAACCTTGAAATTGTAATCTCTTGTGTAAACCCAAAATCAGGCTGCTGTTATCAGCGCTTAACTTAGGCTACGCAGTGATCTCCCTCGTGTGGGTGCTACGAGGTAAAAGTTTCGGCAAAATATTTGGGTGAAAAGAGCTGGTTGTTAGTAGTGGTTTTCTCCTCGTCAGAATTGTGTAAGTGCCATCTGAGGCAGGACGGTGAAAAGTCAGCGTGACATTAGAGGATGCGGAAGGTTGAACTGTGTGTGCTGCAAAGGCGCTTCTCTCAAGGTTTGCCATAAATTCTAGGAATTGAAAAGGGAACTTGGCATTAAGCACCTGAATTTGAGACTTGGTCTCTGCACAGAAAGGAGCCATGTAAATAATTATTTCCTAAAAGTAACTAATTTGCCGGTGCCTTAATGTCAAGGCAGGGGGAGAATGAGTCACGGAGTAAGTTAATGGCAGAGTCAGGAGAAGAGTCGAAGTCATTTAACTGCCAGCTCTGTGTCACGGCCGTGGGAAACCGCCTTGTTCAGATGTCTCACTTTTCGTAGGCAATCTCTGGCTGAAGTTGTTGCAAACCCCACGTGTCACCTTATGCTTTGTTTATTCCCCATCACCGTGGCGTCTGACCGCTTGACAAGATGCGCGTACCTGTGGCGGGATTGCGTATATCATTTCTCTTGCACGGGATCTCCGGACGTTTTCACTCCATCGCGAGGCATCGTGTTTGGTAGCTGAACGGTTCTTTATTTCTCCCGACACAGCTGCACCGCTCCGGCTCGTGTAAACTCCCCTGGTTGTCTCTCCAGTCTTTAAAAGGAACAAACTGTTTGTGTTTTAGAGCCATAAGAAAGTGGGAGCCTTATGGAGGGAGTCTGGCCTCAGTTGGAAGGACTACTTACCCGAAGGGGAGGATGTACATACCTTTCTCATGGAACAAGTGAGTTCAGAGCCAGCGTCTACTTAATGATTTTGGCACACTGATTTTTGGTTTGTTTATCCTCTTCCATCCCATTCTTGTGTATAGTTAGTATGGGATGTGTGGGGAAGTGTCTCCCTCACCAAGTTGGGGTGAGATTATTTCACCCCTTTCTGAAACGCTGGGAGGATGTGTCCCCTACAGTCCCAGGCACACGTCTCCTGTCAGCTGGCTTCTTCTCAGAGATCTAGTTCTCCAACCAGAGGGAAAGAACTCAAGAACAAGTTTTGCAGCAAGGACAGACCATCTGTAGAAGGGCCAGAATAAATTAGAGCAATTTTTCACTCATCCCACCTTGTGTTATGACCCCGAGGGGGTTCACAGCCAAGAGGAGCCAGGTCTCTGGGAGGGCACCTTGCAGCTCTTCTGGTGGTGTTCCTGAGGAAGGAGTTGGAGGTGTCCCTTTGGAGGTCTCCCTTTGGAGGTCTTCCTTTGGAAGTCTCCCCGTGGAGCTCCGAGTGACCCACTGCCCTGTTTTAGCACTTGGGAAGTACCACACTGCAGGAAGCAACATGGATTACCGAAGCCTGGGGCTTGTGAGGGGACTGTAGATCCTCAGTCGCATTTTGCAGTGAATTGGGGCATTAGCTGCAATTTCTTTGAGTGAATGCCAGCTCTGGTAATTGCATTCCAGCTCCCTGTTGTTTTTGTTGAGCAACACACACTTTATTTTGTGCACACTGGCGTTGTGCGGGGCTGGAGTTGCTCTAAGATGGTTGGGGTGTCTTTGCCGGATAACGTAGTTCCCACGTGTTTGTAAAACGCTTTCTAATCTTTGGAACAGAGAAAGTATATAAATCGGTGTAATGATAAATTAACAGTTAAAGATGCCAGGAAGCAGAATGAAGTGTAGGCTCCTCCCTCAGTTTGCTATAGTTCAGCATAGGAAAGCGTATTTAACTAATTCTCATCATCGCTTCTTATATTGCAGAAGTTGGACTTCACGGAGTCCGACTGTTCCAGTTCCTCAGAAGCACTTTCAGAGAAAGAACTCTCTGCGGAAGAGCTGAACAAGCAGCTGGAAAAACTCATTGTTGAGGACAAGGCGAATGATGAACAAATCTTTGACTGGGTAGAGGTACAAAGACTATTTTCACCCTCCCTGCACACAGTTCCTTAACTGCTTTCATAAACATTTTCCTCATTTAAAGGAGCGTTTCTGCAGGCTCCTCCCTAGGCATAGGGACACAAAGATGATTTGGTCTGTGCAATCAACAGGTCCAAAGAATTAAAATCTAAAATATAACCAGTTGGTTATTTCAATGTAAGCTTTAGCAAGAAAGAATTTTAGCCACCTTATCATACAACTGTGGAACTGCCTTTTAAATACTGTGGACTTTTTGACTCTGAAAATACTGCTTCTGGCTACTTACTACGTTTTAGAGAGAGCACATCATTACAGTCTTTCTTCCCAAAATATGAGATAAAAGCTTCTCGTGGCTTTTTGCAACGTGACCTACCAAATTCCCCCTGCCATGCTGCAAAATCCTGGGCAGTCACTGAGTACGCATGTACCTTTCCTGGTGCATTGGACCAGTAACTGTAAAAGAAAATAAAGAAAAGGGGAAAAAAAAAAAAAGAAAGCCCTGTCAACCCACTGATCTTTTGCCCTTTGTCTCCAGGTGCATCCTTTAAGCCAGATATTTCATCTGGTGTCTGAAATTATACCCAACCTGATTCACAAAGATCTGTGCTTTACAGCTAAATCGTGGCCAGCTTCAATTCAGTTATTTCTCTTGCTGGAGCAATATGTTAGAAATGGCATTTTTTTCTCCTGCCGTTAGAGAAGTGGAGAGCGGAACGAAAGCAGCGCTGAAAATCTGGGGACACCCACGGGCTCTTTATAGTCTTGGACAAGTCACACAGCCATTCTCTGCATTTCTTCTACAAAGCAAACAAATCTCCACCCAAGGAGCACGCTGTAAAATTTGTTGGAAAAGCCTAAAACTCTTAGAAAAATGTATAAGGGCATTGTGAAAGGCAAGCATTGTTGGTTTGGCTTGTTTCTGGAGACAAATGATGAGTTGTGGGAGTAGTTAAAGGGTGTATTGATGGCCTGGGAACTGGTGTTGCATGTTGATGTACCCCAGCTAGTTTCAAGAAGTGAATGGGAAAGCGGAGTTTTTGAGGAGTTTTTGGATTTCCACCACAGCAGCTTTGGCTGAACTCGAACTTGCAGCCAAATTCAGCGGTGGAGTTTGGAAATGGTCACTCTCGTGCAGCGGCATGTTTTTAACTGGTCCATTTACTCTTGATTTCAGGCTAATCTAGATGAAAGCCAGATGAGTTCACCTACATTCCTTAGAGCTTTAATGACAGCAGTTTGTAAAGCAGCTATTATAGGTGAGTAACTTGCAATGCAAACATCATACAAACCAAACGTGCAAAGAATTATTTTCTGGTTTTCAGTTTTATATCATTTTTCCCTCTCCTGAGGGGGAGGTTTTTATTACACCTAAGACTTTCGCGCCGTATTGAATTCTAGTGCTTGAGAGCAGGACATCCGCTTGGCCGGTTGGGGTGTTCTCGAGGCTCCGGCGCGTCCTGGTGACCTCACGTGAGCGTGTTTCGGATGACTCCAAGTAACATCAGATTGTTCATTGATTTTTCTAACGAAGGTGGAAATGCGCTAGACGTTATTAAGATAATTAGTGTTTCCACTCCTGTGGCAGCAAGGACGCGTGGGCGCTCTACCGTCGCAGGTTGCCACGTGCGAGTTGGAAGTGTGGGTTGCAGAAGAGAAGCCAGCCTGCATCTCTGCCGTCTTTTTTTATGTCCAAAGTTCCAATTTTGGAAAGAGGGTTTATGTGGATTACTTGAATGTACGGCATCGGCTGGAAATGGAGGAAAGGGTGGGTTCCTGTGTCAGATGTGTGGGCCTCAGACCCTCAGGGAGGGCTTGAATAAAGCCGCTGCAGCCAGAAACATCTGGTCAGTTCACTTTGTTTTCTTTAACTTTACTGTTGGCATCTGGCAAGGCAAAAAATTGCGCTTGTAAAGCCCCCGGTTCTGCTCTCAGCTGTAAGAGTCACGCTTGGTGGAAAGAATGGTCTGAACTTCATCTTGCTGGGACGGAAAAAGCCAGCCCAGCTCCTTTCTTCTCCCTGGGAACAGAACCTTTCTGATGCCACCTAGTGTTAATGGTGAAATGACACAGGATGAGGGTTTGCCTGATGGGTATTGGGAACATCTTCTGGTTTAGATTTTCACCTTGCCTCTAATTGAGGGGTTTGTTTTCAAAATATCACTTAATTGTTTGTGTGATCTACTTAAAAGCTGCTGAATAATTTATCCATGTTGCTGATGGACTTCTAATGTGTATTTGTATATATTCCTGATTTCCTATGTAATGTGCAGCTTATGATTCCGTTTTTAAGGAAAAATAAAAGGTATACTTTTTTAAAAACCTTCTATATAAGTAAAATTTTAGCCCTAGACATGGAACAGGTGTTGGACATCCAGTATTCTGTGGAAACACAATGATGTGCACTGCAAAGTGAGGTTCTGCGTGTGTCAGCAGGCTGGGCAGGGCCAGGGTTGCTGCAGATACTGGTTGAATTGGAAGAACTGGAAGGATCAAGGCTTCCAGAAAAAGCCACGGGTCAGAAATACTTCCTGTTGTTTCTCGTCTCTTTTCTCTCCACACATAACTTGTATCTGTGATTTCTGTTTGAATAAATAAAGGTGATGTAGACAGCAGCAGGGCCGGGTCTCTTCAGAGCTGACCCTGTTTTCTTCTCTTCCCCTCAGCGGACTCTTCCAGCTTCCGTGTGGACACTGCTGTTATCAAACAGAGAGTGCCGATCTTACTCAAGTACCTGGACTCAGACACAGAGAAGGAACTACAAGCACTTTATGCACTACAAGCATCAATAGTAAAACTTGATCAGCCTCCTAGTAAGTGTTGCCTTTGCACTGGGGATGTGAACCCCGACAGCCTAAGGAAAAGGTGTTTTCTGTGAGAGTAAAATCCAGCAATAGGGTCTGGAAGACGATCTGCTTCTCCTGACAGTGGAAACAAAGTTTTACCACTTTACGTAGCAGATGAGAAAAAACAGTGTATGGTGGTTTCTGCTTGTTTGGATTCCAGCTTGTAGAGCAGCACAGTTCCCCAGATGCTTTGCCAGAGGCTGGCTCTTCTCTTGGTTGCTCCTGTAAACAGCCACACAGAAGGAAGAACAAACCTTTATGGTAAAAATAGAGGGGGGAAAAAAAGAGCAGTAAAAAATAGTCTGTTGAGTTTATGATACCTGGCCATGTCAGAGTACCGGGAGTTGTAATTGCATTGCTGCACCACAGGTGTCTGTGGACTTGGAGGGAATAAAAAGAGCTGGACAACTGATGAGTCTTGTCCCAGAGATACTGCAGGAAACTGTTGTTGGAAAAGAGGTGGGGAATTGCTAAAGAAACAGGGATTCCCGGGGAGTCTCCAGCAAAAAATCAGAGTGCCCCAAAACTTGATCATCCTTAGCTTTAAGGCGCTGGTCGTGTCTTATCCCTCCTGCTGAGCTGCGAAAAATCAGGTGTTGGAGAGGAGCCAGGCTGCCAGGGTGTGCAGCGCAGCGAGAGGAGGACGGGCTGCGGTGGATTTTGTTTGCCGGCCAATCCCTAGATAATAAGTTCCCACGGCTGCTTTCCCAGCTTTCCCTTTTCTGCGGAGCGTGTTTTATCCGACGGCATCAGAGGGGACCTCTTTTCCCTCTCAGCTCTGTGTAACCAGCCAGGAAGCAATAACTCAATAACAGACCTTCCTTTTAGTTATATCTGCATCTCTTGCATTAAAGGTCACGTTAATCCCCTTATCCGTAACCGCGTCTTTGACCGCTGACTTCAACTGCGCAGCGCTAACAGCTGTTCTCTCCCCTTATTCCATTATTGCAGATTTGTTGCGGATGTTTTTCGATTGCCTGTATGACGAGGAGGTAATATCAGAGGATGCCTTCTACAAGTGGGAGAGCAGCAAGGACCCAGCGGAGCAGAACGGGAAAGGAGTAGCGCTAAAATCTGTCACAGCATTCTTCACGTGGCTACGGGAGGCCGAAGAGGAGTCGGAGGATAATTAAAACTTAAAATACAGAGAGAGAAAAAAAAAAAAAAAAAAAAAAAAAAGAAACAGTTTATTTATTTTTTTAAAAATTTTCTCGTGTTCGCCAATCACAGTGCAGCAAGGCCAATTCTCGCGCAGACCCCCCCTTCCCCCACACATGCACGAGTGGGAGAGGTAAAAATAGAGAAACACAAAGGTGATCATGGAGGAAAAAAAGGTACTTGAAAAAAAAAAAAAAAGTAAACGTCAAACCTGAGGGCGGGAGCACTAAACCAAAATACATGTATTATTTATAGAAAATATTTTCTGTTTTAATCTTTTTTTTTTTTTCTTTTTAAACAAGGACTCATGCTTACAAAAACACAAAGGAAAACAAATCTGTTTAGCAAAAAAAAAAAGAAGTTGAAAACTTTTAATTTATTATTTTAAGGACTGCAAATGCCAGTGTAATTTTTAAATTTGCAGTTTCTGTAAACAAATTGTATAATAGAACAAAAGCAGAGAAATAAATTTCCCTCCCCTTCATATGCACCTCAGTTTTGTTTCAAAGCATGATAAATAGACAAAACTTTCAAGGGGGTTGGGGTAAGCTAGATGAGGAAAAGATCAATTTTTTTTAAAATTGTCATCAGATTTTTCTGCCTGCCTCTCAGCTTGCTTCAGAAATTAAAAAAAAAAAAAAAGAAAATAGTAATCAAAACGTACATAACCTTGGAACGGAAGGAAATGCATTTGAGAAAACCGCTGCGGACCAGAGTGCTCCGAAAATAACTCATTCAAAACAGTGCTACCCCGGGGAAAAAAAGTACTAGTGATACTTTCAGAACCTTTAGAGCAACTTTAAGGCTTGTAAATACATAGAACAAATATTTAAAAAAAAAAAAAAAGAAAAAAAGAAATTGACTCAATACTATTTCTTTTCACTTTCAAAATATAAAGAACAAAATAAAGACAAACGTTGCAAGTTTAAAAGAAAGTAAAACGACTTCTCCTTTGACAGCTGCTGAATGTGTGCACCATCGCTGAGCGGTGCTGGCTTCCTTGTCATTGCGTAGGTCCTCGGTTCCAAATTGTGTACATATAGTGTGTGTATGTTTGTGTGTCTACCAAAAAAGAGGGGTGAGAGCAATTGTTGTTTTTTAAAAAAGAAAAAAAAAAGGTTTGGTTTTTTTTTTTTACAAAAAAAAGGGGGTTGCTGCTTGGGAGACCTTTTCTGCAGAGAGAACTTAATGGCCGATGAGCAGCTGGTTGGGCTGCTCCACGCTGTAGGTGTGGTTGGTTCCCAGCACGTTGCTGCGAGGCTGGGAGATGACCTCGGGGGCGTTTGGTGCCCGATCCCCGCTCGGTTTTTCCAGCCGTGCGGCCGCGGTGTCTCTGGTGTGACTTGGATCGGTGGCGTCGTCCTGGGGACTTGGGACCCTGGTCGCTGCGGAGGTCGCAGCCGCTCGAGGAGAGAACCGACAGCCCTTCGCCACGGCTCGTGCCTCTGTTGTCGCCCAGCGTCTGCCGCTGCCCTTCGCCTCTGCCGGTTGCCTTCCTGTGCCTGAGGAGCCCACAGACCCGTACAGGGGAAAACGAAAGCGCCCTACACGAGTGGAACAAGCGCTGCCGTGCTCTTCCCAGCTCGTGACGGTGTCCAAAGCCCGAGTGCAGCCGGGTAAAGATTAACCGTGGTCGCTTGGCGGTGCAGTCGGAGCGTGTGTTTCCTGCGCGCCCAAAGGGACCTCGACTGCCCCCCGCTGCCACGCAGTCCTCCAAACTGAGCTGCTGCTGAGTGCATTAAGTCTCTTGTGCGTCTCTCTTCAACAACCAAAGATGACCTGCTGGCTCTCACTGTGAAGAAGCATCTACCATAACACAGTCTGCAAAGTTTGTGAAGCCCTGAAAAACGTGGTTTGTGAACTGTGGTCCGTGGACCACGAGTAACGTGTGGAGCGTTTGCTGGTGGTCTCTGCAGCACGAGCTGCTCACGTGATGCTGTCTTTTACTTTCCAGCTGCTAAATCACTTTTTTTTAAAAAAAGGAAAAAAAAAAAAAGGAAAAACAAAGGAAAAAAAAAAAAGGCTACAAATACATTAAATACTTTCCTAATCTTACTTTTACATGTAAACAATTGCTGTACTTGCATAAGGATGTTATTTGATCACCAAGGGGAAGGGAGGAGGGTGCCTGGTTGTGGCCAGAGGGGAGATGTCCACGAGACACTTTCCCTGTTAACGTGTTCCACGCCATGACTCTGAGCTAGAGAATCCATGGCCTAAAACACTAGAGCATTGTTTGTTGTTTTTTTTTTTTTTTCTAGTAACAATAAAACACTTTTCTCTGTTTTGTTAAAAAAAAAAAAAAAAAGGAAAAAAAATATTCTCACCTTTAATATACGCATATGTATGTATCTGCTTGTACGACATCCAGCCACTCCTCGTCCTCAGCCGCTTCCCCTCCCGGCCTCGCGGTTTGGCGACGGGCGCTCTGGAGATCTCCGAAAGGCTCGTCCGCACGGAAACCCCCACCCAGCGGGTCTCAAGGTGCGTTTGTTAAACCTCCACAGAAGGTCCTGTGGGTCCTTTTCTCGCAAAAGCCTTTTTTTTTTCAGCCAGAATGTGAGTTGGGTACGTGATGGTTTATAACGGTTCAATAGTTGGATTAAATGGATGCGAGTTTTTATGTAAATGAGGCCAAATATTTGCCAAGTCGGTGTGTGCACCTGATGGATTTCCCCCTGGAAGGATGGGCAGTGTCGGACCCTGCTGGGAATGTGAGTGTGTGACACCGGAGCCGTGCCGAGCAAAGGACTGTGGTTTGTTTATCGATGGCCTTCAATCAGAAAGGAAGAATTTGAACAGCCCCATGAATTGAAGTGTGTCCGGGCAGGGCAATTTGTTTGGGGAGGTTCAGTCATTTGGCTGAAAGAGCTGGAAAAGCACTGGCTGGAGGGAATGGGAATGATGAGCGTGTGGGTAAAGGAGGGATGGGCAAGTCTCTCCGCTCCTTGTTTAAGCCTTTAGTGTTAAATGTTCTGCAGTGGGGGAGAACTTGCCCTTTTAGTGCCCTGCAAATGCCAGGAAGGGAGTTTTCAGAGGTTTTAACTTTTTATTCAGAATAACCCAAAGGCTCTGAAAAGGTGGGTTTGCAGGATGGCCAGCCTTGCATTTTCTGCAGCTAGAGCAGTTAAGCTGCATGTGGAATGCTGTGAGCGGTTTATGCACGAGACCTTGAGGTCTCCAGCTGTGGGTGTGTTCCCTTGAGGTTCAGCTTCCCACAAATGTCACTGGAAGGAGCGTATCTGACACCTGTCTTGGACCAAAACTGCTGCTTCTGCTCCCCTCGTACTGTTCACCACATGCCATCTCCTTACCTGCACCCCTACCACGACATGGTGGCTTTTCAGTTGCCTCCTAGATCAGCGCAGATTTGGAGGCCGTTGTGACTCCTCGGGATGCAGCCTGTAGTCCTGGAAGGTCTTTGCAACACATCTTCTCCTGAAGGATATTAAAATACAAAAAACTGGTATTAAAATACAAAAGACTAAGCGGTAGATGAAATAGAAAAGGGCTATTAATTAAAAGAGGTTCCTATGGGAATGTGAATTGTGGGAGCCTTATTTGTACGTTAAGCAAGGAGAGGTGAGCTGTGGTTACTCCCGCCTAACACTGCGGCAAAGCCTAAGCTGGGAGGACAGCAAATTTCCCCCAAGAATAGTAAAGGTTTGAGTGTGTTGGGATTTTTTTTCCTCGCAGTCTTTGTCCTATAAAGGCATTTAAACATCTTCTGGGGAGGCTCGTGAACGTGGCAGGGGGTTAATGCAGCTCAGCAGGAAAGAGCTGCATTAGAAGCCATTTCCACTGCTGGGAGCCTTCTTGCACTGAGGCTGTGCATGCTGTCAAAGGCAGCGGTGAGAGGAGCAGATGTATCGCTTACATCCCCGTTTAGTGCTGAAAACCCCTAAACCTGACGAAGTCAAACAGAAAATGTCCAGGCCAGGTGTCTGCCTGAGGCTGGTTTCTTTCTAGGAAAGTGTTCTCAGAAATAGATCGGCCGTTTCTGTGAAGAAGGTCAGGGAATACACCCATCTCAGACGTTGCGCTCTGTCTGCTTGTGTTAACGTGTTCAGGGTTTAACCTTATTTTCTCCAGAAGCCTCAGGTGCAGGAGCAGACCTTGGTGTGTGGAAAAATCTTCCGCCCGGAATCAGCCCTCCCTGGTAGAGGAGCTGGTAAAGCCAGAGGAGGAGAGGCTCAGGAGAAGTGATTCCCCTGCAGAGATGGTTTTTAGCATGGCGGTTTAAGCCAGCAGTAACTTACACTGGTCACTGCTGTGTTCCTGTGACCCACAGTTTTCATTTCCAACCCTATAGACCATTTTTTCTGATAAAACAGGGCCTCTAAGAAGTCCCATTAACTCGCTGAGTGTCCTGAAAACGCTTAAAACCAACTGCAGATGTTGGCATCTTGTTGCCAGAAGGGTGGCCGTGATTGTTCCTGCTGCGTTTTGTTCCAGCATGAGTTGTTTTTACAGACGAAGGGACCTGAAGCTGGTTGCCTTGTCAGAACCGTTCGCTGCAGAGCAGAAAAGCTGTTACAGCCATGCACATGGCGCTGCTCGCTTGAGCTGTTTCACAGACATGAGAAGGTTTAGCTTTGGGGGCAGTAAGTTCAAAATCAGACTCCTCCAGAATGCTCTTATACCCTTAGATCCAACACCAACTCTGGCCTTGAAGCACTGACCTGGCTTCAGGCGAGTTGGCTGTTGGCTGCAGGTCAGTGCATGATGGTGGTGAGACGCCACGTGGTAGGAGTTCGAGGGCTGCCATGCGCTACGTGGGGACAAAGCCGTTGGGAGACGTTCAGGCTGGCAAGTGCTCTGAGATCTCACTCTATGCAGTCGAGAGCTTGGCACCTTTCTGCTCTTTGGAAGGCGTTGGTCCTCTGCTGCTACCTGATCCTAGGCCAACTGAGCGGCACCTCCAGCCAAGCAGCATCAGCAGGAGTGTGAGCTTTCCTTTAAAAAGGTGCCAACCTGGAGGCTTGCACGAGATGCCGTGTGCTGATACGAACTCTGAGCAACGGTTTGATGATGTGGCCTGGGGGCCATGTGCGAGCTGCAACAGCCATAGGATGGAGCCTGGGAACGAGGAGGCTTCAGCCCGGAAGGTCCTGCTTGGCTACCCATCTCCCAGCCCAGCTCTGTGGATAGACAACCTGCAAGGAGCTGTTGCAGGAAAACCACAGCGATGGGCAAGCGACCACAGCAAGAGATTGATTATCCCATTTGGCTTCCAGCAGCGCGACTAAACCCCTGCTGATACCCAAGGAAACAACTCAAAGTTCTCTACCCTTGAGTTTTCCAAGGGGCTCCACTTGCCACCTTTGGTAACCATCGTGGAACTGTGGTCTGCTGAAATAACTCCTGCTTATTTAAATGCTGCTCTAGGGATGCCCGACCGTGATCTGTGGAAAGCTTTGGTCATGTGGCACCCGTTTCTCCTCCTTTCCGGCTGCTAAACTGCGCTGAAACGGCAACAGAAATCAAACCAGCTCCCACTCCATTCAGTACTTTCCAAAGGGGAATTTGTCCGAGTGCACAGTTGCAGTCCCAGCTGCAGGGGTGGTTGTGCTGCGGTTGCACATTGGAAAGGGGAGAAGGGGCTTGGGGAAGGTGATCGATGCTTTCAGTTAGGAAATCTTTGTGTTGCTGAGTGGAGGGCGCGGTAAAGCCTGGCTCTTGCACGCTTGGCTGTCCTGTTCCAGCCCCCTGCGAGGTCTAACAGCAGATGTTGTCACGAAGCCGAGTTTTACTAAGCTCGCAGGGTGCATTAACGAATGTGGAGGGGAGCACTGCTGGAAGTGTTTTATCACAGCGTTGCAGAGAACAGCTGGAAGGGAGCTGAACAGATCATCTCAGCGGATGCAGCTGGTACCTTCGGGTCTCACCCGTGAAGGAAAATCAGTCATTTTAATGTTGCAGAATAAGCTGTTCTGAAATAATGCCTGGTGCAAATGCTCTGTGCCATTGAAGATGGCCTAAAGCGAATCATCTGTGTGTCCCAACCACCTTCCGTCTGTGTGTAAGTGTGCTGGGAAACCACGTACTTCCCCAAAAGCAGCTGGCCTGAGAAGGGAGCGGGCACTCGGCCTCTTCAGCGCTCTGCAGGGTTGTGGCACCACCGCTGCATGAATTTATGGTGATGGGCACAGTCTGTAGCTCCATTTTCCTGCACAGCCCTGCTTTGGGTGTTTTCATACACCGTAATCATCAAATGGGAGGATTTCACGCATCTTCTCTGCAAAACTGGAGCTGAGTGTTTTACCCATCCTTCAGGGAAATCCATCGGACTCTTCTGGCCTCCTCCAGCATCACAGAGCGGATATTTTGAGCAGGAGCCTGGGCTGTGGCTGACACATCTCAAAGAAAAGCCAGTTGACAAGATTTCCCACGGAGAGAGGAGCGAGCCAGCACTCGAGCTGACCTTACGCTTCAAGCAAGAGCCATCGCCAAAAATGCTTTAAATTCCTGCTCAACCCTAAGGTTTCCTGCCTTCCCAGCAAGGCTCGCTGGCATGGTGCTGCTCTCTTATGCTGCAGGGCCGGCACGATGCCGGAGTCCAGCCAGGCCGCTGAGCGTGCCGGGCGTGTTGCTGGTGGCAGGGGTGTATGGTGCAAGTGCAGCAGCCAAAAATGAGCTTTTGCAGCCACAAAAGCATCCCAGCCGGGAGGTGTAACTGGCAGGAAGTTATTACCTGCCCGGGCGAGGGTAACGGCCACTGCGTGCTCCGTGTTGCAACCTCCTGCTAACCAGTTTTAATCAGAAACGGCTTTTGGCTCAACAAGCAAAGGCTTTCAGCAAATTCCTGCTGCCAGATGTCAACTGTGGGGACGTGGCTTTGGGAGAGGTGTGTTGTCCCAGTATGAAATGCCAAGCTAGTGGACTTCAACTTCTCCTTGCTCAGGGGAGTCATCGTTTCCACTTGCCTGCTTTCATTAGAATCAATCATTAGTGTAATGCCGAAAGTGCTATAGGAAAAAAATATCACAACTTCTAGGCACTGGTCTTTCAGTGACGATAGCATCTGCCTCGTTAGCAATAAGCAATTTCAAATTAGAGCAATTTCAAATTAGAGTGTTTCTAGAAAAGCAGCAGCCTGTGGAGGCTGCTTAGTCCACAACATTTTCCTGCTCCAAATTTCTGTCAGCTCCAGTGGCATTTCCTCCAAAATGGAGGAAACTGTGGCATATTTAAGCATATTTTTATTCATTTTGCTAGGAATTGATATAAAAATGGGTACGTTGATGAACAGAAAAGGGGAAATGGTTTGAAAAGATCAACCTACCTGGGTTAGCCTTAAGGGTAGGTGTTGGAGGGGCAGCAACGGTGATCAGCTGGTAGGTGGTGTAGGGCAACACTGGGAAAAGAGTATGGAGAACAAATTATTAGTAACCTGATAAAGAATAAAGAGATCAAAGGTGATGTCTGGAAGGGCACAAAGTGGCAGGGAATATGCATTTTTGAGTTGAAAGCAGAAAAGAAATTATTTTTGAACAGAATTGCAGGAAATACAGGGCTGACAGCAAAACTGTGCTGAAAAAAAGATGTAAGTATGAACTGGAAGAGAATCTTAAGTTGTTCTGGTGATTACTAGACAACGATGTGTCTTTGGTAAAGTGAACCAGCAACAAAGTGGAAAATTGTGGTTAAAGGACATCACCTCGTCTTACTGGAGGTGTAAAAGGGAAAAAAAATCCAGAAGTAAAAAGCAGCTCAAGCATAAAGACAAGAAATTGTGTGTGTCACTGCAGGATGACACAGCTGCGTAACAGGTAAGTCCTCTGTCACTTACTAGTTACCTGTGCCGCAGGAAAAAGGCCTCTGGAAGTTTGTGTGTGGCTCTCCAAGTGGAAAGTGAGACACCCACATTAATTAAATGTTTTGATTCCGTGATGGTTACGGGATAATTACACTCCCTGTGCAAATCCACCAGGTGAAGCTGAGAACAGCAGCGACTGTCCCCTCATGGCCAGGCACGCCAGTGGCTGAATGGGAACTTCAAGGCAGAAGAGGAAGGGTCCTGCTCGAGCGATCCCGTCAAACCAAAGTAACCCCCCTCGGGCACGCGTTCAGGGATAAACAGATCTAAAAGTAAGAAGCCTCTCTGGGAACATTTGATTTGTTTTTCAAAGCGCAAGAAGCTGAAGAAGCAGCAGCAGAATGTTGAAGCTTTGGGGATGATAGAGCGAGGCGACGGGAAGGAGCTCCCCAGCCCGCTGGCGATTAGACACGGGACAAAGTGGGAAAAGGCTCAGATTCTCCCTGAGCCAGGCAAACTGTGGGCCAAAAGTGTCTAAAAGGTTTTATAAAAACCAATGCAAAAGTTGAGGTAAAAATGGAAAAGCAAAAAAATCGCCAAAAACTGGGTGTGACGACACCAGAGGCAAGGCCTAAATATAATCGGAGCGAAGTTTGGAGCTGCAGACCAATATTGAAAAAGAATTTGGTGGCACAGACCCTGCGCTTGCCCAGCCAGCGGGGTCGAGAACGTATCAGCAGAAGCTGATTTCAACGTACAACGTGCACAAAGGTAATAAAAAAAGGTAATAATAATCTTGTGGTTTGTGCCGTATGTGGCAGGTAGTTGTTAAGCAACGTGGGTGCAGGGGTTATTAAATGAAAAAGCATTCACTTTAAGTAAAAAAATGTGGCAAAATGGGGGAAATAGGAGTTGATGTAGGGTAAGAAAGTTAACAGAGTGGCCCCTGGAATGGGGTTTCTGAGACCAGATGTATTTAAAACAGAAGCACAACAGGTTTCATGTTTCTAAGGAGAACAAGGACACGTGGCGTTGCTCTGGGTACGGGCTGGAAAGGGTAAATCTCTCGACATGCAAATTTCACAGCTGCTCTCTGGGAACAGTAGGGGTATGTCTAAATGTTCTGGTTCACATTGCAAGCTGCACTCTAAAACCTAAAGCTATAGGCAAATTTGCAGAAAGATGTAATCACATTGAATGATTTCAGGGGGAAAAAAAAATCCATGAACCAGTTGGAATCCTACTAGGGCATGGCACCTGGGGGGGGCAGGAAAGGTGTTGAAAATGCTTAGTATTTATTAAATGTATTTTATGATGATAGTGCTTTACACAATCACAGTTGGACTCTGACAGCAGCCCTCTGCTGAAATAAGAATCCCTGAATTTCCCTGTCTGCTTTTCCCTTCCTCCTGTGGATCCTCCCTCAAAGATGCCAGGTCACAGGTTCCTGCCGGTGTCACCCACTGCTTGCAGCACTGAGGGAACAAGGAGGGGGACAGGGATGGGAGCCCACCCAAAAAATGGGGTGGAGGGGAGAGGATCCCAGCTGCCTTCCCCAGGCATGGTATTTTCACAGGAGCCCACCCTGTTGAGGCTGTTAAGGAATGTGCACCCCTCTGGGGTGGATTTCACGATAAAAAGCAGGGAAGGAGACAAGAAAAGCTTTTCTCCTCCTCTGCTTGCATCGCGGTGTAACTCTGTGGCTCAGCCAACACAGGTGCTGGGATTTTGCACAAAAGGGGAGGGGGCAGCTGGAGTGATTTCATCTTTTCCTTCTTGGTGTCTTAAAAGCTGGCAGTTAAGGAGCACGTATCCTCTGGCTCCCCTCTCCTCCACCTTCTGAGCCCCCCCCCCCGCTCCTGCCAGAGAGGCACTGCAAGGGGAGAAAGGCCAAAGAACACATTTCTCTGCAGCTGCACAGTCCTTGTTTCGCACTCACAAGCAAGACAGGAATGTTTAGCAAAGTGGAGCCATCTGGCTAAGGCACTTCCAGGGCTCTTCGGCGGAAGAGACAAAGGACTGTAGGAAAGCAAAGCATCACAGAGGTGATTGGAGTGGAGATGATGACACGGAACAAGGCCAGGCTTTGGTCACAACAGCTTGGCTTTGGAAGGAAACACTGTTCCAGCAGCCACCTACGGGGGGGGAAAAAGTTGAAACAAGAAACAGTCAAGGCACCAGCACAGCAATGAGACACCTTCGCAGTGCTTTGACTGGTGTAAGTGCTTCTAAAAAGCGCTCATGCAGGGGCTTCCCACCCACAGGAGGGATAAAAGGTGGTGCCCAAATAAATCCGTTAGTGCCCCTGGGACAAACCGTAAAAACAAATGGACAGAAAGAGTAGGATTATGTTAGTAAAAAGATGAGAAATTGCCTGGGCAGGAGACTACAGATGAAAAGTTCTGTGGCATGTGGGAGCGGTACACGTAGACTATGGTAATGTGGGGAGTAAAGAGCTGGGTGCAGAGGTTTGGAGACAGCTTGTAGAAAGCATACTTAGGGCAGAAAAGAAAATAAGAATAGGTGGGTCAGGCAATTGAATTCTACCTTAAACTGCAATGAAGGGAAAGCAGAGGGATTGGGGGGAAGGGAAAAAACCCACAACAAAAAAACATGGCCTAGCCCCAAAAAGTAAAACTAACTTGGAGCAAGAGCATAACAAGAGGTAGACAGAAGTAGTTTATTACCTTTCAGCATACTCTGCACAGACCTGAAATAACCATGATGCTGAAAATACCAGCGTGGGTCACACCCCTGCTCTGCCTTGCAATGATAATCCTCACCTGGGGCAGCTGAGGCACAGGTAAAGAGGCTGCCTGAAAGAGAGCAAACTGAAGGATGGCCATGGAGATGCTGGGAGGGCTGGAGCCCCTCTGCTGGGAGATCAGGCTGAGAGAGTTCAAGGGGTTCAGCCTGGAGAAAAGAAGGCTCTGGGGAAACCTTAAATCCCCTTCCAGTCCCTAAAGGGGCTCCAGAAAAGCTGGGGAGGGACTCTGGATCAGGGAGGGGAG
>JAOXNO010000009.1:7976203-7994172 GCA_028565335.1 Limnodromus scolopaceus | reverse complement strand
GGTGAGTGACAGCCCCCCCCCGCCCCCGGTGCCTCGGCGGGGGGGAGGCGGGGACGAGGCCGGGGGGACCCGGGCCCGCTAGGCCGCGGGGCGAGGCGCGGGGGTGGCCTGGCGGAGGGGGTGCGGGAACTCCCCTCAGCGCCGCGCCCCCTCTGTGACAGGCCTCGGGAGGGGCTGTCGTGAGGAGTCGCGACGCGGGGGCTGTCGCGGTGGGCAGCGCGGCCTGTTCCCTTCCCTCCTCCGCCACTCCCCGCCTCGTACCCGGCTCCGGGCCCTGTGCAGGCCTGAGCAGGCGGCTCCGGCCCTCCGGGGCGCTGCGGGCGGCGCGGCCGGGCCTGGTCGGGGGGTTGCGGGTCTCCCCCCCAAGCCGGGCCTGGTCGGGGGGTTGCGGGTCTCCCCCCCAAGCCGGGCCTGGTCGGGGGGTTGCGGGTCTCCCCCCACAAGCCGGGCCTGGCCGGGGTGCGGGACTCCCTCGGCCCCTCGGCATCCCGCACAAAGGAGGTGGGGGCGTCAAAACCCCCTCTCCCATCCCGCTGACACCCGGGGAACACCGGCGGAGGGAAGGCCAGCGGCGCAAGGGGCTGCTAGGGGTGCAACACAATAAATAATCGCTATTTATAAACTTAGGAAGTGCCTTAGCTCCCGCCATAGCCTTCCCGCCTCTTGGTTGCGGGGTTTATTTTTTTTCTCTCCGCAAACTCACGTTGTCGGAGGCCGGGGAAGTGCCACCACTCCAGGCAAAACCTCCGTCCCAGACTTCAGTGTGGCTCTGCTGCCAAAAAGGATCGCTGAATCCCTCTCAGCACCACTAGAGATGGGTATAGGCCTGAGTGTGAGGCTACGAGGCGCTTCCGAGTTCCTCCCCGAGACCCTGTTGGCGGTCACAGCCTGGTTAAAGAATGTTAATTACTCTCCTCCACTTACTGCATGTACTTTTCCATAGAGAAGGCTATTAAATTCCAGTCTGGCATGGGGCTGTTCCAGAGGGGCTTCCGTGCTGGGTTCGTTATCCTTATTGCCTAGAATGTGGGGTTTGGGTTAAAAGCTTTCAAAGACTTAAGGAGAGACGGAGCAGCACACCAAAATCTTGGCAGCTCTTGCCAGGCCAGAGGGGCTCCACCAGCTCGCGGTGCCCGAGGACAGCTCCGGAGCGGGGACGCTGTTCGGAACATATCCCTCCCGCCTGTATTCTAACTATTTTCACGGTCACCGGTGTCTGCAAATCAGGGGGGACCGCTCAGCCTGTGCTGTAGGAGAAGAAAAGTTAGATAGTGTGGGGTTGTGGGTGTGTTCGCTCCTTTTAAAGTGTAGCAGAGACTGACAGTTTGCTCGTGTCTGCGGTGTTTCACAGGTTACTCTTTTCAGGAGTCTTACTTGGCAGCTGAACTATTTCTGGGTTAACAAGCGTGTCGCTTCTCAGTTCTTATCAGGCCTTTTGAGTAATAGTTGTACTCGAATGTGGGTTTTTTTTGTTGTTGTTGTTGTTTGCTTTTACTATAAATAGTACTTTTAGCATCTTCAAGAAATAGTTGGCGAACAATCTCTGGCAAGCAGCTGTCTCAGTGAGGCGGGAAAGGTGCCGAAGTACTCGTGTTTATAAACAATGTCGCACCATTGAGCTCCTCCATGTGAGAACAGCGTGTGTAGGGGGAACGAGAGGAGAGGAAGGTATCGCTGGTGAGCGTCCCTTCTGTTCACTTAAAGAACTGGCCAGGAAAGCACTTACCTTCCTCAGGAGGGACTTAGAGAAATCGGTGGATAGAGTGGGAAACACATGGAAATGAGGAATGGGTAGGGAAAATAAAACCAAACATAATTTCTGTTGGGGGGGGGAAGAACTTGGTGAATATGTCTTGAAAATATCTACTGGCTTTTGCAGCCTTTCTCCACTTTGCCTGCATGTAATTAATTAGCTCTTCAATGCATCGTGCACTTTCCTCAGGTAGCAGCTGCTTGAATTATTTTTGTCTTCAGAATATCTTTTTTTTTTTTTTCACTTGGTGTTTTCCCTTTCAACAGAAACTGATGCGTGAATCTTTTGGTCAGTGTTTTGTTACAACTGACCCAGGGCGTTGCGAGGATTTTAACTTCCGTGAGGGAGAATAAAAGAAGTTTTCCATTGATGGACCCTTTATGTGAGGTGTGAGTAGATTTTGTATAGACTGCACGGAAATCATAGCTTTTATTATGTATGGTTTTGTACTATAGAATAGTAGGTGATGGCTGAGTAAGTAATAGTTCAGGAGGAGAGTTTACATAGCAGTTTTAAATTCAATCCATCTAATCAAGGAGGATGTTGCCTGTAAGAGCTTTGTACCCTGGTATGTAACGTTAGCAGCCTAAATGGTCATTTAAGTGTCAGTGGTGTGTCAAAATTCATAATGTTGGATCCTGGAATTAACATGTTTCATCCGAGGCTGTGAAACTCTCAGCAGTGGATTTTCATGTTGGAGTAGTTTTATGTTTGTGACCAAAACCTGTTCTAAACTTAAAGCTGAACTCTAATACGGGCTATTTCATTCCTCAGCTGCTTGTGGCAGTGGCAGCGCATGGACAATCTGTATCATGGACCAGACTAGCCAAAAATTATTCAAAAATTGTTGTCCCCCAGAGGTTCTCACTGTCACATTTCTGAGCATCAGTGTGGAGAGGGATTATTTTTAGACAGCTATGCAAGCAGAAATTCTGCTTTGTATTAATCCCTTGGCTGAAGTTTTTTGTGAGTTTCTAGGGATGATGGTGGCATTAATTTAAGTTGCACACTGCCTGGCTTTGGCTGTGTGTCTGGGGACGTGAAGAAAAACTGCTGGGTAAAGGAAAAGAAGATAATCCAGGCCACAGAAACGATCTGCTGCTACTGTCTTCTGTATAGGTCAAAGCCTGATTAGAAAAAATCTGAAACCTTTAGTAGTTTTTATGTTGAGCTGGCATTCTTGGTGGCGAGGAATAGTGGAGGTGAGGCGGGGGTCATTACTTGCATTTTAATAAACATCTGTTGAGCTTGAGCTGACTTTGAGTTTCAGTATTATACCCTAAGAGAGACGAGGTGCTGGTAGTATTGTGCCTTTTTTTTTTTTTCTTTTTCTTTTTTTTTTTCAGTGAAAGCAGCAGCTGTGTGTGCAGAAGGGCCGTGTTTAATCTTTGCTCTGTGAAAGTCAGCAGGATGGGCAAGGTGTAAGCCGGGGTGTCTGGAGTCACAGGTCCGAATTAATGCTCCCCTGAAATGAAAAAATGAAAATGTATCTTTAGACTTAGAAAATTTGGATCCACACGTGTAGGAATGCGTGTGTTTGGAAACTAGAAGTGTGAAAGATTTTCAGTGTTCTCCCCTAAGGTACTTGGGATTTGGTGTTCCCCTCCTTAACGCTGAGTAGGGAAGGAGTGGATGGAAATAGAAACCGTAACACTAGTCAAGCCAAAGTATTTCTTGCCTGGCAAGTGGTGAGCTATTGGATCTTTGTATTGGATCACTATTCTTCTTTAATTGAAACAAGACGGTTTATAGCAGCGTGGGGCTCAGCCTGTAACAGATCTCTGGGAGACTCAACCGCCGGGCGGTTGCGAACACGGAGCCCTTGTAGGTTAACCAGGAGGCAGGGGATTGAAAAAGTCCGCTGAACTGGGACGCCCCTCAGGAAATGGATGCGACGTGGTGGCCATGAGGGTCGGGACAAAGATAGCACAAAACTTGTCGAATGGCCGCAAAAGTGATGTGGGAATGCAAGTTGTGGAGTAACGCTCAGCCAGATGGGAAACGGGAGTGAATTTCCGAGCTGGTTGCCAAATAAGGATTATAAGTGGGGACTAACTCGTATTCTGCATTCAGTAAGAGATTTTATTCCTCTGCACGTTTCTCGGCGGTTTTAAATGACTTAATCCTACTGATCTGACTTAATCAAGACAACAGGCATCTCGGTGAACTGCAAAACCAAAGGAGATCATTAAAGCTAGAACTTCTTTGGAGCAGGCTGAGAAAGGAAATAAACTGAGAACTTTTAACTGATACCTTTTGCAAAACACAATTTTGTATCAAAGTTGTTGCTGGATGATACATTCTGTGACAATGTAAATATTAAGGGTTTCATAAAATACCTTCTGCTGAGCTGGATTTATAGGGAAGAGCCTTGAAGATTTCAGAGGGCCAGAAGTCTGGAAAAAAGTTGGCCAACTTGCGATTTAGAAGGTAGTATTTTGGCATGTTTGATTGGGATTTGCAAAAATATTAACAATTCCTGTGCTTTTTTCCTGCAGCTTCTGAGATATTTAAATGCTCTTCTGCTCGGGACAGCGTTATACAGTAGTAGATAATTGCACAATAATCAATAGGATGTTTTTGAAATCCATTTACTTTGCTTTTTAAGCCTTTCTGATAATAAACAGTCATTCTTCCTTGCATTGCTTGTGATGTTGGCGGGTTTACATCCCTTGACACCCTGACTTCAAATCTGCAAGAACAGAAAAAACTTTTTTCTGGCCCTTTTTGACCTGATTTCTAGACCCACGTCGTGTACAGTATTCCAAGTCATGTCTAAGAGCGCATCAATCACCAGGGTACGTGTCGTGTAACAGTAAGTGGACACCCTTAAGGGCACAGGATTGGATACGCTTTCTCATTTTTCCACTGCATATTTGTTTTCAGCCCGTACACCCTACCCCGAGTCCTTGGGACTTGGTATTTCCGCCAGCACGACACTTGGCTTGCCATGGGCGAGACTTGATTTTATCCTGAAGTATTTTCTCTTGAATGAGATGGAAGCCTGAGATAAGCAGGAAAATCTTATGGCCAGTAGAAATTCAAGGACCCAGCGAAACTATGCCTCAAATTTATTTTATTTTATGTTCTTGTGTCTGTTATATTGGTGGGGGGACTCCAGTCTTCTGAAATGTTACCCAGAATGTGTGTCTCACCTGAAGCCTCCCTTTATGGCTTTTTTCCTAATGATATGCTCATAGCTCAGGAAGAAATAGGTATATTTTTTCAGAATAGTTCATGGACCGGTACCTTTGACTGCATCTTCTACTAGTGGCTGCTCCCTGAGCTGGGAGGCGACGCTATCGACTATTCCTGCTCGTCTAGAAATCCAGAAAGCTGGGGAGTTTTTGTTGCTCCTTGCTGGATTACCAGCTTTGAAATGACTAATTCATGATAGCTGGGGAACCTGCATTTCAAATGACCCTTAGGAAAATGGGTACGAGGAGCTCCCATCTGTACTTTCAAGCAGCTTTTTGAAAAGGTTGGTGTCCTGGTGTTTGTTTCATTGCTGATGGGATTATTTTTTTTCTGGCAGTCGATCACATCTAAGTGTACATGAGAGTTACCAAACAACCACCTTGAAAACCCACATCCTCAATCGATGGTTTCTTCCCACTTTCTAAGCACAATATTTGTTTGTTTTACATTTATGTAAATACAAAATACAGTTATTACTTTCCAGTTGTTTATTATTAGAAGTGATGCTTGCAGTTGTAGCTGTGGTACACGTTTAAAGATATCTTAGTATCCCATATGTGAAATAGGGTATGGGATAACAGTTGGCTTGGGTGACTTGATTTTCCAGTTAAATAAATCTTCTGTTTTATTTGGAGGGTGCAATGAGAATTTTCTGCATTGCTGTTCAAAACATTCTAGTGTTTTGCTTAATCTTTTTAAGAGAATAAATTCAGGCCTGTTTATAGCTGCCATTTCACAGTCAGTCCAGAAGACTACTTTTGATCCTTCTTTGGAAAGAAATAGGCCGAGCAAGAATGGTCCTTGGGCTGTGATGCTTTTGCGAGGTGGTGCTTGTGACGTTACCCCTTGAGCATCAGTGCTTTGAAGTCAGCAGACGATTATCCTCCTGCCCCTTCGATTCCCGTGGCCTTTTGAGCAGGAGATGGGAATGGGAGGGAATCAACCAGCTCCTGTTCGGGTCACTCTGAATTTCTTCTGGATGATGCCTTATTTGCATGTATTGTTGACACTGAAGTTATGAATTGTGCTGTGTTAAGTTTCACCCTTGAGACCAAAGGCTCGAGTAGTTTATACTGTGATCTAAACATATTTTAGAACTCGGGGAATTCTAAGTCAAAGTTGGGAGTACTGTGTTTTCATGCGTGTGACATGCAGGTCACACAGTTTAAAAATAAATAAAACCCAGGACCGGGTCAACCCCAGTGCAGGCTTGTGTGTGAGTATTAGTAATCCCAGGGAAAACGTCTTTTGTAGCCCTCATCCCTGAGGATGGATCTGTTATTGGTTATTTTAGGACTCATTTCAAAATGCTGGCATTTTTTTTTGAAGGGCTTCAGGCTACACTTATTGGAAAAAATGCTTGATATTAAGCTGAAGCCTGGGGAAAATTTTTAATTTTTCCTCTCATTGTGCTGGGCTGTAGTTCGTATGTTCTAATTGGCCATTAGCATTTTTTTCCCCTCCTGAAATTTCATAAGAAAGCTTCATTCATCTCGGTTTATTTTGGGTTTGGCACGTACCGTGTTTTGATTTTTCTGTTTTGTCTCAGAAGAAAGCACCCGGCTCTGTTGTGCTGGTTTTGCTTCTCCTGGTGCCGAGGCAGGGCTAGTTCGTGTCGTTTTCCAGCACGACTGTTCGGTGTCGAAAGAGAAGTTGTAGATGCTGGAGAAGTGGATTTATTGCCTTTAGCTGTCCGAAGCACTGGGTTTTGAAGACGACCAACCAGATGACTGTCTTTTGGAGCATCTCCCATGGAAATGCTGCCTGGCCACGTGTCTAGTCCTCCTCTCCTGCCACCAGACTGGAAGGAAAGTCTCTTGCTCAGTTGTGCCGATGTCACCTGATGTGACGCTGCACCCACCCGCAGCAGAAGCAGATTTAGCTTATTAATTTATCAGTTTATTTGGGGAGGAGATCTTGTAGGTACAATGATGTAGCCTCTCGTATCACCAGTCCTTGTGGTGAACCATCGTCTCTTACCTCGGTTTCCCCTCGACTTGTCTTTCACTGCCGCTGGTTTCGGAGTGGAATCTACCTACACAGCTTGGAGGTTTAACAAAAATGCTCTGTGCAAATGAGCTGGGTTTTGGTTTGTCTGGGAAAATAACTGAAGTAGAGAGAATCCTTCCGATCGATTAGGAGTCCCCACTGCTGAGTAATAAGAGGGCTGTATTTTTTGGCAAGAATACACGGTAAATGGAGGTGGTATTGATGTGGTACGGAGCATCCACCCCTGCAGTGGAGAAGGCAGTGCAAAGTGCTGAAACTGGTGAAAGTCATCTTGAAAACGGTGCCAGGAGTGATGTTCGGTGTCCATTCAAGAGGAAGACGCTCAGGCTGGGGAAATACCTATTAGAAGTGAAAATTTATGGTAAGTGCCTGCCTTCTTGTCTGAGCAAATGAAAACAGCCGGAACAGGTAGAAATGGGGAGCGTTTGGCTATTTCTGTGTAAGGAAGGGAAGAGGGCAGTCTGGAGCTTGATTCTTGGATGGAACAGGGGAGGCCGGGTCCAGCCCTGGTTTGCTAGAGGTGGGGCTTTGCTTTTGAGGTTTTTGAAAGGCGGTGCTGAGAAGAGGAAGCAAATGAAGAAATAAACCGTGTATTTTGCGATGGAAGTAGAGGGGCACCTCCCCTTAGGAGAGGCTGATGCCAGCGGATGGGCAGCGGGTAAGAAAGGCTGAGAAGTGTAATGGTAGTAAGGGCTGAGCCTTGGTGACCGTTAAACTAAGCTTAACCCATTCAGTACCCACGACGGTGTTTGTGTTTGGAGGTGATTTTTGTAAATCTTTAATTATTTTTTTTTTTTTTTTTTTTTTTTTTTTTTTGTAGAAGGTATGGAGACTGCTGTGTTGATGGTTATTTTCTTGTTCAAGGACTCCTTCGCTTCTATAAATTGCATGGGGTTTAGTTTGGGAGGGGCATGGTTTGGGTCCCCAATGTGTGTATTCCCTGCCTAACAGATGTAATGGTTTAATTCCTTAGGCTCGTAGAAGCTGGATCAATGTGTCAGCTCCTGCTTTTACCCAAAGCTTTACTAGTGCCTTACTTTAGGCACAGTGCAATGTTTGCTTCTCATTAATGCTTGCTGTTAATTTAAAGAGCCTCTTTATTCTTTCAGATATGTTTTAATGGAGCAGGCTGCAGGTCTGGCTTACGTCCTTACCATTTCTGCTACATCCATAGCGCTCAAGTTTGCATACATGCTTTAGCATCTTTGTTGAATGCAAGTGTTGATTGTCAGTTATGTTAGTCATAAGCTGTAAGTCATTTATCCTTCTTTTCATTTTAATCTTTAGTTTGTTAGATACATGGACATAGATGTTTTTGTTTTGTTAATTTTCACACCACATCTTTTCTGTACTTTAGGTTGACTCCTCACTGCACTGTGAAAACCATTAGGAAAAAGTCCTTGGGGTTAAAACCTGGGGCTCCACAGTGTTACCTGCACTTGGGGCTAGAAATTAATTTAAATGGCGACTGATCTGTCTGAAGCTGAACCCGTGCATCATAAAGCGCTTCCACTCTTAGCGGGAGCTCAGCTGATCCACACGGACAAGTTAAGTGAGGTAGGGGCTGGCCCGTTCTCCAGGCTTGCTCTTGGATCAGTCCTTGACTTCCAGTCCTGTGGAAGGTTACTCGGTACTCTCTCTCCCCTGCTTGTAGGAAACTTGATTTGGAATCTAATAAACCCTGTAGGGACTCTCCTTCCACTCCCCCTTCCCTGCTTTCCCTGAACTGTTGTATTTGCCAAAATCCTCAAATGGCCATCTCATTTAATTTGGAATTGAAAATAAATTTTTTCTTTTATAACTGTAAAGTGTGAAACTATCCTCTCCTAGTATGCTTCAAAGAAGCTGGTTTGAGAGTTACTATCTCTTAAAATTCTGAAAAAAACCCCACCAAATATAACCGTAATATTCCTATATACGCTGCTTTCATTTACTTTAATCCCATTTCAAATACTTTCTGATTCTTTCCTGTGTCTGTACTGACTTTTGTATATTTTTTCTAGAAAGTTGAAGACGACACGATGCCGATCCGTCGCACAGTGAATTCTTCTTCCCGGGAAACTCCTCCCAAAAGCAAACCTGCTGAAGGTGAAGAGGTCAAAGCAGGTACGGTAGTAGTTCTATAGTGGATTGTTAGTGTATATCCAAACAGGTGTGTGTTCCAAAACTCCTGAAAAAAACCTTGCAGCCATGATTAAAGCATTGAAAAGAACTAGCATTAGCACAGGCTTTTCCTGGATTTTTGGGAATTTGTATTTTGCAGCCAGTCTTTTCAGTCTGAACCTCTATCTTTTGTCCTTCATATCATGTGGCAAAGCCCTGACACCCCAGTCATGAAAATACAGCTAAATATAGTCCCTTTTTAAACTTGTGCATTCTTTAGAGTAAGAGTAGAAATTGTGAAGTTTCAGTAGTGTCAGGAAGATGAGCTGAGATCAAGCGGTAGAGTTGATGAGTGGAAAAACAAAGTATTTAATTTTTTTTTCTTTCTTTTGCTGAACAAAAGGATTTTACCACAACGTGTCATAACATCCAGTCCGACATTCATGTGTCTGGTCTTAGCAGCTTTACCGCAGATTCTCAGAATGCGTCATTTCAGTGTCATATTCTGTTGGTTTCACTGACTTTGTCCTCTTTGGTGTCACAAATAAATAAAGTACATAATGAAAGTAACTACTAATACACTGCGTATTTTAAATACATAACGAAACTGACTATTAATACACTGCATATTTTAAATGTGTGATGCCTCCGAGGGAAAACTATGCCCAGGAACTTAGCAGGAGTGGTTAAGCTCCTTCTCGGGGAGAGAGAACCTGTGTGCTGCACAGAGCAGTCATGGGAGACAGCTCTTTATCCAAAAAGTGGGTAATGGCAGTTCGTACGCATGGTATCTCGCAGGCAGCCCGGTCTCTAGGGCCTCTTCTCAGCTAAATATATTGGAGTTAATTTGCTTGGTGAGTTGATTTCTGGCTGGATTGGATCCTGCTGATAGAAAAGTGCTTCTGCAAATGCACGTGCGATCTAAAGCTTTGCCAAGTCTGGAGAAAATGTGTTCTAACAGTTAAAATCCTTCAGGTGCCACAGTGAGTGGTGCAGAAACAGCGGTGTTTGAAGACAAGTTGGTTGTAAACAAAGCTGCTTGTATGTATCTGTCCAAATTTCTTGGAGAGACGTATGTTTTTGCACCTCTCTGAGTTAAAACCACATAAACCTCAACCTAGGGGAAAATCTTAGTGTTTCATGGCGCTGATTTCCTCCTCCCTTCCCCACCTGGGCCTCTCTGATGAGGGAGGAGTGTAATAGTAACTGCTGGAGTTAAGAGGAGAAGACTCGGGGAATTAGTTCATTGTGAAAATGCTACATGGTGTTGTTTGAAGTCATTCTGGCATTTAATGGCTGGTTCTACCTTATTGAAGCTCTTTCACCAGTTTCATTCACTAAAGTTACATTCAAATCCTCTGCTTAAATTAGAGAAAAGAAATTGTCTGGTGGGAAATGATTTTTAGGGTGTGTTCTTAAGCTCTTTTTCCCCCCCTCTCTGCCTTCTGACGAATAGAGACTAGTTTTAGGCTGTAACTTGATGCTTTTTCACATCTTTTAGATGCAGAAGCCACTTCTGAGGAGTCTGCCTCTGTTGGAGAAGAACAAGAGAATGAAACCCTGCCCGCTGCATCCACTGAAGCAGAACAGCCAAAGGAACCTGAGAATGAAGGGAAGGGGGAAACAAAGTCCTCAGAAGAAACCAAAAAGGAGTAAGGCTTGCTTAGTGCTGAATTCAGGAATTTGGGTAGGGTTCCAAGGGAAGTCAGGTTCTAGAGATAGAAAGAAGATGGTGGGAGAGATGGGGAAAATAGGATGGATCCCTTAAAACGGTGCTCATATTTCTCAGGAAGAAACTACCAATCAAACGTAGCTGCTTTCTAGAAAATGCATCAGGCTGAGTTTTAAGATAAGGTTTCTTTTTTTCCTAATAGAAACATCAAGATATTCTTTACATTATTTTCAATGTCAGATGTTCTGGGCCTTTTTTTTTTTTTTTAATTTTTGTTCTGTTAGTTGGCATGTTATACGGTGTCTTTTGTCTTACTATTGCTTTGTATTTTTCCCAAGTGAGAAGGATCAGTCTAAGGAAAAGGAGAAGAAGGTGAAAAAGACTATTCCTGCGTGGGCTACTCTTTCTGCCAGCCAGCTAGCCAGGGCACAGAAGCAGACTCAGATGGCTGCCACCTCACGTCCCAAAATGGATGCTATTTTAACTGAGGCCATCAGGGTAAGCAGGAGACAAATGTTTCTTTTGTTCATCTGTTGCAAAGCAGAATAATTTGCGCTCCTAAAATCCACAATTTCAGCTTGCTGATGGTGCAGATGACAGTGCTGTCTGTTAGCAGGGAACTCACAGTGTCAGATGTGTCTGCTTCTGCCTGCAAGCCCGTGGAGCTGCTATGTGAGTCCATGGTGATGATGAGGGGCCCTGTAGCTTATTTCTTTGTTTAGAATTTGTTTCCCTCCCTAATTACATTATTAGAAACAGCTACGATGACATAACGTGGTTGATGGCTCTCATCATTTAATTTGATGTGCCTTCTAGCCACGTTTAACTTGATTTACCTTGATTAATCCATGTATTTGTTACCTGCTTTTTTCAGCACTAACTTACTCTAATTCAGGACAGATGGAGATACTGTAAACTGGCGTTCCAGAGGGGTGTGGGTCTTGGTTTCCTGTATCCCTCCTGGTTGTAAGAGCAGCCCTGTGCTGTTGTAGCTGCACTGCAGCGCTGCTGCTCTCCCCTCTAGGCTTTGTTCACACACTTTGCTTTCACAGGAAACCTGGACTCCACCAGCCTTAGCTGCAAGATGGCCTTTCCAGCTGCTGCATCTTCAAAATATGAACTTCATCTTAGGTTTTTCACTAGTTTACTAATGTCAGTCCTCCAACTTCTTAAAAAAGCAAACAGTTGGCAACTTGTTCTGACTTAATGATTGCTCTGACATTAGTAAAATGACTTACCAGTTGCGTAGTGTTGGTTTGCCAGAAGGGGACTGTATTTCGTAGCAGTGTTTAAGCTGTTATGTGTAAGTAGTTGAGAACAGGGGAGCAGGTGATACGCGCTCGCTGTGCTGCTTTTGTGTTGTCTGCTCTTTAGCTGCTCTGAAGGGGAACGTTAAGTATTTTCTTAGTCATATTTTATACTCAGCCCTGACACCCAATGTGCTGGCCTGTATGTATTGATTCAGTCTCTGTTCTTCCAGCCCCACGGGAAGACAATTTCACTGCAGGTGGTTTCTACTAATTTTTTGCTTCTCCTTCAGGCGTGCTTTCAAAAGAGCGGTGCGTCGGTCGTTGCAATACGTAAATACATCATCCACAAGTACCCTTCCCTGGAGCTGGAGAGGAGAGGCTATCTTCTGAAGCAAGCACTGAAAAGGGAGCTGGAGAGAGGGCTCATTAGACAGGTAAGAGTCGCTCTGTGGAACAGCAGTGGATGTGGTTTTACTGAATTACACAGGAGTTTCTTACACTCTGTTAGCCGGTCTCTGGGGTGATCGTGTTCTGCCTCGTGGAGGTTAATCAACCTCTGCCTCCACTTTGTTAGATGCTGCCAGAATTTCAGCATTCTTCTGTCAATCAGATACTTTGCATGGTTGTCTGTTGTGCAATTTATGACCGTTCCACAGTGTTGTGTCATCCAGCATTTCAGCAGCGTGTCTTCAAACCGCATCCAGCAACATCACTTCTATGGCAGCAGGTTTCCTTTAACGCTGTAATTTACACCTGTGGTATCTGTTGGGATCTCCCAGTCAGGACAGCAGTGTGTTATTAATGTCTGGCTGTGGTTTCTGATTTATTGAGGTTTCAGTGGATTCAAATCAGGCCTCTGCCATCACAGCCTGTTGCCAGGGTGGTGACAGTGCATTCAAAATCTGCCTAATGGTGCCAGTTACTCTCTTTCAGGGTGTTATTATTCTGAGTTACTTTGTTAAAGACTGAAATGGACTTTTCTTTCCGCCTAGGTGAAAGGAAAGGGAGCTTCAGGGAGCTTTGTGGTGGTGTCGAGCGCAGGAAAAACTGTTCCGAAAGCCAGAGACAAAAAGGTAAGATGGATCATTTTAAAGAATACTCTGAAAAATCTTGCACTGAAACACATGTATCTTATGAAATGCAGCCTAACTTCAACCCAAACAGTATTCTCCTCCTTGCTGTACTTTTCCTCCCCAACTACATTAATTAAAGCACCCATTCCACTAAAATCAGAATCAGACAGCCAGTATGAGAAATTAAATCCAAGTAGAATAATCAAAATCTTTGTTTTAAAAATGTTTACATTAAGCTTTCTAGGCTTTGGTTCAGAGGCAGAAAACTGAATGACCATGAAACCCCTCTTGTGTCTGTACCTGGTAGAGAGAGATGCCTCTCAGGTATTCTAAGAAAGCTTTGTGCTGCTGCTTTTCTATTATATCTGTCGCGTGGATAAATGGAATATTTCAGTCTTCAGGACTGTCAGATGAACATTTTTCCATCATCTGTGAGGGCAGAGGGAGGAAGAAGAAAATGTCCTAAGGCTTCTGGAAGCAAGCTGCTCATATTGGGTTTATATTGTTCTGAGGTGGTAAAATGCAATGTGGGTTTTTTTTGAGCCTAGTCCTCACAATTAGTGGTGGTTCCAGCGCCGCTTTTCTCTGCTCCCCGCTGCCCTGAGTGTATGAAACACATTTCCAACACTGCAGTTACAAAATGCTTACCTGGAATTGCTGATCCCCTTGCAGCTTAGACGGGTGAACCCAGAGAGTATTGTAGCGCCTCGGTGCTTGTCTCTTGGCTGCAAGAGACACCAAAAGTCCTAAAACTGAAGGAAAGAGCGACGCGCTTGGTACTAGGCCACCGAAGGAAACCAATTGCAGTGTAACCTCTGTTTAAATAGAGCTCACCGGCTCCATGAGAAGTTTGAGCAAGGCACCTGATGGCTGCTGACACATCACTTTTCTTGTCTGCAGTGAATCGGTGTCTTTGTTCCTGGTTACTTTCTCTATGGTGCAGTGAAACAATTAGCTTGCTTTTGTTTTGGGTGAATTCAGCTGGCGGTGGAGCAGCTGTCTGGGTGTGCAGCACCCTCACCCGTTTGACCGTTTGCAGAGCTGCTGTTCAGCATCAAAATCATTAAACTTCAGCACGTTTCCCTACTCTTCTTTGTATAAAGAACAGGCCATTTTTTTTTCCTAATCATCCCCCTCCTCATAGTAACAAAGGGATGGAGGAAAATTCGGAAGGGAGCGTTGGCTTCAATCAAGGTTTCGCTCTGTCATCTGGAAATAAAATGCTCTTCTCTTTAGCTGTTCAGTTTTGGGAAGATTTGACCTGTGTAAACAGGTCTTGCCTTTGGTTTTTATGTTTCATGTCAGCATGAATAATTTTCACCTGTCTCATTGAGGGGTAGGACAGGAAAATGCCTATAGAAAGAGGAAGGAAACCATTAGAAATACAGATATTGTTTAAATGCTCAGCGAGTCATATTTGTAAAACTTTCCTAAGACTCCTGTGAAAATTCCAACCAAATTTGCTGGATTTTGCTTGAACTGCTAAACTTCTAAAATTGTTAATTTTAAGAGCTGCCTTACAGAACTGATTTTCCAGATCTGTGGCCAGCGTCAGGAGCGCTTCTCCCCATCTGTGTTCAGAAAACCCAGAGTTTTGGGCCCCACTGATGCATAGAAGTATGTGTGTTTCAGAAAAGCACTTCCGCTCTGACTGCAGAGCATCAAGTCAAGCTGGAGGATGTCCTGCCGCTGGCTTTCACCCGCCTGTGTGAGCCGAAGGAAGCTTCTTACAGCCTGATCAAGAAATACGTGTCTCAGTATTACCCCAAACTCAAAGTAGATATAAGGTAGGTGCAGGAGGTATGCTTTTGAGTTGTGGAGGAGCAGTGAAACGCAGCCTTCCTCTGGCTTTGCCTCCCTTCGCGGTGATGCGGTTGAGTGTTTCAGCAGGCAGGTGGTGCTCTGCCTTGCGGAGCCTGCAGGAAAGCTGGAGGAAAAGCCCTGCCTTTCTCTGCATCCCTCCACACCCAATCTTTGTTCCTGACGCCGGCATCGGCACAGCTCTGTGCTCTTAACCAAACCCAGATCCCTTTAGCTGTGTGGGTGTGGAGGTCTCTCCTTGGGATCTGGGTTCCGGATGCTTTAACTGGCATCTTTAAGGAATCCTTAACAAACCTTTACAGGAATCTTTAAGTTTGCCCATACAGAGCGGGTCGGGGCTTGGGGAGGAAACAAATCTAGGAGAACCCTGTGCGTCACCTCTTCCAGGGGCTTGTTCTCAGTCCCTTGTTTGCCTGCAAGCTGACTGACTCATTGCCCATCGAGTCCAAATGCGCTTTTCAAAATGAGTAAACCCTTCCAAGTGAAGCACGTCTGTTTCTGGATACGCAGAGACACCGAGAAGGCATTGCAGCTGAATTTCCGCTAACGTACATTGTTCTTCTCGTGTAATCAGCACTTGCTGACAGATCTCCATTTAAAATGTCTCTATGTAGGCAGATACCACTTGTAAGTACCGCTCTGCTCACACTCTGTATAAAGCGTTGTTTCTCTGTTTGTTTTTTAAGCTGTCAGTGCGTGTCAGTAAAGCTTTATCCTCCTGTATTTCAGACCCCAGCTGTTGAAGAATGCCCTGCAGAGAGCTGTAGACAAGGGCCAGTTAGAGCAGATCACAGGGAAGGGAGCGTCTGGGACATTCCAGGTCAGAACCAGAGTTCATCTTGTTTTGTTGACCGTACCGACCACAAACCTTGGATATAAGTTAGTGTGCCCTCCGCCCCCCAGTTTTGTTTGGTACACCTTTCTTTAGCAGCCTGTCCTAATCAGGAATTGCCAAACTGTGAAGCAGTAGGACTTTCATTCTCCTCTTGGTCTACATTTCTGGAGCAGCACCCCCCTGCCTTCCTTGCTTAGCGTGCTCCACATGCTGCTTCAGCTCTGACTCACCAGCACAGTAGGGGAGCTGGTGGGGTAAGCGTTCCTCTCCATCACTGATTCTGAGGGCAGCAGGTACCCCAGATGCCTGCGACGTCTTTTTCTCGTGTCTATGCCACAGAAGTCTCTTGGGTACATTTGGTCTGTGGGATGGAGAAAGATCTGATTTATTTCCTTCCCTGAGTTGATAGGCCCTTAGATTCCCACATCCTCGTGGTGGTTTTGGGGACTAGGACAATGTGTTACGGATAAAAAGCACTCCAGGCCAGTTGAGTGAATAGGCCTCTCCTCCCAATTAAAGCTGGGAGAGCAGCGTTCCCTGTGCAGTGTTTTAATATAAAACGTATCTGTGCTAATGCAGGAGCGCCGACCCACCTGGTGCAGAGGAGCTTGTCCTGACCTGGTTTGGGAGAATTTTGTCTTGATGCTTTTCTCTTCCTCCTTGGAAAATAGCTGAAGAAATCAGGGGAGAAGCCCCTGCTGGGTGGGACTCTGATGGAAGACGCCATCCTGTCTGCTATTGCGGCCATGAACGAACCGAAGACCTGCTCCACCACAGCGCTGAAGAAGTATATCCTGGAAAACCACCCAGGGACCAACTCCAACTTCCAGGGTAAAGTACCGGTCTGCGCAACGCTTCTCTTTTACATGCTGAAGGAGAGTCCTGCAGCTGCAGATGTGTCTCTGCAGCACCTTTAAACTGTTCCCATTGAGCTCACTGGGGAAGTGACAGCTGCGCAGCTCTTTGTGCTGCAGAGATGCTCAGTGTTTTTAATTCCCATTAGTTCCTTTCAAGCCCGACAAAGGCTGGTTTCCGAGACATAATGCATGTTTCTCTTGCCGATAGCGTGTTCCCAGGAAGGGGGAATAGCATTCAAGCAGTTTATTGTTCTTAAATCACCAAGTTGATTTGATCTGTCTCTATTTTGAAAGGCTACAGCTTGGCATAAACGCAGTTCCTAGTTGCTTTTATATTTAGAGAAGTTGCATAGTGTAACTTTTTAAAAAAATTCACTCTTGCTGTTTTGTTTGAGGTCCTTCTTTGGCTCTGATTTTAAAAGGTCAAGCAAGTGAGTAGAGAAACTAATCCTGTTATATTTGGAAAGAGATTTGGCATGTCTTTGTTCCCAGGAATGACATTAATGTCTGTTTTGACTTCTGCATTAGCAGAAGAGACTTTAAAGCAGATTTTTCTAGTGGCTTATTTGCATTATTTGCTCTGAGCCTCCATGCAGTTGTTTAATGGAGGTCATTTGAAGCAGGCTGAGCTCACGGCCGTCTCTACTGGAGTCAGGCCTAAAAGTAGATCAGTTTGTCACACTGGTTTCAAGGTGCTGGTGCCAAGACGTGGGGCTGGAGAGGACACTGTGGATCCTGCGCTCTTCCCCTGGAGCTGCACCACGGCGCCAGTGTGGCTGTGATTTGGGACTCACCAACAGAGCAGCACAGGTTCCCTCCCTCAGTGTGGGCTGAAGAAGTTGCCTGAGGCCTTCTGCCAATTAGAGGCTAATGTCAAGTGTGACTTCTTCATCTTGGGGCAGGGAAGAGAGTTTCCAAGCTTCCTGAGCCTTTGCATAATTTATTTTCAGGACCACTGGAAATTGCCCTGGTCCTTCAAGGCCCGTGTTCAGCCAGCATCCGGGGCTTGTCACAGTCTTGCAAGTCGGATAAGGAAATTTCAGCTTGCAATCTGTTGTTTTCTTTCTCCTGCCATTGCATAAAAGGAATTCTGATAATCTCTGCTCTGTTTTAAGAGCAACCGGAGGGACAATCTGGTGAGATGTAAAAGCAGGGTATGCACAGCAGAGCCTTATACTTCTAACTGGACTCGACTGGAGTCACATCCTTTATGTGCTGCTGTTGATCTTTGGTGCCCAGGGTAAAAATAGCCTGATGTTTTATGTGTTGCTCCTATTCATAAAAGTGTGGGGTTTTTAAAGAATTCTTTGGGCTTCTCACCACAAAAAAGACATTGAGGTGCTGGAGTGGGTCCAGAGAAGGGCAACGGAGCTGGTGAGGGGTCTGGAGCACAAGTC
>JAOXNO010000009.1:7801277-7813175 GCA_028565335.1 Limnodromus scolopaceus | reverse complement strand
AAAAGGAAAGTACATGTTCTAACCAGCTGCTTCTGCAACTAAATTATTTAGAAGGAAAACGCAATGGATGGGAGAGCGAGAGCTCCCTGTGCTATTGCAGCATCTTCCCTTTGCTGTCCGTAGAGAACAGACCCCGAGATGCACGTTGGAGGGTGATGCCAACTAGAATACCTCATTATTTTCTGTATTTTTTGTTACGTTCATTCATGGCATGAATGTTTTTTCAAACAGGCTCTTTCCTGTTTTCCTTCCCCTTCTTCCTTTCCCGTTTCTTCTCTCTTCACATGTGCCACATCCAATTAGGCCATTTTTTTTCCGGACACAAATTTTATTAATCACATCGTCTTACTTTTCTGGTCTTTCTAAATCTTGCCTTCAAGGCAAGATACCCATATCCAGCTTTGGAAGAGCGCAAATTTCGAGAAATACCTTTCCTGCAGCACCACGTGCCATTATTTGCTCCTTGCAGCTTTTAATTGAAATAAAAAATGACCAGTGCGTGGGTTTGGTATCAGATTAGGAAACTCCTGAGTGAACCGTGACCCACGAGCACAGAGGTGGCACGCTCTTCTCTGGACAGCTTGGAGGCAAGAATATGTCCACTGATGACCATGCCTTTTTATGCCTGAAAAGGCACTTTTTGACCTGAAAGACGCTCCATTTCGTGCACATAATCCTTAATGGACAGTGCGAGTATAAACCAGAGAAAAACGAGACCTAAATCCAAACCAGGTTATATATAAAGTATAGTAGGTCAGGCTGGAACGAGAAGCCGGCAGTCGGCGAGGCAGGTTTTCACATCGTATTTAAGGATTACTCATCCACAACACTGATGAAACGTTGAGGTGTATGGAAAGCCAAGCAGAAAAACGGGGCAGGACGCAGGTTCTGACAGCGTTTGCCCCTCAGACAGGCAATTGTATCAGCTCATTCCTGTGCACGGGGCTGAAAACAGCTTTTCCTGTTTAAGATCTGTTGACATCTGGCCAGCATCGTGCTGCCTTCTTGAATGGACCATTTTTATTATTTTTTTTTTTGCAATGATTCTTCATTATTGTAAACAAGTATTTCATGATTAGTTTTTTATTTGTGTGTCCCTTTCCTGTTTGTCCATTCAAAAATATACTTTTTGCCTCTTTTTTTTTTTGTCATGAATTAACAACTGCAGTTAAATCTCTTCCCTGTTTTGCCCAAAATCTTTTGCTGACATAAATGTACAACCCAGATGCGACCTGGTTTAAAATGTTGCTGTGTTTTTGCTCCCCGTTTTCTTTCTTGCTGTCAGTTGATGCAAGTTACTTGAAAACATTTTTACGTCATGTTTTCTCTGTGCACAAACGTGATTGTTTTTATTTTTTTAAGACATTTGCTCATCCCTAAGTGCCTGTGTTGCAATTACTTACAGTAGATTAATTAGGGTGGTGTCACGCTCCCGTTGGCTCTTCTCAGCGTCCCCCTTGTGGGGCTTGGTCCACAGGGTGTTGGGGGGTGTGTGTGTGTAAAGTTGAACCCCAGGAGTCGCCTGGTCCGGGGTGGTGTCACCGTGCTCCCAAAGTGTCCCACGAGGCTGCTGTAAATAAAGGGATTTGGGATCAGGAATGAGGATCAGAGCAAAGACTCCTGCTCTAGCGCTGAATGGATTAAATATAGATGGGAGTAGTGGAATTGCTGTGTCAAGGTCATTTTTTTTTTTTCCTGAAGAAAATCGTCGGGATGTCTTTATTTTTACTTTTTGTGACACAGTTTTGTTTTAATTATGTCTCGCTCATCAGATTAAAAATGAGAAGGGCTGCCCTAATTGCAAATACCTTTCTATTTCTTCAGCTGCTGTTGCTCTGTTATTATGGGAAGGGCAATCTCGTGGCAGCCTAACTAAAAAAGAGGAGTTTGGAAAATAATCATGGAAAGTCTAAATGGCTTTTTCTCCCTCGTTTGAAAATGCATCTTCAACCTCTGCTGTGCTTTGAGATTGATTTTCCTGCCGCGTGGGAAGGGTGAATGGTTTGAAGCTGATGTTGGTTTTGCAGGAGGCAATGTGTTGTTAAATACGGGGGTATTTTTTTCCCACCAGTGCTAACATACGTGCTCTGCTTTGCTTTTCTTCCAGATATGGACGTGTCGAAAGTGTCAAAATCCTCCCAAAGAGGGGGTCGGAAGGCGGAGTGGCAGCGTTTGTGGATTTTGTGGACATCAAAAGTGCGCAGAAGGCACACAACTCTGTCAACAAAATGGGAGATAGAGACCTACGGACGGATTATAATGAACCAGGAACCATTCCCAGTGCTGCTCGGGGCTTGGATGATACAGTTTCCATAGCATCTCGTAGTAGAGAGGTTTCTGGGTTCAGAGGAGGTGGTGGGGGGCCCACTTACGGCCCCCCACCATCGCTTCATGCACGGGAAGGACGTTATGAGCGGAGACTTGATGGGTAAGTTCCAAGGTTTCTCTAGGCAGGTATTTTGTATTTGATATGGTGAGAAACACAAACTCGTATCTAGGGCCCCCAGATGGATTTAAAATTTTGGGAATTATCTATGTTTCCTATTTTGGGTTGGAAACGGAAGTGATTTCTATCCCAGTGGCTGGTACCTTGTGGATCCATAGAGGATGTTTTCTGCAGCTGGTTGGATATCTACACTTGAAATAAGGTGGTTTTAAGATGGAAGATTTCCTTTGGCCAGCACCGATATTGGAGTTACTCTTTTCTAGAAGTAATGATTCCATTTCTTGGATAATATTAAGGCCTTGCTCGGATGTATCCCTGCTGCCAGATGGAGCTATCTTACTCTACAACATGTGGTGAAGTTCTCTATGGAGTATCTTCGGAATACTAGAACCTAAAATTCTGTGAAAGCTTGATGCCTAGTTCTCAGTTCTCACTGTACGCAGTTGGTATGTTAATTGGATTGTCACCACAAAATTTCTAGTAGACTTTAATGATGCAGCCCCTTGGATTCTACAGACAACACTTAGCCATGGAAATAACGCTTGGATGGAGAAGACCGAAGGCAGCTTGTGATGTTTCCATTTTGGATCTACATCATTTCCAAGTTATTGGGATTATGCTTTCTGATGGTATTGGCAAAAAGAGATGATGGACATTACTAAATTTTGGAAATTATAGTGTGTTTTGTTTTTTTTTTTTTTTTAATGCTGGGATAAGAACTACTGCCTTGAATTTATTGGATGGTATACAGTCAAGACGCCAGTAGCCATGGGGAGTGGATTACTATCTAGTCTCTTAAAAAGCTCTTTGCTGCTCCACATTAAACATACTTTAGTTTTAAGGACGTGGTGCTAATACCAGTTTGTGGATACGCCAGTGAGAAATGACTGGGCTGGATGGTTACAAAGGCGGCTAGAGGATGCCTGCTGGCCAGCAGCGCCGAGTGCCCTCGTGCATTGGGTGATCTTCTACCAGCTGCTTGATTCAGACATAGGGCTGGAAATTAAAATAATGGATCTATTTAAGTGCCTTCTGTCTCAAGAAAGAAGTCTGGGGGTTTCAGAGTTATGGTTTCAGTCTGGGACTGCTTCCTTCCAGTGGAATTTTTTTTTTTTGTCTTGTCACTAAGATTTTTTTTTTTTTCTTGTTGGTTCATCTAAAATATCATTTGACACCCTTGCCCATTAAGAAGGTGGATTACCCCTGTAAGAGGGGCCAAAATTGGGGAAGTTATGTTCACAATTCTCTCCCTAGATTTAATTGGGAATATAGGTCGTGTTTCCACACTTGGAAAAGGTTGGTATGTCCTGCCCTGTGTATATTAGCCCCTCTCCTAACCCAAGTCAAACCCTCTCTTTCCACTAACTCCAGTAGTACTTAGTACTAATAGATAAATCAAAAAAGCACTGTAGCCGTTAGATTTTCAGCTCTGCTAGCTCCTCTGTCTGTCTTCTGTGTCCTTTTCATGGATAAGGACTTTGTTCTTTTATGTCAGCTATATAGCAGTAACCCTCTAGAAAATACTGCTTTTTCTCTTATCTCATTAAATCAGCTTTCACTGATTAACACTTTATAGGATGCTAAATGCAATCGTTTATAAAATTGTTGATCTTGGTCCTTCAAAAGGGGGGAAAAAAAAAAGAGAGGCATGTTTCTGTGCCAGATCCTGAAATACCTTTCAAAAAATGCCATTGTTGTGAGCGAGAGATAATGAAAATAGAAAAGGCAACAATGAATTTCACGCGGATGTATACAAGTTAATGAAATTCTGTTGCCCTGGTTAGGTAGTTTCTTACATAAAATGCGAGAGCAAAAATGCAGGCAAAAAATGAGCTAGCTCTATAGAAACCTTGAAAATGAGTTATAATTGAAGAACAGAGGATGAATATATTTAGAGGATTAAAGATCCGGTGATTCATTGGAGAAGGAATGGAAGGAACTTCCTGAGATGCTAATCGAACAAGATTGAAATCCCATTTTCAGTTTATATAAGATACCTGAAATATTTCTGCCATTTTAAATAGAAGGCAGAGCTGTGATGCAGGAGAGGAGGAGGGAGCGAGCACAAGGCAGAATTGGGTTATTAGGATTCAGGGGATTGAAGTGACTAATAATTGGTTCTGAAGGAAGAATCTGAGAGAGAAGGCTGGAAAAAAAAAAAAGGTTGAAATGTCCTTCATAAGAGGGATAATTAAATTTTTAAATTAACTTTGGCTATTCTGACATATTTAGAATTTTACGAGTATTTTTTAAACATTCAACGTAATCATTCTTGAGCTTTCATTTTATGGACGTAACTTAGACAAGTCTTGGTACTTGTCTAAATTAGACTACTAAACTATTTGTAATGGCCTTTTAACTTTATCTGTCAGTTTTACTATCTCTTTATTTGAGAGATCGCACTAACTTTCTGAGAACATAGAGCCTTTCTCAATTAACGTACAAAAAATGTTGGAAATACTGAAAGAAAACAGACCTTAGCTCCTTGAAAGTAGTGTGCGTGTCAAGATCCAAATTCTGTGATTGCAGTAACAATAGTCTCAACAAACAAAAACATCCAAAAAATTTAATTTATCATCATTGTGTAGGGTCTTTTGGGGGCCTGCACTCTTGCAATTTAATTATTTTGATATTAGTAATCAAGATATATATTTCTTTAGCGTATGCAGCTCTGATAGAATTGAGTGTAGTGCTGAGAAAAGCAAAATTCCCTCTAAGAGGATGAAACATTTCAGAACAGCAGCAAGAAAACCCCCTAATTTTCTGGGTCTTCTCTATGGGTTACGCTACCCCTTTTGAAAGCAGCTTCTTACCTCTGGGTCATGCTTTGCACAGAGGCTTTCATGGCTACAGCCCCAATTTGCGATGCCATTTTTGCCGAAGGATAATTAGAAGAGCTCCAGTAATTAACAAATTCCAGAAAAATTTTTGAAGCTCTTCAGCAAAAATGGAAGGCGGGGGGGGAGAAATAAAAAAGTTAATTGTGATGTCCACAAACATGAAGTTTTTCTTGTTTACTGAATTTAAAAGAAAAAGAAAAAAAAAAACACCAACGCAACTTAAATGAGGATTCTGCACTGGAAAGCAGCATTTTTTTCCTGTGCAGGCAAGATGCTGGTCATGAAAGCCCGATATTGTGATTAAAACAAAATGATTGCTCAGCTTTATCGTATACGAATATAACTTTGGAGTCAAGTAAAAATGTTTTTAAGTTTGTCAGTGTTTGCTTGATAGGCTATTGCTGTTTAGCGGAGAAGCAGTCGCAAAAATAAGTTGAGTGCTGACGTGAATGTTTGCATGATTTGCTTTTAGATGTGCTTGTCCCTTTCTGATGAAATATTTTTCCCCCTTCCTAAATGCAGGGCTTCAGATAACAGGGAGCGTGCTTATGAACATAGTGCCTATGGACACCATGAGCGGGGGACGGGAGGATTTGATCGGACGAGACATTACGATCAGGATTACTATAGAGATCCTCGAGAGCGGACTTTACAACACGGGCTCTATTATACTTCTCGGAGTCGAAGTCCAAACCGTTTTGACGCTCACGACCCCCGTTACGAACCTAGGGCCCGGGAGCAGTTTACATTGCCCAGTGTGGTACACAGGGATATCTACAGGGATGATATTACGCGGGAGGTACGAGGCAGAAGGCCGGAGAGGAATTACCAGCACAGTCGGAGTCGGTCGCCGCATTCCTCCCAGTCCAGGACGCAGTCCCCGCAGCGACTGGCCAGCCAGGCCTCCAGGCCCACCCGCTCCCCCAGCGGCAGCGGGTCCCGGAGCAGATCTTCCAGCAGCGACTCCATCAGCAGCAGCAGCAGTACCAGCAGCGACAGGTAGGTCACCAAGCCTTCCCGCATCACCACCGGCCCCGGGACGGGGGGGGGGGAGTTGCAGGTTGTTGTCCCAGGAGTTGCGTGCCCGGGCTGTGAAAATAGAAGGTGTTTGGTGGCAAAGAGTTATTCATTGATGTAGAATTAAACTGGTGTGAATCGTAAAAGGGCTGAGTTGGCACCAAGCATGCTGTTGCCATCGTTAATTATTTTCCGTGGTGGATCTGCGGAGCATCCATAAGGCGCTCGTTAGGCAAAGCGGGGATGTGCGGAGATGAGGCACCCCTGGTTGCTTGGAGAATGGGGTAAATATTTTATTGGCTTGAGTGAGGGAATAAGGAAATTGGAGGGTCCAACTGCTTCTTACAGGACGCATTTTAAAATATTTTGGGAAATGATTATTATTGTCCAGTTTCCTCTCATTCCCTACCACCACTAATGTTGAAAAGGTTGATGTGTTGCCTTTCCGTTCCTTTCCCCCTGTTGCCTCACAGCAAAAATTGTAGGCTTGGAAAAATTAAAAACAAACCCAAACCCAAGTATGCATTTCCCAGCAATAAACTCATGTCCTTTGTTCTGTAACAGCCACGATAGTCCTGTTTTGTGTGGCTTCATAAACTGCATACAGGAAAAAAATCATACTACTAAAGCCAATAATTGGCTTTCTTTTAGTAATTTCAAAATTCATGTTGAAGTACCTCTCAGATATTTGCCTTCTAAAGAGTAAATTCACATTAAGAGTGGAAACCAAGAAGCTGCCATTGCACCCGTCAATGTTTTATGGTCTGTTTGGTGAAGGGTTTCCAGTTGGAAACGGTTCCTTTGCATACCAGTTCTTTTTCAAAACAAAAAATATTCATTAAGTAAATAAGTATATCAGTATAATAAATATTTAACGCTCGATTATCACTAGGAATGGAATTTTACCACTGGTAACTCTCTAATCAAGGTAATTATTCTCGTACAATCATACCTGCTTGACCATTGGACCTTGTGGAAGGGTTAGATGGGCTGACACTGGGGAGAGTGTACAGGGGGGAAGATGAGGAAATCAGTTCCTCCTCTTCTGGTTTCCTCACCCCACACTCCCACTGTCTAAAGAACCATGCAAAGATTTATTTAGTTCTTTAAAATGTTTTCTCCTGGATTTAGAAATCCACATCCTGTCTTGGGTGGAGAGAGAGGCACCTCTGGAATATTTGAGATGACTTTTAGGCTGCTTTGAAGGCTTGTTTTGTTTATTTCTACACCTCTCTCTCAATGAGATCTTAACACTTAGATAAAGACAACCCTTTGCGAAAGATTTTCACACTTATTACAGCTTAAAAAAATTGGTGAGACTTCCAGAGGTCTCTAAAAAAAACCTAGAGAAGATGAGTCGAAAGGAGGCCTGGTTACATTTAAGGCTTAAAAAAATGCTAAGCAGGGAAAAAAAATAAATTTCTCTTCTGGTGCTCCTTTGCTTGTTGCAGAATGGATGGAGGGGAGTCCAGGAAACTCGTAATATTTATAAAATGTCATTGTCGGGATGTCGAGACAGGATGAAATACTGCTCTGCATTTGAGAGGACTAAATGGGATCCCACTGGAACAAAGTTAAAAGATTTAATCGGAAGATAAGCGGTGTCTGCTGTGCTTTAGCATTTCATTTTCTTGGCAATTTCTAGTTGTAGCAATGGAAAAGTAGATGATACTCTGGGAGGAAAGGGAAATAAACATTTTTTTTTTCTTACTAATGCAGTAAAGTCAAATTCAATAGAGCAAGGAATAGAATTTGGTAGATAATATATTTCCTTCTGAAGGATCAGAAAGGAGTTTTACATGTTTCTAAGCAGTGAGTCAGATATTAATAAACATTTAACCATATCTTTACGTTGTAAAGCAAAACCCCACCTGGCCTTGAAGTCTTTTAAAGCACGGGTGGACTTTTCTGTTTAATTTTTAACGCGCTTTGAATTTAGCGATGTAAATATGTAATCCCCCTCGTCCCCTGTGGTGGGCAAAAGCTACCTCATCCCCTTTGTACTTCTCCCACTTGCCGTGCGATATATTCAGGTTTCACCTACCCAGACCAGGCAGAAATTCCTTTGTGTCTCCGTATCGTGGGTAGTAAATTGTGGCTGTGTCATCCGGGGATTGATATACCAAATTCTGTATCTTATTTTTAATTTCTGTGGTGGGATTTATCTGGAATAACTAAGGACGGTTTGTTATTGTCTGAGAAAGAATTGCTTCTTGCAATTTCCGTCATATTTCTCAGGGGTTTTAGCAAACTGGAGATCCTCTTAGGGCTTTATTAGAAGTGGAAATGGCCAATTTTGTGACGCTGTGGAATTATTAAGGTCTTTGTGACGCTGAATTCTTCTGAAATTGTACCTCTTGAAGAGCTTTGTCACTCAAGTCTCGTGATGTCTGTCTCAGCTGGCGGGGTGGAAGCTCTCGTGTTTGCTCAGAGAGGTTGGGTCTTACCCACGCTCCTGCCCATGTTTGGGGACAAACGCCGGAGCCTGGGAAAGCTCGTGGGTGTGAAACGCTCGTGGGAATTTCTGTGCGTCCTCCAGGTGCTGTGAAAAAACAGCAGAAAGGTGGCGAGGGAGAAGCTGGGGCTTCGTTCCTTGTGGTTTTCAAAGCGCTGTGGGAAATAAATAAGACTTCTGTTAAATGAAGATGATTTTCATTAAATAACGTAAGGAAAGATGCTCCACAAATTGCTTTAAAAAAAAAAAAACAAACCACAAAAAAACCCCCAAACCTCTTTATTTCATAAAGGTTCAGAGTTTGTTGCATTGGGTCTCAGCTAAACTTCACTTTAAATGTATATTCGGAGGCCTTTACAGGGGATTTGTAATGGGAGCTGCAAGAGAGTAACATAGAAGATAAGACCAAAAAAAAACCGCGGTAAAAATAAACCATATTCTCTGGAGCGGGGCTTTATTTGGTGTATTTTGTGACCTCTCAGGAGTTGCCCGAGGTGGGGCTGAAGCTGGTGGAGGTGAATGTTTTCTGCGGGAGCCACTTTCTTGGGTGGATTTGAGGAAGAGTTTGCGTTTTGAAGTTGCCGTAACGTGAGGTTTCTCATTCCCCACCCACATCATGGAAAAGAGATTGTTGGGTTTGGGTTTTTTTTTTTCAATCACCTTGAAAGAGTAAAAAAATAAACCCTGAAAATGATACTTGAATTTTCCGCCACCAGAAGCTTTAATTTCTCTGTTTTGTTGATTGGAACGCGCACCACAAATGATACATCAGCAAACATATTTTCTGCACTGTGTCACGGAAGAAGCTGCATGTGCATGGAAGCTGCGGGATCCCATGGGAAGCAAACCAGATTTTGTTTGTGCCCTGCCCAACCTCCTGTAAAAAAAAAAAATAAATCCCCCCCTTTTTTTTTTTTGGTAGAAAATGATCTTTTCTGGGCTGCTTATCGAGGTGTTCTACTGCGCTAAAAAAAAAATGCATTTCTCTGCATTTTTATTCAGTTATGTAATGTCAAATGGCTTTACACATTTCTTACTGTTCCATGTGTTAGTGATTATTTTTAAAGCTCTGCTGCCGCGATGTACGGAACCACATGGCACTGAGCGGTGGGACCTATTCGCTCTTAAAAGCGAAGCACCTTGTTGAAATGGGATTTTTATTTACAAATTCCTGGCCGAAGTGGGTGATTTCCTATAGGTGATGTTCCAGAACGTGCAAGTGTGAACACCGCACGTGTGCGTGCGTGGAAGTTTACGGATACGTGACCTGAGATTTCCTTTCGCCTTCTGATTTATTTTCGAAGAGCGCTTACTGGGTTGTCTGGCGTCGAGGATGTTGGAGGATTTACTGGATATGAATAATTTCCTATAGCTTGTGATGTAAAATAGGTCTTGCTCTGGAATTAAAAAAAGCAACTTCTGCTTAGACACAAAGCAACTTTATTTTCACCAAGGTCTAGGGAGAGCAGAGTCATTCCAGTACTGCTGAAATAAAGCAGTGGCAAGAAGTTGCACGTATAAATGTTTGAAAATGGATTTTTTTTTTTCAATTTGTGATAGCTCTACTTAAATTTCTAAAGATAAGTGGGCCGGGCTTTCATAAAGTCATTAGAGATTGTTTTTTAATTTCAGATTTCTCTGTGGTGAAATCTTTCTGGAGCAATGAGTTATGGTTGGAAGGGAATACGCATGTGTTATTTTATGTGTCTTAATATTGAAATAAACTGATGAAAAATACTGCCAAGAGAATTTTAATCATGGGAAAAACAGGCTCCCTGAAACCTCCTGTGGAGGCTACAGTGTTATTTTGTCTTGTTGGGGACTTTCGTAGCTTGTTTAAACAACTAAAGTGAAAGTAGAAAAAAAGTGAATTTAGTTTCATTACATAATGCAAACCTTTCCCTGCCATTGTCTTCATCTCCTCTTTTCCGCTTAGTTTGTCTGCCAGCGAGTGATTAATCACTGACTTAGAATGGGATTTAGGGTTTTGGACTGGGTTGAGCTGAAAAATCAGGAAAAATGAGGTTAAATGCAGCTGTTTGGTCTTTATTTAAGGATCTGCAAGATGGCCTTTGCTGATGTTAAGTAATTCCACAGAAATTTTGTGCTGCAGAGATCACCTGAATATTTTTAATCTCTCTTTCTGTAAGACGAGGCTTCAGGGTTGAGCATGCTCCAATTTCTATGGGAAAAAAGAATTAGGCGAAGATTTAAAAAAAAAAAAATAAAAATTTGTGTAGAGTAGGAAGCCACCTTTTCAATTACCACAAAGGCAACAGTAAATCCTGTAAGAATCAGGTGAAACACCTAATCTTTACCTTTTGTTCACATAAAGCCATGTGCTGCTTTGATGTTCTCTCTGTGCAGGGAAATGTGAATTAGGGAAAGGAAAATTAAAGAAAATCCAACTCAGATGCTCTCAGGTTTTTGTTACCAACTGTCGAGCATTTTCACGTTGTTCTTTCTTGTGTTTCTGTTGATGTCAGCCTGTGCTGCTTCTCATCTAAATATAACCTAGACCATCCTCTAAAACATTTTTTTTTTTTTTTTTTTTTACCCTTGGGAGAATATCAAGTTTCTTGAAATTGAGCGCAGGCAGAAAATTTTCAGATAGCTTTGAAGACAGAGGAGATATTTTTGTGCCGAGATTAAAATACAGAAAGCAAACCTTTACTAAACTCCCTACTTTAAAACGGCCTAAAAAGCCTACCTGTACGTGCATGTTTACACATTAAATAGATCCTCCGGTGGAAAAAAAAAAAAAAAAGGCAATCTATCGGCCGGGATCTAAGATCTCCTCGCAGCTGGCGAGCAAATGGTGTCTCCGTCCCCTCGGGAGGGGACCCGGCGACAGCCCATCAGTCACCTCAGCCCTGAGGGAGGCCGCGCCGTCCTCTCCCGCCCGAGCCCCGCCGCCGCCGAGCCTGCTGACAGAGCGGCTCGGGGAGGGCGCCAACTCGCATTACCTCATCTGTATACTCTAGAGTAATCTATTAAAAATGTGCGTTGCATAATAGATTTTTATCTCGCGCTGAAAATCCCTGGCTTTTAGGTCGCCTCACAGCCTCTGGTGGCGGCGGGAGCCCGGTGCTGTAATGGCGGCGGGGCCGGGGAGGGCCGCCTCCTCCCCCGCCCTCCCC
>JAOXNO010000009.1:7766943-7795779 GCA_028565335.1 Limnodromus scolopaceus | reverse complement strand
CCCCACATCTCATCTCCATCTCCCCTCTTTCAGTGTCAAACCCTTCCCCCTCCTCCTATGGCTCCCCTCCCTGATCCTATGGGTCCCTCCCCAGCTTTCCTGGAGCCCCTTAAGGGACTGGAAGGGGCTCTAAGGTCTCCCCTGGAGCCTTGTCTTCTCCAGGCTGAACCCCCCCAGCTCTCTCAGCCTGTCCTCCCAGCAGAGGGGCTCCAGCCCTCTCATCATTTTTGTGGCCCCCTTATGGACCTGTTCCAACAGGTCCATGTCCTTCCTGTGCTGAGGACTCCAAAGCTGGACTGGCTGTAGAAGACAGAAATTCTCTTTGAAAACCACCCTTAATAAATCTATCTATTTCTGATGGAGAACTAGGGTGGCTTTGCCCGTTTTCTGTGAGATTTTGCTCTTTGGACAATGGTGACCATTTTTAGAAGTACTAAAACTTCCCCAGCGTTATCTGCCCTAAATGGAATTTCTATATTAAGCTTCGCGTGTTCCCAGTTTCACTTCAGAGGCATTGTTTATCAGCTGTGTGTCTTGGCAGGCCTCGCACCGCGACTCCCGGCCCCAGAACAATTCCCTTTGTTTATAAGAAAGGATGCACCGTTTCAAAACGGCTCCCGAGCGGGAATTTTGGCATTTTGTCTAACCCTAAAACTCAGCGTCTTGGCGAGGGAGGCGATGGTCTCGCCCCCCTTTTGGCAGGGCAAGAGGGCACGGTGAGGGGCAGCAGGTAAGGAGTGGGGCCAGAAAAATTAGATGTCGGGCATACAAATAGTGCCAGAGTTGGGGTTTTTTTAAGGCAAATTGTGATGCTTTTCTAAAACACGAAAATGGAATTAATCTTAGGATTGTTTGTCGTGATCTACCAGGAGCTTTTAAAAAGCGTTTAAACCTCTGCAAGGCTGAAATAACCTGGGGATGAATCAGACCTGGTGCTTTTTGTTGGTTTTAGTATATATGAAAGAAGCTTTTCTACTGAAAAATATCCAGTGCTCAACATGATTTCAATATAATTAAGGCGGAATGCTTTCAAAATTGTATTAAGAAGTATTTATTCCCAGGAAATGATTTGACAGGGCTTTTAAGGCAAAAGAAGTCGCTTTTTACTCCTCAAGTAAACACGTAGTAACGTACTTGGAGGCGGCAGCGGTTGCGTTTTCGATGGCATTTCGCTCCCCTGGCTTACGGACGGCGCTTGGAGGAAGGTGGTTCTTTTTTTACAGATGCTTAGTGGATCCCTTCATGAAAGCAGTGCAGTTGTTGTTTAGGAAACCGCCTTTAAATGTTGCTTTCTCAGTATTTTGAAATGATTCGGCCTCCCGGGAGCCAGGAGATCGAGTTCCTCCGCCTGCTCCCGCGGTGATTCATTGAATGACCTTGGGCAAAGCCCTTGGCCTCCTCTAACCTGATTTTTTCCATCTGCAATGCAGGGTTGGTAAGACATACCTACCTCCCGTGAGTCTTGAACGATAGTGTTTTATTTTAAAAAAAAAAAAAAGATTTCATATGCTCTGAGGTGATGGTTACAACATACTAATTTAGATCGTCTGCAGATAGTGGGCAAAAGCTGTTTACTTTAACAGCATTACGCTAAGTTTGGCCAAAGGGGTGAAAGCAATTTTTCTTCTAGACCGACCAAGCCGTTCCTTCACCGTAGCGGTGAACTCTGTCCCACTGTTTTCTTTTAAAAAGGGCTGCGATGGCAGGTTTCTCCGTGCTGGGACCCTTGAGCGGCAGCTCTTCCGCAGGCACGTCCCGTCGGATCTTGAAATAATTTGGCCGAATCCCGGCGCGGTGGGAGGAGGTTGGGGGTTTGGGATGGCTGCAGCGGGACTTCGCACAGGAGCTGGTTCTTGGCCCAAGGATTCCCTTGCTGAAGGTGATGTTAAAAACCAGAGGCTCTTCGGGCTCGCACGTTCTCACACCCACCCTCTTTCTGCCCTCTTTGCATCGGTGGAAGTTTAATTGTGGGAAAGCTGCGCCAAAGAGCTGGCTTTGTACTTCACCCTCAAGGCCTCGATGACTTTAATCTTTCCCAGCGTCAAGCTCCGTCACCGTGGCCGTTTGCTGAGAAAGCATTTCCTCCGGCTTCCCGGGGTTTCCTTCTGGAGCCTGAGCGGTTCCGCCATTCCCGAGGAGCATCCATCTCCCAGTTTGGAGAAGGCAATGGTGGTGGTCAAGACAACTCCAGCTGCTCCCAAATTCAACACCAAACCCATCCTCGGAGTGAAGAGCCAGTGCAGGCAGTAGAAGGTTTGAGTAGCATCTTTCCAGCTGTTGGTGCTGAGTCAGCTGTTTCCTACGTAGATAAGCTGATGTGTTTGTAACCAAGACATTTATTACTATTATTTTTTTTCCCAGGTTAGGGGTTTTTATTCTTGGCTGTACGAAGTTCAAGCCCAAGGACAGAGGGACGTAGGTTGAGGAGCAAGGTGGTAACACTGACTGTGGGTTGGGCACAACCTCCCTCAGCCAGACAGGGATTAATATAAACATATATATTTTTATCAGTGGATTATTTAATTGCAGGGAAGAATTTAAAGCAGCCCACGTCTGTCTTGAAACTCTCCAAGCATGTGGCTCCAGGGGGGAATGTGGTTCTGGGGATGGGAACGGTCCTCTGACCTTCTGAGCAGCGTCTTCATCTTTTCCGTGATTCATTTCAGGTGTCAGACATCACGATAAAATGACTAAAGTAAATACATTTATATGGCCTATCACAGAAATTAAAATGTGATATTAATAAGCCAGTCACTTGACGTGGGTTAAAGGTATGGTAAATACTATCTGGAGATTGTGTCTGAAAAATCTTACTGAACAAAATGCTGCGAAGGGCCTGTGCTATTTGGGCAGCGAACGACGGCGAGTTGTCATGGTTGTGCTACTTTCCCATGGCCTTTAAACAGTATTTAATTTCATTTCTTTCGATTTAGGATTCCAGCCCAGCAGGAGATTTCTTAAGTCGCCTTTCTGGGTGTGGTAAGACAGAAAAAGTTGAGGGAAAGAGGATGTCCTAATTCCACTTGTCTGCAGTGTTTAATAATCTTTATTCAGAGCAGTAAATGCTTTTTTTTTTTAATTTGTTGTGTGCTTTTTGTGATTATTTTACATTCAGTAGGTCTTTCCCCCCCACCACCCCTGGGTGGGTTGTTTTATCATCGCTGTGTGTTGTTAAACACTTCGGAGGCTGAGTGTGTGACACGCACAAACCAAAGTTCCTTGGGTGGCGAGTTCTCAGCGGCTTGAAGAGGTGCCAAAAACGTCATGCGGTCGCATCCCAGCCGTGCTCTGCACCACGGTGCTGGAGGCCAGGGTGATGGGCACGGGGGTAATTACACTGAGAGCAGATTATTAGGTGTAACTCCCCAGCTTTCTCCACCCCCTCACGCCGAGTCTGCTTATATATTTATTTAAAACGCAAAGCGTTGTTATGAGATGGAAGAGCCGGGTTCCAGCTCTCTGGGGGGTGTGTGTGTGTGTGTGTGTGTGTGGGCTGGACCCTGTCAGCTGCTCGCCCGTAGTCTGCAAAACATGGTAATGACTTCTTACCTCTTCATCCAAACAAACTTTACATCTTTGCCTGGCTTTGCTGATCTTTCACTTCAGGTTCAACAACTCCTTTTAACTAGGAAAAAAAACCCCAACCTATATTTATAGCCGCAGATGTGAGAAACGTGGGGTTTTTTTCCCTTACGCTGGTGTGGACTGGTGTTATGTGGGACACACCACGTGTACAAAACAACTACCTGCATATTTAGGTCAGAAATTGAGGTTGGAATCTGCTCGAACAAAGAGATGCTGCTAATGCTCAGCCCAGACCTTGAATTTTCGTTGTGGTTATTCCTCCTCGAGCGCGGCAGAAGAGCTGGATGGTTGTTGGAGTGACCTGGTGGTGTCTGGGTTCTGTGGGAATGATTTACTCGCTCTTCTTATTACACTCCATGTAATTTGATGTGTGTTTCTGGACTTGCACATGCGTAGAGAACGGAGGAAATTCTGGTCAAATACCTTTTTAGGTTCATGTAGTACTTAATGGTGGGACAGAAATAGCAGCTTGTAATAAACCTGTGCATATATTATTTCAATGTATCATTTTTCATCCAGAAGAGAAGTCATGGGCAAAGAACCTTTAATCTATAGCTAGAATGGAATGTGGTGCTTTTTTTAAGGTTTTCCTTTTCTAAGCAGTTAGCATCATATTTTTATTGGTTGTTGGCTGGCAATAGTCAGGTTTTTATTAATTTTTTTTTTTTTTTTTTCAAAATAACCCCCGCATTGGTGCATTCAGAATACTTTGACCAATTTTCCGGGGCCATTTTCCCAGATCCAAGAAATCTAACTGGCAGTTCCTTTCCGATATATAAAGTATCCCAAGGATTTGTGTCTCTGGACGGAGGTGACGGTAGAGCACTGTCAGGAGCCGAATTCTGCAGCCGGTGTTTTTTGTGTAGAGATCATCCCCGGTGACTTCACTCGGATCTGGAAAGGGAGGGACCAGAAAAAAAACAAGGGTTCCCGTTGCTTCCGACTGTACGTTAACTTTGGATTTCCTGACCCGGCTTGGGAATCCGCCGCTGCCATCAGCCGTGAGAACAACCTGCCGTCAGCGGGGACTCGTGCGGAGGGAGGCTGTGCCGTGTTATTGTCCCGAACAGATCTTTCTGGGAGATAATTCTGTGTTCAGAGATTATTTTGACAGGGTATTGAATCACAGCTGATCTAGGCAGGGTTCCTGATTTCAGTTAATGTTGGCAGGAGGGAAAAGTAATCGCTCTGCATATTTCTGGGTAAAGAATCCTGGATCGTTTACCAGTTCTGGTTAAACATTTTTTGAAGGCAGCTATTTAAAAAAAAAAAAATAAAAAAAATTTCATTTTTACATTTTTTTTCCTACTGAAATTTGGCATGTGTTCTCTTGAAAATTGAAAAGGGTTTCAGTTAATTTTAAGCGGCTTGTTCCTTAAGTTGCTCTGACGATTGGGGGGTTGTTTTTGGTTTTGTTTTGTGTTTAAACCTGAATTTTGGTGTCTCCCGCAGCGCGTGTTAAGGCTTCTTTCTGCTTTATTTTCCACCGAGGCCGCGGCGTTTCCTGCTGGCTGTGAGGAGGGCGGTTGCCAGCCCCGCCGCTGACTCACCCTTCCCCAGTCCACCCCCAGAAATGACGATTGTCCCACATTTTAAACTTGCAGAAGGGGTAGGGCAGGTGGTGAGATCCCTTGATCCGGTCGACGGGAAGCAGCGTGTGTCCTCTTCCATCGACTGGGTTGGAGTCTCCCTTTTATCTCCATTTTCTTTCTTTTTCTTTTTTTTTTTTGCCAGGGAACAAAGAGAAGGGCTCACTTTGTATTCTTCGCTCAACCGCTTTCATTTCTCATCCATCACCGGAGCATAACTTCATCATTCATTACTAGAGCTGCGAAATGCAATTACTTGAAAATGAGAGATTTCTTGGGGAATGAGGACTGGTCGTACGGAATGTCGTTTTATGCACTTAGAAGTGAGAAAAGGAAAATTCTAAAGAGCTAAATTAGCTGCCGCGAGCTGAAATTGGGCGTGTTCGAGGCTCGTTTTTGTGGCCTGAACCCAGTTGCCAAATTCTCACACGTTTGAGTCTTTGGGACTCTGTCCATATGGATGAAATTTCAGGGCTGGATTATTAATAGATTTTTATCTGGATTAATAGAAAAAGATGCACAGATAAATATTGTGAGTCAGAACACACGTGTCCTAGGTACTTGTAAAACACTGTAGGCAATTACGGAAGGGAGATTAATATTTTAAAAGGGCTCATAAAGTATGCTTTTAGTCTAGTGAATGTGTAAGACAAGGATTTCATGTCCACCTCCTTGTTAAAGTAAGAACAATCTCCTTTGTAGCTCAGGTTTTCCATCTGATTTTGCCACCAGGAAAACCAAAAGTCTCTCTTTTACGTCACTGTGATGCCGGGATAAAAGCTGGAGAGAAACTAATTTTAGAAGCTCTCTGGGCCAGACAAAAGAGCATCTGAAACCCTCCCTGCTAATTGCTCAGGTTCTTCATAAATGAGGCTACGTCACCAGAAAAAAGTCTGCAAACCACCGAAGAGGCAACCGAAGCTGTAAAATGTTTCAAAAAGCCAATTCCCAGGGCGGGCTCCCTCTCCGTGGAAGGCATGTGTAGTGACAGCCCAGGAGCTGGAGTTCGCTGTGCGCTGGCATCCCGCTCCGCCGACTTCACTGGGATGTTGAAGAGCAGGTTTTCCCGTGTTGGGAAAAGGCCGTGTGCCAGAGCACGCTCTGCTGCTGGAAAAAATCACCCTGGGTCTAATATTGTCAGTGGAAGCGCAAAATGAAGTTATAAAGCCATTTTCTTCATGCCATTTTTGGCCTGTCCCAAGACCTATTGATTACTCGAAACACTTTCAGGATTATCAGAGCTGATGTTTTAACCTATCTGTTTTATTCCCGTGTTAAGCTTTCCCCAGCTTGTTCTTCTAAAATGAATTTTGCTGGAAGAATTTTTAATAACTTCTTTTCTGCGAGTTGGCAGAGGACAGTTCTCAGAATTACTCACAGGGGAGGAAAAAAAAAAAGCCATATTCTCATTATAATATTCTGGGAACGTCTCCCTATGCAGCTTACGTGCTTTAGTTTTGTATATTTTTAAAGCTGGGGTAGTTGAAAAGGAGTTCTGTTTTTCTGCTTGAGACTACATATAATTCACTGTCAGAGGCTTTATTTTGATTCTGCTCTGTGCTATAACGGGATGACACAGCAGCTATAATTAACTCTTCCATCATTCTCCTATTCACAGAACATAAAACCTTTGACTTACTTTTGAATTATTATATCCACGTTTCTTCAATAGGAGAAGCCATGAGGTCTTCCCTAAAGAAAGGGGGATTGTTCTCACTGCCTATATTTTTTTTTTTCCTTTCTAAAAAGAGAGTTAGGAAATAATGATATTTTTTTTCTGGATTGTCTCAGAAAGTCTGGATTTGCTCGGGGACGTGTATCCCTGAAAACCCCCTGGGGAAGTGGGAATCAGCAGCATGATCCTCCTTTCCCAAAGCTACATGGAATTCAAACTCTTGTAGAATTTATCACCCCGTTAGGCTGCTGTTTCAGCGCTTGGACATCTGATGGTGTTACCCGGAGATTATCTGGTTTTCCCAGTGGAATGCTGTGATTTTAACAGTATGTACCATATTTTAAACATCCTCATTAAAAAAAAAAAAAACAAACCCAAACCAACCGACACTAAAAATAACTAAAGCACTGCTTAAATAGAAATTCAGTGCTGCCTCTCGCTTAAAAGGTGCAGCCTCAGCAAAGCAGAATATTTAAAATGCTTTAGGAAGTGCGCAGTTGATCGTCACACCGAGCATCAAGATGTGAGAAGGGAAAGTAAAAATGCGTCCAGGGGCAGAGACTTGCTGCAGCCCTAAAAATCTTATTTTAGCCTGCCCCAGGGGAAGGGGAAACCACGCGGTGCTGCTCTCAGCTTGGGAATTATTCTCACATTCTCCCCACACACGGTCTCTGATTATATTGGTATCTTAAAAGAAGTTTCTCTGGTCTTTTGACAGTTTATTTCATGGCAGCAGGCGATCGCTGATGGTGCCCCTTGAGACTACTGAGGGCCTGGTCACGCACGTTTCTCCTTTTCCCCCAAAATTCTGTTGAGAAGAACTTCAATTTAATGAGGACTGTGGAGATCCAGGGTTAGCAGAACGATAGGAGGCGGAGGGAATGGGCTAAAGAGGCAAAAGATAAAGAGTCAATTGCAGCATCCTTCACCTTTAGCAATTAAATAGTTCATTAATGAGGAGGAGACAGAGGAGGAGGAGGAGAGTGTGTGGGAAAGGCTCAATATCAACTGGATGGGAGGGTTGGAATGAGAGGGTGAGACTGGGAGGAGAGTTTCTCATGTTTATTATTACTTCTGCATTTTTGACCTTATTTGTTTTGGTTTGGTTTGAGCTGGTGTGTTTTTATATCCCCCTTCGATTGTTTGTAAGCATTTAGGGACAGAGATTGCCTTCTCTTCCGCGCTTCCAAATATAATGGGGACAGAGCCCAAGGGCTTCAGTAATGTGCTGCAGCTCTCTTTCCACCAAGATATTCAGAAAGAAAAACCAGTTTTCTGGAATGTTTTAAGAAAAGTGACTCTTGTCGCTGTTACCCTGGCGTTGTATAAACTGTACACCCGCAGAAAAGGAGTGTGGGAAAAGAGGTCACAAAATCAAATCATGAAAATGCTTAGAAGCCTGAAATGGTTTCCCTGAGAAAAGACTAGAAAAAGTTCAGTGGTTTAACATAAAGAGGGAATGTAAGAAGCCTATGAAATAATTTAAGATGAGAAAAAGATAAACTTGCTTAATTGTTTTTCTGATATAATGTGGAGAGGAACGTAGAAATCAAATCGAAAGCAGCAAATTTAAAACCGACGGGGTTATTTTTGTACGTGGCAGATCTCCCCCCCCCCTCCTCCTGCCTCCCAGTTAAAATTCCAGCGGAATTTTTTCGAAGGCTGCTCGTGTAATGGAGAAGGAGAGTCTCCAGGGTTATGTCAGACAAAATTATTTTTAGCGATGTTATAAGCCCTCGTGCCTCGGGGAAGAAATCAGCCACTGAAAAAAGATGACGTGTCCCCACTGGGCAAGCTTTAATAACATTATTCTCTGTATTTCTTACTCTCCTGCGAAGCGTCTAATGATCTGCACCGTCAAGAGTCGGTGGACTACATTGACTCCCCGGATGATGTAATATGCAAATCTTGTCCTGCCGCAATTATTGTTTATAAAAAGATGTTCTTGGGTCTGAATTCTTGATACCCTGAAGTTGGCCGTTGGGGCTGAGCCTTGCGAATAGCGTTGCTGGTCCGTACACATCTGCTCGGGTGGATGAAAAAAAAAACCAAACTTGCCGTGATTTTCTCACGCGAGGTTTTTGTATCATCAGAGGTACGGATATTATTTTAAAAAGATACGCAAGAGGCAATGAGGAGAGCTCTAGGGTCGACTCCGGGATTGACAGCGGCGCCTGAGAGCATGATAATATTTCTTTTCCCTACGTGAGAGCGCTGGGAGGGATTTTCAGGCTCTGGCAGACCTGTGTACCCTCTCTGTGTTTCTTCAGTCTTCCCACACAGCTCCTAAGCCGATACAACATTGTATTACACTTAATTAAATCTCCGCCATTGTCACGGAGCGTAACAGGATCTCTCTGACATTTTACCCGTATTCCCTTTCCCTGTCTGTCTCCTCCGAGGGCTTTGTAGGAAGAATTATTTGTAGAATGACTCTAAATTCCTGGGTGTAACTGGGCTGTGTTACCGACACAGGATTTTCTGCATCAGGCAAAGAAGGGAGGAAGGCCTGTAGACGAGGGAAAACTGTGTCATTTTGCTTTTTTAAATAAAATACTCCTTTCCTCTGGTCGCTTTGCCATCTCCCTGTGCTCACCGGTGGTTTCCTTCCTGCCGTTGACAGCAGTGACTCCAGCAGCAGCTCCAGCGACGAGTCCCCAGCGCGGTCCGTGCAGTCGACGGCCGTCCCCGCGCCCGCATCCCAGCTGCTCCCGTCTCTGGAGAAGGATGAACCCCGGAAAAGTTTTGGGATCAAGGTTCAAAATCTTCCAGTGCGCTCAACAGGTACCTTCACCCCGGGGAAGTGAAACAGGGGGGAAAAAAGGACTAGGAAACAGGTTGGGGACTGGTTAAATAAACTTTATTGTGGCTTTGAGGTGGCAGCTGTGTGCTGCCTCCGAGGATGGGATTTTCTCTCTGTTTCTGCCTCGGTTTTTGTGTGACGGTGGGAAAATTGTCATTAGTGCCCGTCAGTGAGAAGTCCTGCAGGTCCCAATCTCAATTCCTGGGCTTGAGCTCTTCCAGCCACTGGAGCTGGTGCTTTGAAACAGCAACATGGATTTCCCCGGGGAAAAACCTGAAGCATCACAATTTTTTCACTAAAAACTTGGACCAAATATTCTCGCCCTGCTCCAGTTTCTTTTTTAATACAAAAACGTGGGGTTTTTTTGTTGCGTGTTGAAACACCCATGAGCAGATTCGCAGTGGCATTGAATATTGCGTGGTAAATAATGCAAGAAACCCCTCGCTGAGATGTGCGCGCGATGGCTCTCTGTTCCCTCTGCTGATTGTGGGAGAGATCCCACGGAAAAAAACCAGCATGGGATCATTTATAAAACAGTTGTAACATAATTCATGGATACAAAGGCACTGGCTGAATTAAAATAAAGTGTATTCCCCTTTGTGAGCTGCGTACCTCACAATGCTGATTTTATTTCTGTTATGCTCCTTGAAGTGACGCATCGCTGAGGTAAATACCCCACAGATCCCAGGCAGATTGTGTGGTCGTGAGTCAGATTTTGCAATATCTGCTGAATCTGCCTCGTTGCCTTTCTGAATTGGCTGAACTAAAAGCTGTATAAATTCTATTTCCACTCCAGGTGCCTCATCCCAGCCCTGGAAAACTGCTCTATGCAGTATCCATGTGGGATTATTAATGAAGGAACACTTTATTTCTTCTTCACCTTGCACTGGATGTCTCTTAGACTTAATAACCACACGCTGCCAGCTTTAGTGATGTAAAACCTTGCGTGTGTAGTTTCGTGGGTTTAAAAATCAAGGCAAAGAGATCAGCCAGAAGGGTTTGACATTGGCAAAATTAACATCCAAAGTTAAAAAGGCACTTCTGGGAACACTTGAGATTTGGGTTAAACTGGGTGAAGTCACATTTCAGAAGGAAGATCCGATTTCTTCGTGTCTTTTATGGTGCTGTTAAATTGGTAAAAAAATAATGTTTTTATAGTACTAATGTTTATCTGTTGGTTTAGATACAAGCCTTAAAGATGGACTTTTCCACGAATTCAAGAAGTACGGAAAGGTGACATCGGTGCAGATTCACGGGGCTTCTGAGGAACGGTATGGACTGGTGTTCTTCCGACAGCAGGAGGACCAGGAAAAAGCACTAAATGCCTCAAAAGGCAAACTTTTTTTTGGCATGCAGATAGAAGTCACCGCCTGGATAGGACCAGGTAAGGTCCAAGCCCTTCGTGAACTGAACGCCTGACCTTTCTGGGCATATTCGGGGGCTGTTGTGAAGAGGCAGCGTAAGAGTACCAAATGTTAAAACTGCTTTTCTGCAGAAACATAATTTAAAGCAACTGGGAAATCCACCGGAATAAATTCCAGAGCAAGAAGAGTGGATGCTCTTAGGTCAAACAGGGAGAGAGTTCCAGTCTGGAACCTCAGAGGAGGAAACCTGCCATCCTCTCAAACAGTGGGATCTGCTGGAAGAAACGATCTCATCTTCCAGGTCTGGACAGAGCAGAAACCAGTGGGTGGTGCAAGCAAAGCACTGAGTCCTCACAGGCTCGGGTTTTCTGCTTTTAATTAAAGCAGCTAACGACGGCTGCGTTTTTGAGGCTAAGGCAGCCTGATTGTGACCAACCATTGAAAACCATAGCATCGAGCACATGGTTGGCCGTCTGTCCTCCAGCTGCTCGTTTAAAAATGGATTTGTGAAAACTTCTTCCATGTGATGTCCCCACCACCAAGTACAGTGAAGCCTTATTTAAATTCATGGCAGGCATTAATATTGGTTATAATAAAAATTTCTAGAGAAGCAGTTGGAGAATGCAGCTCCCTCTCACCTGAGGATGCTCAAATTCCTCAGTGCTCACCCAGGGGTGTGATGCAGAGGTCTCAAATGCCGTGTAAATAACACAGTTCCCAAGTGTAGTTGTGCTGTGTATTTTTGTCAGAGACACTGGTTACTCTCGTTCAGATCGTATCTGCTCCTCAGGAAGTAGCCTTGAACAAACAAATCGACGTGAACCAAACCCACATGAAAAACACCTCCCAGCATCACAAATTTCTGACTCTCTTTTGCTTCTAGAAACAGAAAGCGAGAATGAATTTCGTCCTTTGGATGAAAGGATAGATGAGTTTCACCCAAAAGCTACAAGAACTCTCTTCATCGGCAACCTGGAGAAAACAACCACCTACCATGACCTTCGCAACATCTTCCAGCGCTTTGGTGGGATAGTGGTACGTGAATTCTCCGTCCTGTGTGGGGTGTCGTTGCCTGTTCTTTCTGTACAGACCTGTAAAATGCTACCAGCGGTGGGAAATCACAGCGTCAGCGACAGATAATTCAGTCTTTCTGTAATAATCTGAGTCATTCATCTTGCTAGAATGTACCTGAAAGCTTTTCTTTGCATTTAGATCTTAGCACACGTGTATCGAGGGGATAACTTAGCGGTAGAAACAGTCCTAGGAGCATTTACCAGAAATGCAGCTTCTGCTGGCTCAGGGCGTTTGCAGAAAAGCCTGATTAGGTAATTGGGGTGTAAATCCGCCTGGTGTTATTTTCATGTTGAATCAGTACAACTCTGAAGTCTCAGTTCCCCGTCGCTTTCTGAAACGAGGGGTTTAGTCACTGCGCGTGGAAGTAGCTGTCGGCTGTCACCATCCGCGCCCTGGCGATGGGGCAGGAGGGGACACGGGGCACAAGGATTGGTGACAACACACGTGGGATTTGGGTTTTCAGCTGAGCGGGTGTATCCGAGCAAGAGACAGAGCAGCAGTCAGACCCCTCTCCCCATGCTGCTTTCCATCAAATGGTATCAGTATTTCATTTAAGAGAGATTTTCCAGAAAAGTAGTAACTCTCCATGGTCAGTTTAATTAATTCAGTCTAAATTTTGGACCTGATAATTTGTTTTATCTTCTTGCTGTACAATATCCTGGCAGCTGCGGCTGCTTATGAACGTGCTGTGCCTTATTCATTCTGCTCTGAAATATTTCTGTAACCGCTGAGGTATCGGTCGCACACACCGGGAACCCCATATGTACTTCCCCTCCCAAAAAAAGAAAGGGGGGGTTGTGCTTCCCTGTGTGATGTGGCCAAATAAAAAAAATGAGCATTTTATGTTGTGTGGCAGCTCCTGTGCATCCAGCCTCCGCTCTGTCCTCGATGTCAACACTGATTTATGAATTCGCACGGTGGCTTAAACCCTTTTCTAATGTTACAGCGGCAGAGCTCTCCCGATAAAGATGCTTATCACAAGTAGTGCCCTGTCCTGTAAATTGGTTTTTCTGGGAAATAGTGCCGACCTGTCGACATTATTAATGGGTCAGAATTGGGCGGCAGTGCCGCCTTGTACAATTTCCATGAAAACTTACAAGCTCAGGTGCAAAAAGGGACTGGTTTTATAACCTTTCCGGTGGATAATGAGCAAAGTAATGATATTTTATTTGCCTGTCAGAAGGAATTGCTTGCCCAGGGTGAGTGGTCAAGTACAATTTGCCATGGTTGCAATCGTGCTACTTCAGACTCTTGGAAATGCAGCCCTCGATTAGTGTTCCACTTAAATCATTAGGCCAGGGCTATAGAATTCCAATAGTTGTGTAAATCTCCCTGTTTATTTCTGTTTTCCCAGATAAAGAGCTCTTGGGTGAGACCGTATCAAACCGTTGCCTTGTCCCTAAATTTATTAACCATGAAATTAGTCTGTCCTGGATGTTGGAACGTTTGTGCTGCTTAAATCCTTGAGCTGGCGTGTAGCTCACAAAGGAAGCTTGGGCTGTTTAAACAAATAAAACCAAACACTCCACCTTCTATTTTCAGATGGCAATGAATCATAATATCAGGAGTTTGTTCCGAGGCTCTGGGTTCATTTCCCAGTACTAGTGCTGAGCTTGAATGTTATCCAAATGCCAACTCCAAGCTTGCTGATTTTTTAAAAAATCGATTAAAATTGGCCTTTATTAGGCTTTTGTAGCTTTCTCCTGACTGTGCTCACTTCTGAAGGGGTCCGTGGTGGCCTGGGATCAAACACCAGCGGCGACAGGAGCTGAGGGACCTTTTTGCCTTGGCCACGTCGGTGCCAAGATGGTTCAGGAGACGAGCCCAGGATCACTTTCTGTTTCTAGGAACAGGATGGATCATGTTTATTTGGAAAAGAAACCCCGCTTGGCTCAGAAATGAGGATCGGAGCAGGTTGTTTTCTCTTGAGCCTTTGCGAGGGGAAAATTAATCTGTGTTTCTTTGATTCTGAGTTGTTGCTTCTTGACACAATATTAACAAATTAAAGCTGCTGTTTGTTGAGCAGGTCAGGCTTTACTTCTGCAGGGTTGGGTTTTAAATCTGCATTACGAAGGGCTTTCCCCGTGTCGGGAAGGATTTGGTTTTGCCATCGAGTGAGATACAGCAGAACAGTGAAGTTTTTAACCGTCCACTGTTGTTTAAATCCTCTCTCTGAAGAAAATATTAATTAAAGAGTGCTTGCTGTGCCATGTGTCTCTCTCAAAAATAAAAGTCCACTTAGATCTAATTGGCGCTGCTGAATGTCCTTTTTTGGCCTGTTGCTGACCGTTGGTTGGTTTTGCTTTGTTTTTTTTTTTCCCCCAGGATATCGACATTAAGAAAGTGAACGGTGTTCCTCAGTATGCATTCCTGCAGTACTGCGATATCGCGAGCGTGTGTAAAGCAATTAAGAAGATGGATGGGGAATATCTTGGAAATAACCGGCTCAAGGTAAAGAAATCCTCCCCCGGACCCTATCCTTCTCCTTGTTACTTTTGTTTAGGGCATCATCAAATATTTTGCAACCACGTTATTTATGGAAGTAAAATGGTTTTTAATGCAAGTAAGATGGATTTTAATGTGTAGGTGGGAGCGTGATGCTTTCAACCACCGCAATAATTGGGATTAATTAGCATTTTCATTGGGTGTCTCGGCCAAGAGCCCCAGGATTGAGTAGATTTGGAGAGTGACGTTCCCTGCCCTTCAAGGTCTGTGTCCAGCGAGGCCACGCTGGGAAACTGGACCGGTGGCTGATGGCAAACGGGCTGTCCGTCCCCAGAGCCATCAACCTGTCACCTCTCACCAGCTTTCAAATCACAGAAGAAACAAATGTTGTCAAACACTCTACTTGTTTAAGCATCACAGAATTATTTTCATTAATTGCTATTTGATTTTTGTCTTGCTTGCACCTGCGCGAGATGCTAATTTTAGAAAACGGGTACAAACGACTCGCTTTCTTCAAATAACTCGTTAATTAGGGCTGCTCTCTTCGGTTAGTGTAACCCTTGTGAATTGTACTGATGGAAGTTTTGCCCTTTTGTGTTCAGCTGGGTTTTGGGAAGAGCATGCCTACAAACTGCGTGTGGTTAGATGGGCTTTCCACAAACGTTACGGATCAGTATTTAACTCGACATTTCTGCCGATACGGGCCGGTGGTGAAGGTAGGTGGGAGGCTTCGGCGTGTGCTTTGAAATTGTTACTGTCTTCCTTTCTTCCCATCCTGTCCTTTCAACCCCCCACTGTCCAGGGCTTTATAGCTCAGGTAGAGAAAATCCTCTCCGGGGTGTGATTCGGCCGACAGGGCTCCGTAGCTTTGTATCCTCTCCATCCAATCCCTAGAACAGTCGCTTCTGGTGTTTTGGGAAACAAAAAATAAAATATGTATATTTTGAATGAGCCGAGATAATGAATATTGGAAACCGTTTGTTGCTCTTGTGCAGTACAGTCTCTCCCCAACAAAATATTTTTTAGAAAGCTTAACGCTGGAGGAACAGCAGTCTAATTATGTAGTTACACTCCTGCATGCTAATTACATAATTAGACTTTTCTTTTTTTTTTTAATATAAGACCGAAAAAACAACTTTTTACAAACAATTAGGATAGTCACACTGACAAAAGTATGTAGAAAAAAAGAGAGAAAGTCACTGAAGGTGCACCATACCCATATCAATCACAGGGTGGGAGCGTGTTACCTGCCCTGCTCTGGGTCAGTACTAGAGATTTATGCACATGCTTAAATTTAAGTGTGTGACTTGTCCCGTGTAGTTCTGTCGGACATTGACGTGCTTAAAGTTAAGCAACGTGTGTAAATCTTCGCAGGATCAGGGTCTTGCCTCCCTCAAGGATTTTTGTGGGTTTGTGTTGCAGCTTTGACCTGTTGTTGCTTGAATAATGAGTTGATGTTGCTGAAGGAAGCTAATATTTGGAAATTGGGCGTTCAGCGTCTGACGAGTGGTACTGCAGACTGATAACAAAAACTGGTTCCATTTTGGGATTAAGTGTTCCCTTTACCTTTTTTCCCCCCTAAAACACATTGGAAATTTTTGAAAAAAAAAACCTAAAAGTAAGCAAAGAGAAACTACAAAACTCAGTCACCAAAGAGAAAAAAAAACCAATCATTTAAAAGTAAAATACAGAAAAACAAAATAAAGGCATAATATACCTCAAGCCACAATATCCACAATTCAAAGCAGTCCCGCGGCCTTTTATTGTCTCTTCATTACAATATGCCTCATCAGAAAAGCCTGGAAATTTACCTTGCTAAAAATTATTTCCTTACTGGTATCCTCATGACTTAGGATTTTGTTGGGACTGACATTAAGTCCTGTGGATGAGGCTCTTATTTGGTTTTTGTTTTGTTTTTTTGTTTTTTACAGGTGGTGTTTGACCGCTTAAAAGGCATGGCCCTGGTTCTCTACAATGAGATTGAATATGCACAAGCAGCTGTAAAAGAGACCAAGGGGAGGAAAATCGGTGGGAATAAAATTAAGGTGTGCAGAATGACCTCCAAAACAAACAAACAAACAAAAAAAAAATAAAAAAGAGAGAAACAAATTGTATTTAGGCCTTACCCCTTAAACGCTGGTGTTTGCAGGCTGCCAGGCCAAAGGAAATCTTAGCGGGACACGTGTGTCCCAGGCATCAAAGGCTAAAACTGATATTTATTTTTTTTCAATACTCGGCTTATCAAGACGTTAGGGGATCTTGAACCGCTACTTATAAAGCCTTTTTCCAGCATTCTGCCGTTTGTTTCACTGAACTTGTCTCTCTGAGCTCCTGAGTGTTGGTGTCCGTGTTACTACCTCATTGACCCAAATCCAAGGCAAACTTTTGTCCGTTGTCACGTTAGAAAAGTGAAATCCGGGGGGAGTGAGGGGGTAAGTTCCTCTGGGACGATACGTGGCTGCGTTTCAGCTGATCCGATGACTTTTGCAATGGCAGCTCCTTCCTTGCCACAGATTTTTTTAAAAAAAAAAAAAGTAAAAAAAAATAGAAGTGCTACTCTAAAAACCAGATAGAAAGTCCTTTTTCCTGGAGTAACACTTAACCGTTCACAGGCATGTCTTGGATTTGGGTGAATGGGGTAATACCTGTTACGACTGTCCCCATCGGTTCCGCTAATTGGGGACGGGAGGTGTCAGCCAACCCTCTGAATTATCTTCCTCCTCCTCCTTCCTTCTCTCATCAAGAGTGGGTAACGATTTCAAGCGGGATCTCTCACCTGGTGCATTAACCCAGCGACTTCCCAATCCCTTTGGGGTCAAGAGTTGGATAAACTGGAGTTTCTCGGCGCGGTGGTTGAATAGAAGTAGCCTTTATGTGCAATAAAACGTGGGGTCATTTTAAAAAGTCTCACATCTTGTGTTTTGGGGGGGGTGTTGCCACGTAGCAATTTTGGAATAAGCAACACCCTTCGTGCGTGCGTGTCTGTGCTCCTCTGCTGTGGGTACACAAGTGTCTAGGATGATTTAAATTAAAAAAAGAGGAACTAGTATGTTAAAAAATACTGCATTACGTGTCACGCACTTAGTTAAATCCATTCCAGTCTTTTTTTTTTTTGCATCAGCTATGCCATTAGGTGCTTAAAGCGGTCACCCTTGGTTAGAAAACAGCAGCTTTAGAGGAGCTGGAACAGGGAGGTGCAGTTCAGGAGGCTGGGTTCCTTTCCCTGCTGTATAACCCCCGGGCAAATAACGTGGAGGCTGGAATAGATTAATAACCCTGACCTGCTCCAGCACTGCCTTGAGATAAAAGGGACTTTGGAACTTGTAATTGGAATCGTAGTATTAGAAACGTCAATACTACGATAATAATGTGTATTTTTCCTGCTGCTTTACTGAACAGAAGCCTCTGGTCTTGCAGCTACAACAACATACCCCAGCGAGGGGGTTGTTTTATAGCTCCAGCAGCCACATGGAGTTGAGAGAAAGAGAGAGGTCTTTACTCCTGGGAATCCATAGCGCTGGTCCTGAGAAACGTTTGATTTTTATTTTTTTTTTTTGGTTAAATATTATCACCCCCGTTTGCAGTTCTGCTCCCATCCTCAGGCTGTAGCAGGCAGGGAAATGTTGTCAAAATGGGATGTTTCTCTCGCTGAACCCGATTTCCCCTTTGTTTTTCAGGTGGACTTCGCAAATCGAGAAAGTCAGTTGGCATTTTATCATTCCATGGAGAAAACGGGTCAAGATATCAGAGACTTTTATGAAATGCTGGCAGAAAGAAGGCATGTATCAATATATTACAGTCTTTTACTTTTCCAGCATCATCTTAAGTGCAATTAAACTTTGTTCAGGTGGTAATTATTAAACAACCACTTATTTTTGTTCCTCTCAACTTCATCCTTTTTTTTTTTTAACAACAGCATTTTAGCATATTTTTAAGGTCTTTTAAATTTTGGTGTTTTTTTTTTTTTTTAGCAAATTTAGTTCATCAGACTTAAACCGTGCTGCGGATGGAAGCAGACAGGATATCACACGTCTGCAGTGTAGTTACTAAAACTCAGGGGGAGGGTTTGACCCGTCTGCGTGATCTATATATTTAGTATCCGGTTACTGTGATGGGTCACCAGGACACAGTTGTGAGTCATTCATCATTTCTTAAGAACGCGAGGAAGAGCTGAGCTGTAATGCCTTCCTGTGCCCTCGAGAGAAATGTATACGTTAACGAGTGTATATATAGTCTGATAAACTGCTCGTCTGCTGAGCAGAGAGTGAAGTTGAGTCTCCCACCTACCCCTTTTCAACAGTTTAGTTTATTAACTTGATAAAATAATAAAACACAAGCGAGGCTGCCATTTATTTATGTATTTATTTAGCTATTTGACATGAAAAATGTGTTCTCTGTCGCTATCCTTCTGCAGCATCTGTCGTGACGGTGCCTGGCCGTTTCAGACATGCCACAAAGGCTTGTGTCCCCCCTGCGTGGCCACGTAACCTCTGCATTTTGTGCTTTTTTTTTCCTCCAGTGGGTGATTAAACACCCCTGGCTTAATTACTAATGGCTACAGTGAAGGCTGAAAAGGGGGAAGCGCTTTCTTATTGTGGGGGTGCATTTTTATTCCCTTCAGAGGCAGCCTTAATTGTTAGGGTTCTGCTTTAGGTATGAATAAGCCCAGCGTGACTGATTGTACTTGGTCGCTGGATAAATTCAATATTTTAAATTTTTGCAGCAAAACAGCTTGGTCTAACTTACGTACAAAATGGCCAGATTTAAAAGCGAAGGGGGTTTGGAAATTGGCAATCAGGATTTGCATATTGGCAATCAGGATTTGCATAATGGCAATAAATGTGTGCGTTCCCCAGTCCTTGCCAGCTGCTGTGATCTTCCTGCGAGCACTCGGTGATAATTTCCTCTGAACTACGCCAAATTCAGAAAAGAGAAGTGCGATATTGGGTGTCCTTTAACGTGCAGGAGTCAGCTGGGCTTGTCTTCACCGGGAAATAATTCTGAGTAGAACACAGATTTCTGGAACAAGGTGATACTTGGGTACATGTTAGTTTTGTTTTGCCTGTTCTGGCATTATGCTCACGTAGCCGTTACGAGGTGCTTAGGAATAATGAATCACGGAGTGATTAAACGAGCTCTGCATCTTCTGCTCCTTCTCCGAGCTCCTCTTGGCAGCTCACGGTCCCTTTCAATGATCTGCACTCACCAGGTTCTCTCAGTTGTAGTTGTAGCCAGTCTAGAAGGAACCAAAGGGAAAAAAATCCCACAAAAAACCCAAACAAAACCCATGATTAATTTTTTTAACTTCCCAACTGCCTCTCAAAATGTCCCACTTCACTTGCAGAATGTTTTTGTCTTCCATGTTTTGTTTCTTTGTGGTTTTTTTTCCAATTTTGTCCATTTCATAAAATGTGGAACCCCTCAGCTTTTAACATAAACTCTGAGGCCAAATAAAGGTACGTGAATGGAGGATGGGAGTGTCAGCTCTGTGCCCCCCCTCTGCCAAAGAGCTGTGTTCAGTGCTACAAATGGCTTATTTTTGCCGTTCGGAGGTATTGAGATAATAACACTAATTGCTTGACTTATTTTGCTCAATGCTTCCCATGAACTCACCTGCTCTCACAACCAACCTGATTTTTTTTGGTCTGTAAATAGGCAATGTCAGCACGTCACACGCAGCGAAAGAGCTAATTTTGGAATGAAACGATCACTTACAGGCTTTAGCATTTTAAAAGAAATCTTATTACCGCTTTACTGCTTAGTAATGGAGAGGTTCCAGCCTTGGGTTTTGACTTGACTCATGGTTTCAGGTAGGTGAGATGGGCTGGTCTTCACCACGACAGACTGCACCTGGGTGCTGTCAGGAAATGATCAATTAACTATATTAGGTATTTGATAAGATAGAAAAGTATTTAATCCACTGCACACCGGTTCATTGTTAAATTCCTGTGTTTGACTACGTACAGTTGCCTTGACGCACGTGTAAAGAAATCCTAAACCTATTCCCCTACGTAGCAAAGAATGTGGTAACGCACTGTGCTGGTTGAGAAGGAGAACTAATCTATTTATTCTTATATTTAGCAGAGATGAGCGAAGAGGATCTTACGAATACGCCCCTGATCGTACTTACTATGAGACTGTTCGGACTCCGGGGACGTATCCTGAAGATCCTCGGCGAGAATACCCGGCTCGAGGCAGAGAGTTCTACGCAGAGTGGGATCCCTACCAAGGAGACTACTACGACCCACGATACTACGATGACCCGCGCGAGTACCGGGATTACAGAGGGGATCCCTACGAGCAGGACATCAGGGAATACAGTTACAGGCAACGGGAGAGGGAGAGGGAACGGGAACGGTTTGAATCCGATCGGGACAGAGACCACGAACGGAGACCGATTGAACGGAGCCAGAGCCCGACGCATTCCCGGCGTCCGCAGAGCCCCGGAGCGTCTCCCTCGCAGTCGGAGAGGCTGCAGAGTGATTCGGAGAGGAGGATTTACAGCAGGTCCTCGGATCGCAGCGGCAGCTGCAGCTCTCTGTCTCCTCCCCGATACGACAAGCTCGACAAAGCCCGCGTGGAACGTTACGCAAAAAACGAAAAACCGGAGAAAGAGCGCGCTTTCGAGCAGGAGAGGGTCGACAAGGAGAAACGCTTGGTGAGAAAGGAAAAGCCAGAAAAAATAGAAAAGGAGAAACCCGATAAGCAAAAGAGAAAAGCAAAAATCCATTCGCCCAGCTCTCAGTCTTCTGAGACGGATCAAGAGAACGAGAGAGAGCCCAGCCCTGAAAAACTGAAGGGCAATAGCAAACAAAGCAAAGAGAGAGGTGACAAGGAAGGGACAGCTAAAAACCGCCTGGAACTGATGCCCTGCGTGGTGTTGACCCGAGTAAAAGAAAAGGAAGGGAAAGTTATTGATCAGCCCGCCTTGGAGAAACTGAGAGCGAAGCTGGATAACGACACCATGAAATCCCCACTCCTTGAACAAAAAACCCAGACATCTCAAGCTGAGCAAACCAAGTCGGAGCAGTCTAAACTGGAACCTGTCAGAACCAAGGTACAGAAGGAGAAAGCCCTCGCCAGTCACGTGGAGGTGGTGGATAAGGAGGGAAAACTGAAACCCAAAAAGCACTTGAAGACGGAGCAAACTTCCGAGGGGGCCAACGCGGTAGATTTAGACAAGTTGGAGGCTCGTAAAAGACGATTTGCTGATGCGAATCTGAAGCCCGACAGGCAAAAACTGGAAGTCAAAAGGAGCAGCCAAGACGAGGAGGACGCACGCATGGTTATGAAAAAGCAGCTCGATGCAACGGCTTCGTCTAGAGAAGCGACGCTGTTAAGGGAAGGAGAATTGGAGAGAAAACCCCTGAGGAAGGAGATGCTTAAAAGGGAATCTAAAAAACTGAAACTGGAAAGACTCATTCCTGTTACTAGTCCCAAAGAAATTCAAGAGACTCTGAACGTTGGTGGGATTGGCATGCGTCCCACCCTGGATCTGCAGGCGAGGCTGATGGAGGCGGCCGATGAACCAGTGGAAGTTCAGGAGCTCTCTTCAAAAAAATCGAACCCTGTAAAGCCCCAGCATAAACAGGTACAGCTACTCGACGACCAAGGAACAGAGAGAGAGGACGCGAGGAAGAATTACTCTGCTCTTCCTGAAGACACACCTGACCATAAACTGGGCCAAGAGAAACCTCAGTCAACTGATACGGAGGAGAAAATTGGCATTGACATTGACCACACGCAAAGCTACAGGAAACAAATGGAGCAAAGTCGCAGGTTAAAGCAGCAGCTGGAAATGGAGAGTGCAAAGTCGGAGAAGTTTGGCAGTCCAAAGAAAGACGTGGATGAATACGAAAGACGGAGCTTGGTCCATGAGGTGGGGAAACCTCCACAGGACGTCACCGATGACTCTCCACCGAGTAAAAGGAAAAAGACTGACCAGTTTGACTTCGAAATTAGCACTAAAAGAGAAAGAAACTACAGAAGTTCTCGTCAGGTGAGCGAGGACTCGGAAAGGACGTCTTGTTCCCCTAGTATCAGACACTTCCCTTTCCACGAAGATGATGACACGCTCGATTCTCCAAGGCTAATGCCATTAAAGGAAACCAAAGAGTCACCGAAAATAGAAGAGAAGGGTCTTTCGTACTCCAACATGACTGTGAGGGAGGACTCGCTGAAATTCAACCCTTACGATTCCAGCAGAAGGGAGCAGATGGCAGAAATGGCTAAAATAAAACTCTCCGTGCTGAGTTCTGAAGACGACTCCAGTAGGTGGGAAACGCAAGTGAAGCAGGAGTCTGGTCGAGTTGATATCAGCTTCCCGAGCAGCATCGTCAAAAGAGACAGCATACGCAAGCGCTCGGTCCGAGACCTGGAACCTGGGGAGGTGCCTTCAGATTCCGATGATGACAGTGAAAACAAGCCCCATTCCCCAAAAGCCTCCTCCTTGTTAGAGAGCTCCAGGTTGTCTTTTTTATTAAGGGACAGAGAAGAGAAATTACGTGAGAGAGAAGAAAGACTGTCAAGTTCCTTAGAAAGAAACAAATTTTACTCTTTCGCGTTGGACAAGACAATCACGCCGGACACAAAGGCCTTGCTTGAAAGAGCCAAATCTCTCTCTTCATCCAGAGAAGAAAACTGGTCCTTTCTAGATTGGGATTCAAGATTTGCTAGTTTTAGAAACAATAAAGACAAAGAGAAGGTTGACTCGGCTCCGAGGCCTATTCCATCTTGGTATATGAAAAAGAAAAAAATCAGGACCGATTCGGAAGGTGGGAAACTGGATGATAAGAAAGAAGATCATAAAGAGGAGGAACAAGAGAGACAGGAACTCTTTGCTTCTCGGTTTTTGCATAGCTCAATCTTTGAACAGGATTCCAAACGCCTGCAGCATTTAGAGAGGAAAGATGATGATCTTGACTTCATTTCTGGTAGGTTGTACGGGAGACAGTCTTCCTCCGATGGCACTAACAGCACGGCTGATCTGGTGCAAGAACCGGTGGTTCTCTTCCACAGCAGATTCATTGAGCTGACGCGGATGCAGCAGAAAGAAAAGGAGAAAGATCAGAAACCGAAAGAAGTTGAAAAACAGGAAGATAAAGAAAACCGGCCGAAAACACCAGAAACGGTTCCTGATGGTAAAGAACCAGAACATAAAACTTCCTCAGTAGTGGGTCCCTCTTCGGTTGCTGTCCTACCGCAGGAACCAGCCCCGGTGGCTTCCGAGAAGGTAGCGAATGAGAAGGTAGTGGTGGAAACAGCTACTGTAAAAGAAGAAAAACCGTCTGAACCCGCTTCTACAGCAGAGGAACAAAAACCTTTCCCTGAACTTCCTGCTCCTGTCAAAATTGAACCACCTGAGCAAACCGAGCCCCCACCAGTCGTAGAAGTTAGTAAAGAAGTTGTTGCTACCACCCTGGCACCGGAGGAGGATGCTGTGGCAACAGAGCATCCTTCGTACTTGGATACCAAACCTCCTACTCCCGGAGCTTCATTTCCCCAAGTAGACATCAGTGTAGATCCAGAACCTGAGGGTGCCCAGTTGGTTCCACCTCCACCCAAGCTGGTGCAGAAATCCGATGAGGTTGCTGAGCCGAAAGAAGAGAATCCTTCACCTTCTGCCAACGCTGATGCTGGTGGGAGTCAAAAGGTGGAGGTGGCTGCTGAGGTCTTACCGCCCGTTTCCGACAACGATATGGAAGTCGAAGCTCCGGTTGTTGTAAAAGACAAAAAGTCCTACAAAAGTAAACGCTCCAAGACTCCCGTGCAATCGGTGGCAGCTAACGTGACGGAAAAGCCCGTCACCAGGAAGAGTGAAAGGATCGACCGTGAAAAACTCAAAAGGTCGAGCTCTCCTCGTGGGGAGACGCAGAAACTTTCCGAATTGAAAGTGGAGGCAGAGAAGGTTTCGAGGAACGCTGCTAAATCCCCCAGTTCGGCTGCCGAGCCCGAAAACGTGGAGCCCAGCTTGCCAATAGGCCGGACAAGGCGCAGAAACGTCAGGTCAGTCTACGCTACCACGGGGGACAATGAGGGCCCGTCTCCAGTGAAGGACTCCGTAGAGGTCACTAGATCCACCAGGAAAAGAGGGGAGAAGGAACCGCAGGAAACGGTGACAACTGTTCCTACCACCCCCAGGAGGGGAAGACCTCCGAAAACCCGCCGTAAGCCGGAGGAGGACATCTCTCCAATAAAGACAGAACCAGTACAGCAAGAGGTGGAGGAGGTTGAAACTAAAGATGCTATGGAAGCGCCGAAGCCTGCAGAAGGTTGGAGGTCTCCTAGATCCCAGAAGCTAACGCACGGTCACTCATCAGCTGCCAGCAGCCAACAGGGGAAGAAAGGGAAAAATGAACCGAAAGCCGATACCTCGGCTGACTCTGAAGATGCTGCTGAAAGGAGCAGTCAGGAATTGAGCGTTGGTGACAACGGCAATAAAACAAAAGCCACTGAGAAAGAGCCACCAGTGAGCGAGCAGAAACGCGATCGGAAAGAACTGGATGTGGAGAAAAACCAGCTCGAAATCCCCACAGTTGAGATCATCGAGAAGAAGCCGGTGCCAGAAAAAGTTACGAAATCCAAAAGGGGAAGGTATAAAAATACCAAAACTGTCGTAGATAAAGCATCCGTGTGTCTCAAAAATGTAGAAATACGCCTCAACGTGGACGAAGTCAAGGGCGCCTTGCGGCCGACTGATGAGGAGGCAGAGCCGGTGGCGGTGTCGCCGGCCAAAATGAAGAGCCCCCCGAAAGAGGACATCTTGCCACCGCATTTTGCTAAGAGTGAGGTAGAAGATTCATTCCCAGAGACGGAAAAAGAGGTGATACGGGAAGTGAAGCAGTCCCCCGAAGCTGCCCAGTTGGCAAAACAGATCGAACTCGAGCAGGCCGTGGAGAATATTGCAAAACTCACCGAAACTCCTCCGTCGATCGCTGCCTACAAAGAGCCGACGGCAGACGTGCCTGAAGTTCGCCAGGAGGAGGAAGGAGATAAACCCGCGCATCAGGCTAGTGAAACGGAGCTGGCAGCGGCCATCGGCTCCATCATCAATGATATTTCTGGGGAGACGGAAAGCTTTCCCGCACCCCCGACCTATCCCGCGGAATCGGAGGCTGAAATCCCCGCAGAGCCCTTGGTGTTACCGTCGCCTCGGGAGGAGATGGAGCCCGAGACTGATCAGGCAGTGAATAATATCCTAGAAACCGAGGCTGCCGTCGAGGCCGCCGCCGTGCAGCCTGTTGCCAGCTCTGCCCCCTCGGCGGTGGAGACGGAGAGCAAGGAGACCGAAGTCAGCTTCAGCGAATCTTCCAACTCCGCCCAGGAGGCCGAGACCTTGCAGGAGGCCGAAGTTGCTCGGAAGGAAAAGGGCCGTCAGAAAACCACCCGGCAGAGACGCAAGAGGAGCACGGGCAGAAAGGGCGACGCCGCCGAAGTCAATGCCTTCGAGCCGGAGAGGGTGCCGAGCAAATCGCCCCCCGCCAGCGAGGTAAAGACGAAGCCTGAAGAGGCCTCAAAGGAGGAAAAGCAAACTAAAACCATAGCTCAGGCATCCATGGAGCCAAGCGCTTCCGATGCCAGCAAGGCCACAGCCGCTGACGTTGTGACTGTGCACGAAGCTGTGGCTGAGAGCAGCACCTCCCCGAAAGCTCCAACCCCTCTGGACCTGCCCGCCCCACCGGTTCCCCTCGATGAGGGGAGCCAGAGCGGGTTCAAGATACGGTCGCCCATGGAAAATGCCCCCATCACACCGCCCAGCGCCCCAAACCCAGCCCTTCCTGCCATCCCTTCGGCAGCGGTGGCGGCCAAACTGCCCACCCCGGTGCCCGCCACCATCGTCCCCCTTCACCCCGGCGCTGCCAAGGTGCCGGAGTGGATGGTAAGGCACGAGGAACCCCGTGCCCGTTCCACGCCTCCACCTGCTCTCCCGCCGGACACGAAGGCGTCAGATATCGATACGAACTCCAGCACGTTGAGGAAGATACTCATGGAGCCCAAGTACGTCTCGGCAACGAGCATAACCTCCACGCACGTGACGACGACGCACGCCGAGCCGGTGAGCGCCCCCCGTTTGGAGGAGGCACCTCTCCACCCTGCAGTGGAGGCCATAAAGCCGGTTTCGGAGGAGAAGCCAGCGGTTCCCGTCACCAATGCCTTGGACCCACCGGTGGCCGAAGCGCCGGTGTTCAGCGAGAAGGAAAAGATAAGTACTGTCATCGCCCCCAAAGCCACTTCTGTTATAAGCAGGATGCCCCACAGCGTGGATCTGGAGGAGGCCCCGAGGATCACCTTGGTGAAGCAAACTCCCCAAACCCAGACCTGTCTCGTCAACGCCCCCTCGCCCAAATTTAAGCAGAGGTCAAGCACAAATGATAACAGCAGATTTCATCCCGGATCCATGTCTATTATAGAGGAGAGGCCTGTAGAGACGGGGTCCAGTCCGGGGCTGCGGGTGAACACCTCGGAAGGTGTAGTCCTTCTGAGCTACTCGGGGCAGAAGACGGAAGGCCCTCAGCGAATTAGTGCCAAGATCAGCCAGATTCCCCCAGCCAGCGCCGTCGACATAGAGTTTCAGCAGTCTGTCTCCAAGTCTCAGATTAAACAGGAACCTCTCACACCATCTCAGCCGACGCCGAAGGGCTCCCAGACCTCGGCGGGCTACGGGACTGTTTCCACCCATTCTTCTTTGGTACTAGGAACACAAGCTTACAATACGTCGCCCGTCATCTCCTCCGTCAAACAAGAGCGCACCGCGCTGGAGAAATCCGACTCGTCCCACATTTCTGTCCAGACTCCAGCGTCTCAGCCCGGTAAAGTCCTCACTCAGACTGTAAACACTCCTCCCGTACTCGTCCACAACCAGATGGTTGTGAACAAAAAACTGTCCGATCCGGCTGCTCTGAAAGTGGAGACCAAGACTCTGCAACCCTCCAACTTGAGTCCCGGAGTCAGTCCCCACCACCCTTCCCTCTCGGGGAAAATGCATTCGGAAGCAAACCACGTCAGCTCGGGTCCCAGCACCCCAACCGACCGGGCTATTTCCCACCTGGGGGTCACCAAACAGGAGCCGCACTCGCCGCGGACAAGCGGGCACTCGCCGTCGCCGTTCCCCAGGGCTTGTCACCCCGGCAGTACCTCCTCTCCGGCTTTATCGAGCAGCACCCCGGTCATGCTGGCGCCGGGAATTCCCGTTCCTCAGTACATCTCCAGCATGCATCCCGAACAATCTGTTATCATGCCCCCTCACAGCGTAACGCAGACTGTGTCCCTGGGCCATCTGTCCCAAGGCGAGGTGAGGATGAACACCCCTCCTCTCTCCGGCATCCCTTACGGCATCCGCCCGGAAGCTCTCCATTCCCCCCGAGCCTCTCTGCAACCCCAGATAGAGATCAAACCTCAGCGATCCAGCACCCCCCAGCCAGCTCCGATACGAGACATCGTCATACCTCCTCTCTCCTCTCAGCACGCCCCCGAGGAGGAGATGCATTACCACCACACCACGGTGTGCCGGGGACCGGCCCCGGTTCAGTCCGACGTGCTGGTGATGCAGCCGGATTACCGCATGCACCCCACCAGCATCCGCCTCGACCAGTACAACGTCCCCAGGGACGTCAGGATGATCATGCACCCCCACATGGCTGCCGTGGGCGAGCACCACTCGGAAACCAGACAATCCCGAACCCCCGAAGGGGCTGTGAAAACTCCCCCCGTCAGTAAAACCCCACAACCTGGGAAAGAGACGCCAAAATCTTCCGAAGGCAAGATGGCACACTCTCCTCACAGCGAGCCCCGGCTCCTCAGCGTCCCCTCCGGCAGCCAGCTGCCCGGACTGCCTTTGACGCAGCCGGTGGTGGTACCGCACGGGGTACAGATCATGCACCCCGCCGGGAGCTCCTTCCACGATTATCGCTCCGTGTACGGCGACATGAGGAATTACCACACGGCAGCGCAGCTCGGGCACCCTCAGTTCCCGGGCGCCTCGCCCATCGGGTTGCCTTCCCGGAGCATGACCCCATCTCAGGTGAGAAATAAAACCTTTTCTTCGCCTTCTACCTGAAATCTGGAGCGCTTGGAGCTAATGATAACCCTGGTGTGGCTTTGTGTGGCCACAGGAGCTGAGTTGAGCTCTCTGTGATCTCTCTCCGGGCCAGCCTAAGCTCATAGCGCAAGAGGAGCTATTTTTGTTTGGGAAATGGGGTTCGAATCATAGAATCATGGAATGGTTTGGATTGGAAGGGACCTCAAAGCCCATCCAGTCCCACCCCCTGCCCTGGGCAGGGACACCTCCCACCACACCAGGTC
>JAOXNO010000009.1:7569114-7586347 GCA_028565335.1 Limnodromus scolopaceus | reverse complement strand
CCACCCTCAAAGTAAAGAAGTTCCTCCTCATATTTAGGTGGAACCTCTTATATTCAAGTTTGTTCTCATTTCCTCTTGTCTTATCCCTGGGCACCACTGAAAAGAGACCGGCCCCATCCTCTTGACACCCATCCTTTAAGTATTTATAAGCATTGATCAGATCCCCCCTCAGTCTTTTCTTCTCTAGACTAAAAAGGCCCATGTCCCTCAGCCTCTCCTCCAAGACCAGGTTGGATGGGGCTTTGAGCAAACTGGTCTAGTGGGAGGTGTCCCTGCTCAGGGAAGAGGGGATGGAACTGGATGGTCTTTAAGGTCCCTTCCAACCCAAACCATTCTATGATTCTCCATGCTCCTTGGGCTGTTGCAGCCTCCCATCTGCACCCCTTCTCTGGGGCCCCCAGACCTCAGCCAGGGTCTCCAGGAGGCTGACGTGGATGGAGACCAGCCCGGGGAAGGTGTCGTCGGGAAAACGGAGCCCCTCGACAAAGAAGTCGAGCTCGGCAGCCCCACCGATGTACTGCACGGTGTGGTAGAGCTTCCTCTGGCCCAGCACGTGGATGTAGCGCTGCCCGAAGAAGGGGTCTGCAAGGAGAGAAAGGGAAAAGTGGACAATTTCCAGAATTTCCGTGGTGGTTTCAAAGCCTATTTTGCTTGTGTGCAAGAAGGTAGCACAATCCCTCTGTGCTGGAGCTTCTTTACCTCCTTCGGTGGATACGTCTTCACCTGGCAGATGTACCTGAAAACGGGAGCTAAGCTGCTTGTGATTTTGTAGTCGTGCACAAGAAGGGTGAGGAAAAATATCTCAGCCTTTCCTTGGATGGAGCAGTCATTGAGAAGGTATTTTCTTGGGGTTTCTGCCCTTGCAGCCCTCTCTGCCCTGCCATGGGATGGCAATGCGACCAGACCCCCCACCAACGGGCTGCCTCTGTACTGGAGAACAAACCCAAGCTATGGAATGGCACGTTTCTGGGCTGGATTATGGCTTTTAGTCCCAGGGAATAAATCACCGTGCCCACAAGGACCAAGGAGGGGAAAACGTGTTGTAGAACGTGTTGCCATCATGGATAAAGCATCCGGGCGTCAGGACACATGGCTTTGTTTTGGCTACTCCTTTGCTGGAGGACCTTGGATAAGTGGCTTTATCTGCTTGTTGATCTCCAAAGTTTTCCAATTGTCTAAGAAGAGAGAGTGTTCAATGCTGGAAAAACTTGGAGAAGGGATGCTGAGGGCATGATTTGCTTCAGAAGTGCCATTTGAAGAGGACAGGGGCAGAGACGGAGACAGAAAGAAAAGAGCTCGCTGGGATCTCAAGCACCACAAACAAGGAGGAAGGGGCGGAGGAGGAGGAGGAGGTGAGGAAGGACTTACTCTGCATGTAAAAGACCCCAACTTTGTCAGCATCGGAGACAGGAATATAGAGAACGATTTCATAGCCCCGGGGCAGGCGCTGCGGCCCTTCGGTCCTCAAGACCATCCGAGACATGTCCAGCAAATCTGGGGTGCAAACATAAAGGAAAAGGGGGTGACGGGTGACTGCACCGTGTGGCTCTGGCCACCTTGTGTGCTCCCCCGTGGGGTTTGCATATCCCATGCCAAGAAATCTGCTCTTCCCTCGCCACCAGCCTTTGCAAGCAGGAAAAACACCCCGAGGCCCTGCTAGCAAAGCTTTGTGGCTTGTGCTTTGAAACAAATGCCCTTTATTTTTATTTCTATTTTTTTTTCCTCAACAGCCCTGGCACGGCCGGTCCCTGGTCTCTTAAGAAGTCGACGGGCGCTGACTCCGCATGGTTTTAGTTTTCCAGGAACAGGTGGGTATTCCTGGCTGCCAGCTGACCCGCTTTGCCCCGAGCTCCTTTCACCTGTGCGGAGCATCCCTGGGCCAAGCTCTGCCGTCAGTGGCACCTCTTGTTATTTTTCTGGCTCTGCTTCATGCCCCTGCTTGGCCGCAATTAGTTTGCTTGGCATTAAAAAAAAAGAATAGAAATTCCCATGGGGGAAGCTTACTCAGCAGCTTGGTGGAGAGCGGCTCATGGGAAATCGGTTCCCAAGCAAAATTTCACTTCCAAAAAGGTTAAAGTGGGGGAATAACAGAGTGTTTTTTGCTTTATATGGCTGTTTGTTTTTTTTTTTTTAATTCTTTTTGAAGCTGGGTTACCTTCTTTGTTGAATACCCTTTCGTTGTCACAGTCCGGTGCTGGGGTGAAGGGGCTCTCCTTGTCACAGTTGACGAGCAGAATGGCCCCGTTTCCCTCAGGCCCCCAGGTCCAGTTTGCCTAAAACACGCCCCCCCCCCGGGGGCTTAGTGAGCTCAGGCTCTTACAAGCCCATGGACTTTCTGTGCAGCAGAAGGGGCTGAATTACCTTGTTGGGGTTATTCTTCTCCACCACGCCATCCCGATCCGCATCGACGTCCAGAGACATCCCTGGATGGACAGACCCCACCATCATCCCAGGGTTACGGCAATGTTATGTGGGTGCAAAAGCCCCCCCAGGACCCAACAGACCTGGGTCCATCTCTGCCCCGGCATCAAAACGCCCCACTCCAAGGCACTCCAAAGGGTTGAAGAGGGATTGCTGCCTTGGAGAAGCCATCATACTCACCGATGCCAGTGAGGAAGACCCCGGCTTGGTTGATGGGCTGCCCTCCCTCTGCGTAAAAGCTGACTGTTACCTGCAAACCCCCAAATCCCTGGTTGGGGAAGGATTTTTCTACCTCCGTGGAGGTCCCACACCCCGGCACCCCATTTCTTACCTTGTTATCGTTGACCTCGGCGCTGGCCCGGCTCATGCTGAGCCTCAGGACTGTCCCCTCAGCCAGCGGCCACCGTGTCCCGCTGCTGGGAGCTGACCCATCCTCCTCTCGGCCCTCGCATGTCACCTCCACAGTCACCCCCTCTGTGTGCTTCACGCCGAAGGTGACTGCCCCAGCTGGGGCCGCCCTGCCAAAAAACCACTGTATTTTTAGAGGCTTGCACCCAAAATGCCCGGTTCTCACTGCAATTAATTTCACTGCCAAGACTGGGCACGCTGGCGTCTCCACGCTCACCGCCGGCACCTTTCTACCCTTTCCTCCCTGCCTGGAAATGCTTTAAGTGTCTTTTATTTTAGGGCAGAACACGCCATTTTAGCAAAATGAATCTATTTTGTAGCCGTGGGTGCGGACTATGATCTATAGTAATCACAGCCAAAACACTCGGTGCCTCTGGAACTGGACTTGGGTTTGCACTTCAATGGAGAAATCCGTGTTTATTTTCCAACCAAGGGAAACCTGGTATTTAATAGCTCATGGTAATGGTGTGGCAACCCAGCTGGGAGACTTTACCATGGGAAACTCTAATTTTGAGGGTGATTTTATCCAGCCCCAAAGCAGCTGGTGTTGCGCCGCTCCCAGTCTGATGTTCCCTTGCTTTTCTCCAGCTGCTCCGTGCCGTCCCCTTCCCCTCTCCTGGCTCCTTGTCCCTAATTTCCCTGTCTTTTCAGGGTTATTATTTTTGGGCTGGTTGCAGCTCCCAAGGTGCAGATTCTCTTTGAGCATTCCTGCTCCTGATACCCGAGAGCTCGCACCGTATCACGGTTACAGCATCATTTATTTGGTTTCTGGATGCCGACGGCCCCGCCGAACCCGCACTGGGCAGAGGAGGGGGGGGGGGGAGAAGGAAATCTGAGCGCTCGTTTGTTGCTGCCCGGGCGTTTCTTAAACTGTTAAATTACATTTAATTATGCATGGCAAAACTGGTTTGGTTTCCTTGTTTCTGGGTTTTGGGAATCCCACCGGGAGGAGATTTGACCCGGAGAGAGGTGCTTGATGAGTTGTAACTGCCCTGCTTGGCTTGAATACTGAGGGTGAGATTTGCAAAAGCAGCAAAGACCAGAATTAATAGTGAAATGAGCTTTTAAACTTTTTTTCCTTTGGGGGAATAATTATTTTGCAGCGTGTTAGGGTGGTTTTAGGAGTGCGGGGCTGGTAGTGTGGGGACTTCCATGCTTTCCCAGGACACTGCTTGGTCACTAAATCTTGTTTTCCTCCCCTCTCCCAGCTACGTCCTCTCCTTTCCACTCCATCCCTGTGGCTCCTGCTCATCCCTCCGTTCTCCAGCAGCTTTCCCAGATGATGTTGGATCTGTTGACCGCGGATGGATCAAGTCCATTGTTGTCACAGACCCGGGGTAATTACCGTATCGTGCAAACGCAGATGCTCAAAGCTTTAAGCCCAGGGAAGATTTTGCCCACAAATTGCGTTAAATCAATGTCAGGGCTGTGGGTTTTTGGGGGAGCAGGAGGGAAAGTGAGGAGGGGGGATTTGCAGAAGGAGAAAGGTGAGGAGAAGGGTTGAGGTGCAGAAATGGAAGGAGGAGATTGGGGAATCCCACTCACCCATAGACATCAACGGAGATGCGGGTGCCCAGCATGCACAGGGCCTCGATGCGGTTCCCATGCTGCAGCCGGAGCGTGCGATCCCCCAACATCTCCTTCCACGGCAGCCCAGACGCCCTGATGATGGGCACAGACACCCTTTCCCACCTGTTCTGGGTGGCACTGAGCCCCCCCAACAGCTCCCAGTGGCTTCTCCTTCCTCCCCAGCACACCTCCCTCCTCCTCCTCGACTGGTCCCGCAGCAAATCAATCGGCTTTTGGAGCTTCCAAAGTTTGGGATGACAAATTTGCAGCCGCCACCCCAGTCCGAAGGGAGGGGGTGGTTGGATTGGACCCTCTAAAGCCCCATGAAAATGATCCGGGAGGGGAGGGGATGGATGGAGAGGGAAGGCTGGCCCAAGGCCCACCCAGCTCCCAGCCCTATGCAAGGAGCTCCCCCAGCTGTCCCCAACTCCCTGTCCCTCCAGTGCCTCCCCAACCCCAAACTGGGACAAGCAGCCCAATGCAGAGGCGATTTTGCAGCGCTTTGGGTTTTGGCTGGTGTTTGCATCCGTGGGGCATCCACTCTGCTCTCTAGGGAAAAGCAGTCTGCTCTGGGGAGGAAGAAATACAATTTCCCAGCCCTCAGGCTAGAGCAGGACACTCCTTTTTTTTTTTTTTTTTTAACCTTATTTTCAAAGGGAACTTGGGGAATGAGGAGAAATCGGAGGTGGTTTTGCACAGCGAACCCGCCGCTTGCCACCTCGTGCCACAGCAGAGCACGTCAGGAGCAATTGCTGCCCACGCAGGCATTTGCATTATTTATTAACATCAAGCTAAATATTCATTTAAAAACCCAAACTTCTGCCCCAGATTTTGGAAGCCACAAGCAATTAGTCAGGAGCAGAAACGTTTTGGTTGATGTTCCCTTATTTATATCCCTTTTGGGCTTTTATTTCTTAGTGCTTTCTTCGCTCTGTGGCTGGGGCGTAGGAAACGAGCTCAAATCCAGTTTTCCATCGGAAGCAGATCCTCTTTTATTTTGCTGTGACCTGAGGAAATGCAGCCGAGGGCTTTGTGTTGCTGAACAAACTCCTGGGAAGACAAAAAGGGAAGTTTTTGTGCTTTTCTGCATGTGTAAAAAAGAGGTTTGTGGTGAGGAGGGGATTTTATTAAGGGCCGTAGATGTTCTCCCTTAAGAATATAAGAAAACATGAATCACTTTGCTCCTGGAAAGTGATCACGTGGAAACCCTCAGGAACCAGCTCGCCATGGTTGTTTGCAAGTTCCAGTGCTGGGATCTGTTCCCAGGTCCTTGAAATTTGGTGATTTGTAAAGCACCGTGGTCAGGGTGGCACGATGCGCAAAACGTTTGGGGAATTGAGTGAAATGACCCTCTGACCTGAGAGCTGAGCTGTTGACAGCTGGAAAATGATCCTCCTTCTGAGAAGCATCGTGATTTAATCATGATTTATCTGTTTAAAGCACCAGTAGTAAGAAACACTGGGGAAAGAGGAAGGAGAAAGAGAAATGATTTAAAAAGAGGAGGGGAAAAAAAAAAAAAGAAAGAAACCAAAGCTGTATGTTGTTGGCACCAGCAGCTGGCATGGCATGGGCTGGGGTGGCCTCACCTCCCCGTGCTCTCCTGGGACCAATGGGCTGTGGAAATAGAGGTGGAAACCCATCTCTTTGGTGGAAAAGGAGCAACAAGCAGCTTCTCTTTTGCCACTTTCGCTTCCCAATTCCTGCAGCCGAGGGTTTAGTGTTTCAGATGTCAGTGAGGAAAACACGTGCTATTAAAATCCTCCTTTTCTTAAAAAAAAACCCCACCCCAACCCCAAAGCCCTCCCATCTGACAGGAAGACCCCAAGGTCACGTCATCACTCGTGACTTTTAAAATCAGCAGGAGTATTTCTAGCTGGTTACGGGGTTTGTTTTATACATCTCTATATAAATATAAATGTATTTATATCCCGCGTGGCCCAGCTGACGTGATGGTGCTGGTATGGCTAAAAGCCATGGGGTCTTTCCGAGCTTCTTGGGGGTCCTTCCGAGCCACGCAGATTCTTTGTAAGCTTTTTTGGGGTCTTTGCAAGCCTTGGGGGGGGGTCCCTGCAGGATGTTTGCAATGGGGATAATATGAAAACCTTCCTGGGGAAGCATTTGAGGAGGAAGGAGAGAGGCAGTTGTGTCCAAGAGAAATCCTTGGTGTCCTTCTCGTACCTGCCTCTGGTGCTGGTGACAAGCACAAGACCCTTTTTGTCCCCATTGCACGAGGGGTGGAAAAAGCCTGTGCGACTCCCCCTGCCAGTTACTGAATAAACCTCGTTTTACACTGCAAGAATGGGATCTTTCAGGGTGCAAAAGTGCTGTGTGTGATGCAGGCTCTGCTCTGGGCTATCAGGTGGGAGATCAGACGTGGTAAACCATCACAGGACGTATATATAGATACAGAGGTGCACACTCATGGAGATGTCTGGAGGCTCGTGGTTTCGTGGCCGTAGTCAGTCTGGTCAGAGGAGTTCTCCGGTGTTTTTTTAAAAAATCAGATCTGCCAGATTAGGAGCTGCTCTGCATAAACTTCCCCGCCGATGATGGATCTCTGCCTGCTCTAATTTCGAGGACCTGGGAACAGATCCCAGCACTGGAACTTGCAAACAACCATGGCGAGCTGGTTCCTGAGGGTTTCCACGTCCGTATCGCCCAGCATCTCCTCCCCGAGGAGGAGCGAACCGGTGGGTGCAAGGGGGTTTTAAGCTCCGTGGGTGTCCGGTGAAGGGTTTCGGGGTGGTTTTGCGGCTCCCTTCCCGCAGGCACGTGCCTTATTGTGAAGAGTAGGAGGGAAATGTCCCCCCGTGAGGCGTCCTTTCAAGCTGACCTTTTGTGTTTAGGAGGTGCAAACAGGTGCCCATCCCAATCAAGCCACGAGGCCCTGCCCGTTCCTGCCCGTTCCTGCCCGCGCTGGCTTTATTTTGGAAGGGGCAGGCGGCTTCGAGGAGGCGAAACCAACCCACCGGGCGAGGATGGAAGGAGTTTGGGTGCAGCTGAGCCCACCTGTGGCTTTATTGCTCTCCCGGCGAGGGAGATATTTATAGGGCAGTGAATTTAATGCGAAGCTGGAGGAGAAGTGTGGGCAGGGCGAGCATGGGGTGCGTGCACGGTTCCAGCCCCAGGGGAAAAAAGCAGTTTTATGGGGTGCTTGGCTCTTGGATTGCCAGGTATGAAGGCTCTCTGCGGGCAGATGCCTTTATTTGGAGAAGAAGAAAGGATGGAGGGGGATTCCTGGTGCTTTCTCACCCGGGAGAAGGCAGTTGCAAAGCCAGCTCAGACGAGTCCTGGCCACAGATGTTTTACCAGGATGGAGACCAACCTCTCATGGGTTTTACTGGCTTTAAAAGCATTTTTTACTGGTCCAAACTCCTCCTGTTCTTCTTCCCTGGCTTCTAAGTGGGATGGGGAAGGCAGGTCCCCAGGAGGGGACTTGGTGGCTATCTGAGATGCTCCTGCCGCGCTGTTACAGCTACGCACCTAAAGAAAATGAACCCTCACGCAAACCGGAGCAGGACTTGATAACTGGTTTGATGCCTTGCCCTGGTGCGAGTAATTAGGCTGACATGGCTCTTAAAAGTTCCTGCCTGCAATTACGTATGCAGAGTAATAAATAAGGTGTAATTATCGGCTTAGGGAGGTTATCAAACTTTCCTTGATGGAGTGGCGGTGCAGGACGGGTGAGAAGAAACACCCTGAGGGGGTCTGGGCTATTAGTGGGGTTCCTGGGAGAGCACTGGGGGGGGATGGATCTTGCACCATCATGGCTAGAAACAGGCTGAAATTGGGGAAAAAGATGAAGTGAGCCCAAAAAACCCAAGGCTGAGCAAGCTCACTCAATCTGATGGAGAGGCAGGATCCCATCCGTCGCGTACCAGGGATCTTAATAGCAACTTCTCCAGACAAGGTGTTATTAGGAAGAAACACTCAGCTCTGAATGGGCCAGATGACTTAAAATCCTCATTCTCCCTGTGCACGGGCATGTCGGTGCTAATAGCAGGTGGAGGAGGAAGAAGAGGTGAGTGGAGGTACCACCCAACGAAGATGAAGTGTTTTAGGCTTGAGCGAGCATCCGCAGTGACCGTGGCGGCTCAAAATGCGCCGTGACTAAACTTGCTGGAAAAAAAACCACCCCAAACCCAAACTGAAGATGAGATTTCGGCTCCGTGTCTCCATCCTTTCCGGATCGGTGTGATCCCGGGTGGATTTTGAGAAGCGTGTGCTCTCAAACCCTCTGCTGAAGCCCTTGTTCTTGCTGGGAGCCCGAAACCACCATCCTCCACCTCTTTCCAGATTACAGACTGTACCAGCCTGACCCCGTGGGGATTAAGGTGTGTTCCCTGTCCGGCACAGGGCTCAAACCAGCCAAGCAGGATGCGATGCTAAAATCACAGCAGGCAGCAAGCTCAGCACCGTGCCCAGTTCAAACCAGTGCGACCAGCAGCCGCGAGTGGGAAATCCAACTTGCAGCTCCCTTCAGTAGAGATGCTGCCGAGGCCAGACACTTCTTGGGAGGATGCGATGAGCTCCTCGCCCCCTGTGCTTTGCCCCAGCCTCGAAGGCTTTTAAGGGGGGTGTGAGGGCTTGTGCTCACCCGGGAAGACCTGAGAACTGACAAAATTCACAACTCTATGACCATCAGGAGTTTGGCTCGTGCTGGGTTTTGGGAAACGGGATTTTATCTAAAATCTCAAGCAAGGCGAGGTCCTGGAGAGCCTGGAAACGCCGCTAGTGTTTCCCACTCGAGCATCCTGGCCGCCTTGGCAGGCTCCCACGACCTTATTAAAGCCGTGCTCGCATACGAGACACGGTGCTGTCGGTTATTTTTCTGCTGCAATTAAAGTTGGAAGGAGGCCTTTAATGTAGATGGGCTGGGAGACTTTTAAAGCAGCTGGTTTGATCTCACGGGGGAAGGTGCGTGCAGGTCGCTGCTCCTCCGGCTGAGGACATGTGGCTCGGTGCACCGGTGGGGACTGGTCCTTCTTGCTCCGCTGAGCTTGCTGCGACTTTTTTTGTCTTGTGAGGGTTCTTGCTGCGACCTTTTTGGCTTGTGAGGGGTATTGCTGCTCGGAAAACTGAGTTTCTCCTTGCTCCAGCCCTCTCCATGAGAATGGGGACCACGTTGCCCCGTCCCCCTGGCTACGAGGATGAAATGTGGTGGCAACAGGGCTGTCGGCACGTTCTCCGTCCCTACGCTGCCTTTTTCCTCCATCCCCGAGCGTGGCGGAGGCTTCCTTCCCAGCTTCAGCAAGATTAATCTCACCCAGTTTCCCTCTTCTCCTGGGGTGGCCCGGAGAGAGATGCCTATCTCCGAGTAGACAACATCTTCCAGCGATGGGGATGTTTCCCGTGAGACTTTTGCCCCAGTTCCCCTGAAACGTGAGGTCCGAGCGTAACACCGAGAACTTTTTAATTCCTACCGAAAGCCTCTTGTTGTTTTGTTGTTGTTTGTTTGTTTGTTTTCCCCTTCCCTGCGTGCCAAATAACCAGTTTTCCCTGCACCCGTTTCTGCCCGTCGCGCTCCTTGGGAATTGTTAGGATGGGAAGGACCGACCTGAGCAAACATTTCCTTTTGTTAGACTTTATTCGGGCATAGTAGGATAGCTGAGGCTGTGAGTCATCTGTGGAGAGGCTAGATGGAAAATTTGGGTTGTTTTAAAGAAAATGCTTTATTTTAATGATACCGTCTATTGTAATAACCCTAAACAACCACTTTGCGCAACAGGAGGAGTTGAAATGTTTAATGCATTAAGCTTTTGGAGTCCTTATATGGATCTATAAGGGAATAAAAAGGTGAGAATAAGCCCCAAAAGAGCTTGCTGCCGAGCATCCCGGGGCAGGGCTGGGTATCACCCAGCCCGTCCTGCCCCTTTGCCTCGTGTCCCCTCCCCAGAGCCGCCTGGCTCCCCCCGGGGGGGTGTCTTATCACCTCCATCTCCCCAAGGGAGTGGGGCGGCAGCTTGCTGGGTGGTGGAGGTGGAGACGGCAGGGTCCCCTGGCGAAACCCCGTCATCGAGGGAAGGAGGAGTTAAATTCCCCTGCCTTTTAATCCAGTCGTGCTGGTTTACCTACAAAGCCAGGCAGCAGCTTCCTTCACATGCGGCCGCGGTCCCCGGCACATCATGCCCCAACGACAGGTCGTGCAGATGTCCACCAGCCACGCCAGCTATGGCGTCTGCGTCTTGGGTACCGAGGTCTTCCTCGATACGCGCCGGTAAGGCTTGGGGTTGGGGGTATGCCTACTGTTTTCCATAGGATTGATGGGTTTTGGGGGAGCCCAACAGTGGTTTTGCTCTTTGGCGGAGAAACGAGCGCTAGGGGGGAAATGGGGGCTCATTTTGAGCCCGCATCATGAGTTCCTCCAAGGATTTGGTGAGCTTTTTCGGTGCGTGGGGGATACGTCCCACTGGGTCTGTTTTAGGGGACAATGTCCCATGCTGAGCTGCGCCCAAAGGAGGGACGTCGACTCTGGCGAACGCGAGGCGTCGAAGCGTAGCCGAGCCATGACGCTTTGCAGGCAAAGCCCATGCACACCCCGGCTGAGCGGGAGCTATTTCTGGCTGTGAAAACATTAGGCAAGAGCAATTCAAGACGAGCAACTTGGTCGGAGCTAAAATGGGGTAAAGAATAAAATGTGTGGCTCAGGCAGAAAAAATCCACCAGCAGGTTTGCACGGGTGATTTCACAAAAAGAGATTTTTCCAGCGTTAAATGCGGGGGTTGCTTTATTGGTCAGATACGAGGCTGTATTTACCCTGCTGTTACGTTGTCATTATTTAATAAATCACGTTTATAATGATAGAGACTACAGGACAAGCCAGTTGGGATCGCATCCGGGGCAATTATTGGGATTGTGTGTTGGAGCCGGGCCAGGACATGCCGTCGTCCCTGCAAAGAGCTTCAGATTGAGCTTTAGCTGCCCTAAAAAAGTATTATTTTTCTTCTCATCCAGATAGGAATATATAAAACCTATTATTTGAATTTTTTTTTCCTGGATTTGGACTCAAAGCAAGCTTGGTCCCACTTAAACTTGAAGCCCGAGCCCCAAAATAGGCTAATTTGGCCCCTCAGTAGCAGAACCTGAGCTTTGGTCCAAAAAAGCAGAGGGCAAATGTTCTTTTAAGTAAAAAAATAGAATCATTTTTTTGCCCAAGAGCACTGGCCAGGGGGAACTCGGTGATGGACGCGTCAGGCTTTGACTGTGGTTTGGTCTGTTTTGGGGCAGAAAATGGAGCATGGCAGAAATCCGGTGGTGATGCTGAGATGTGAGAGCAAGAAAATCAGGGCAAATAGACCCAAATTTGAGAACTCATGGTGTGCAACAGTGTGCAGGTGGATTTATGGCGTTGCATGATGTTAAATCCAAGGGGTGACAAGCGAGATGATGCTTTAATCTCCCCTTACAAGCTGCTGCAGGAACTGGGGCTGCCATGCCAAGAGCAACACTGGGAATAAATCTCTTCAGTGTTTTGTTTTTTTAATTCTTGCTGTTAAAATTTACCACCCCGTGCCTTTTCATGGGTGGCTGGGGAGGCTGGCTCCCGATGGCAGACAGGTCGGAGCACTCGTGCTCCTGGGATGGAGGTGCTGGGCCTGTAATGAGCAGTTAGGCAGCACTTCAAAGGCGAGGGATGTCATGCAGGTGGGGTGTGGGTTCTCTGGGCTTGGATTCGGGCTCCACTCCAGTTTGAGCATCTCTCAGGTCACGGTATGGTCCCACGATAACCATCTCCCCCAATGGTTGACATCAAAAGTTGTCCTGGCTCTTTGTCAGGGCTTTGTTGGAGAATGCTGAAGTTTTGGGGGGTTTCTTGCTGTTGTGGAGGGAGGTTGGATGCCCAAACTTCAGCGATTTGTAATCAACCACGAACGGACATGCCAGAGCTCCAGTGGGAGCTCTGCTTGCTCAACACCACCACAGAGATAATACGTATAAAATTCAGACTACGTGTTTCATCACCCGAAGATGGTTTCTGAGTCCTTTCCATCCAGTTAAGGCTGGATTTTAATTCCAGGTTCAAGTATTTGGCTCCACAGAGGAGAACAGGAGAGACAACTTGGTCTATAACCCTATGCTGCTCTTTGTTTCAGATCTACCCCCAAAGGTGCCATGTCATTTGATGTCCATGCCACCTCCGCGGTTACGGTCCACATCGTCCACAGCCCCACGACAAAACCCATGCTTAACTCCAGATGGCCCCTGGATCCTGATATAGAGGTTATAGTAACCATTGATGTCACCAGCAAGGCCGTCAATGACAATAAGGTTAGTTGGAAAAATAAGTCAAATTTTCCAGGAAAGAAGGGAGAATTATTGGCAGGCTCAAGCGTTTCTAGGTAATGCTGACATTGAGCTCATTTCCGTGGAGAAAACTCAAACTTAAAAAGAATTGTGTAATTATCGTGTACAAAAAATGAAACTAAGAAGGAGAAGGAGATCACATTTTGTGCCCTAAATGTGAGACAGCAGAGGTTGCAAAAGCTGGTGTCAGAAACCCTATGCCAGGCAGCAAAAATACTCCTACCTTGGCTTTTTCTCATGCCCGTTTTTGTGCTGAGCGGGCAAAAATGGTTTGGCCGAACTATGATTAGTGGAGAATGACTTGGACGAACCCTCCAAGAGCTTGTTGTATAGCGTTGGTTGGTCAACCCAATGAGTGGAGGCACCTACTCAGTATGACGGGACCTGGGTCATGATCTGGTGATGTCTCCGCAGGTTAAGATTTCATACTACGGACGGGAAGGCAATGAGCTTTCGGTGGCTTGGTTGTATCTCACTTGCGTAGGTAGGTATTACAGCAACACTTGTTCAAAACCCGGCCAACCCTTTCTGACGCCACGATCTAGTTGGGTTCAAGGGATGGGAGTTAAGTGGGGGGCGCGGGCTGCCCATCTGTGATGTGCAATGAAGGTTTGGGTGTTGACTTCTGCTGACAAGCAAGAGGGAAATAATTAAAACGTTATTATGCTGCCTTATATGGTGCAAAAAAGACACAGGCTGGGCCGTGTCCCCACCCAACGTATAGACCGAGCATCCTCCTCTGCTTGCCAAGACCATTGCGTTGGCAGAAGAGAGTCCAAAGGAGACCATCTCACCCAACTTTGGCCAGCGTCCCCCTCCTCGACCTCTGTTGCCGCTGATGGAGAGAAAGAGGCACCAAAGAGTAGTTGTCTGACCTATTTTAGAAGTATAGGATGAGATGAATCATTCCCTTGAAATGCCTATTTTCTTCTGCTGACTACAAAGGGAGTCTAGACAACCAGTCTGGATGCAGAGCCTTCCACTTGGATGGATTAATTACCCTAAATTTGGAATTTTCTAAAGCATTTTCACATGACAGCCAGACCTGTGTCCTTAAGTCATGCATATGCCTTCCAAAATTACACCTGAAGAGGCTGATGGTTTCTCAAGTCCCATAACTGATGGTCTCTGCTGGAGCCATCTGGGGCCACCACTGTCCGCAGGGCTTTGGCCTTACAAACGCTCTTCGCTTGCTTAGGTTTAGAGCTTCATTTCCAGCTTCTCCATGGCCTCCTCTCTGGATCAAGGAGAAGGACAATCTCTGCTTCAGTGCCTGTGTTTTCCACGTGCCAAATATCCGATTCGGAGGAGTTTCTGTATTAAGATAGGCTTAATACAGATTTAGGTGGGCTTTAGATGGGGTCGCTGGTAAATCTCCGCTTCATTGCAGCAAAAGCAGAGATTTGGTCCAAGAAGAGCTCTGTGAGGGAAAGTCCTTCTCAAATGTTGCATCGAGCCTAGTAATTATTTAGATGTCCACTCACCCATGGTGAAAACGCTTCCATACCATCGTGTTTTGGCTTCGTGAAAAACGCTACAGTCAATATGAAGTTGGTGAAAACACAAAATATGCCGTGAAGTGGGTATGTCCCTACTGGGGGAACCAAGACGGGAGAAGATAGCTGGAGCCCGAAGGGAGAAAGCCATGAAAAAGCCATCGAGTTGGTTTTTCTATCGGTATTTTGTTGGAGACGTTGGGTCTGGAGCAGCTTTGGGGCGTGAAGGTGGGGTTGGTGTTGGATGACTCACAACTAGTGCCAAGGATGAGCCCAAAATGCCACTGAGAGCTCATTCCCTTGCCAGCAGCTTCCTCTTCTCTTGGCATTTCAGAGATATCCCTGGACGTGGACTTGAGCCGTAATGGGAGAGTGAAGAGCAGAGGGAAGGACAAGGTAAGGAGAAACTTTGCTGTAGGCAACGTATGGAGGGTCAACGCAGGGTGCAGCTGTTCGCAGTCTCTTCCTCAAAAACCTCCAGGAGGGAGAGAGACTTGGGTGGTGTCGATGTCTGAATTAGACAAAATAACACGGCAAATTCTCAACGTACTAATTGAGGAGGAAAAGACTTTATTTTCTTATTCCGTGCCAAAATCTCCTGCCTCTCCGGTCCAGCCCCAAAGATCATATAGGAGAAAATATTTTGCTTTCTTTTCTTTCTTTCTTTTTTTTTTTTTTTTCCTTTTCTTTTTGGACTTGAAACATGCCACTAAATGAGTCAGCTGCAAATTTTGCAAACAGCAAGAGATTTACCCCTTTGGCAACAAATCTGCATATGCCCGAGCACTTCCACCTGGGTAATTAGCTGCAGCCCAATCGGCGGTGCAAATTGTCCGGTGAGATGAGATGCCTTTCTAGAAATGGCATCGTGTTGTCCAGATGAGGCCCGGCAGATACTTCCTGGCTCGTTAGAAGATAAGATCTTTTTGAAATAGTCTTTGCTGGCTCTGCTAGAAGCGAACGTTGGGAAATTCAGTGGCTTGAAAGCATCGCTGCTGTCTCCCCACCAGTCTTGACGGCAAGTTGTGGGTTGTCCTGAGCATGGTCGTGGCCGTGGGGTGTTCCCCGGTTCAGGAGGAGGCTGGGATGGGGGAAATCTCGCTTCCATCCTCTTTGGGTTCTTCTCCTCCAGGCCAAGTGGACGTGGGGGCCAAATGGGCAAGGTGCTGTCCTCCTAGTCAACTGCGACCGGGACAGCCCTGGCACGGGGGGGCCGGACAGCGGTCAGGTGGACATACGGACCCCTGCAGGTAGGGTGTCATTTGCAGACCCAAAAGATCTCATCGAGGTGTTTCCCACTTGCAAGACCTCCCTCCCCTCTCTCCGTGTCCCCTCTTTCCATCTTTTTCCACACCGTAGACCTTCAGGACATGTCCCTCATGCTGCTGCGGACCCAAGGGCCCAGCGCTATCTTTGCTGAGTACCAGGTGGTCCTGCACGTCCCCGAGTCAGACGCGGATAAAGTACGGGTTTTCCATGCTATCCGTGAGTATTCCTTCCTTCCCAGATATCCATGCATGACCCCGAGGTCGGTGAACCTTGATTTATTTTTTTTTTAACCCATAGCTAGAGGTTGGGTACCTCCAATTGCTGGAAACACTCATTTGTCCCAAAAGCTCCTCTGCTGTCCTAGACCATGAGAAAAACCAAGGGGAAAGGATAAAAAAAGGCTTTTCTCAGCGAAGGTTGCTGGAATTTTGACATTCCCATGGGGCAGTTAACCCCCGCGTGGCTCCCGGCACCTTTGCGGTGCGGGCAATGACCCAGCCACCGAAGCAGCCCATCTTGTCGAGCAGCGCATTTTTGCCTTTGAACACCCCGGCAGCTGGATCCCCAGCAGCTCCCCGCCGAAAATCAGGTCAGGGAACCCAAGTGTATCATTAGATACTTAACTGGAGCCACGCACCTTGAAAGGGTTGGACCTGAGGGTATAGAGTCCTCTTTGTATGAGGAAGATCAAGTGTGTTCCCCAGAGAAAAGGAGGCACGCCCGCTCTTCTGCAAACCACGCTGGCATCAGCCACCTCCTCGCTGGTGCCTCCTTCCAGCCTGGTGGACGGGTTGGTCATCCCGTCTTGGGTTGGGTATTTTGGTGTTTCTCTAGGGAGTGACTCACACCCCCAGTACAAACCCGTGTTGGGGCCGGACAAGCTCTCCTACGTGCTGGACCACATCGGCAATGGAGAAAACACCTTCTACGTCGAAGGGTTGGCTTTCCCCGATGTGGGCTTCTCTGGGTTGGTTTCCTTCAGTGCCAGCTTGCTGGAGGTTCCCCATAAGGTATGTGGGGTTTGTCTCATCCCCTCTGAAGTCCCCCAGTGGTGGGGTTTTTAACTGCTGCTCCCTGGCATTTCACCCTTCGCAGAATTCGCCGGGCACCCCAATTTTCACGGATACGGTGGTTTTCCGCGTGGCACCCTGGATAATGACGCCCAACACCCAGCAGCCTATGGAGGTTTTTGTCTGCAGGTAGGAGGGACATCAACCCATCGCTCTCCTGGTTTGGGTGACTCTCCAAGGAGGAGCTTTTGACTTTTCCTTGCTACGTAGCCACTATAGGGTGAGCCAGGCTTTATGCATGCTATAATGGGGACAACATTTGGGTGGGGAGCCCGCTAGCACCACTGCACTTATTGCAATCCCAAGGAGAAAGGCTGGAGGACCCTCTCCAGGGATTTAACCTCATGCAGGACCACTACCCAGTGCATTTAGGAATGTGGAATATGCTGCATGGTTCGGGTTGGGGGGCTTCTTGTGATCCCCACCTTCCAGTGTTTGCTCCTTCCTCTCCCTCCAGCATCCAGCAGGGCCCAGACGCCAACCAAGTCTTTCTGGAAGGGCTGAAGGTCCTGCTGAGGAAAGCCAACTGCAAGCTGACCATCTGCTCAGAGGTGGAAACCCGCAGTGACCGCTGGATCCAGGTCATCAATTGATGCTTCTAATACATGGCTCTCCTGGTCCCTTATGGGCTTCTGGGCACATAGGGTGTCACCCCCTTTGTTGACACCCTTGGGAGGGACAAGATGAGTTGCTTGG
>JAOXNO010000009.1:7443292-7454824 GCA_028565335.1 Limnodromus scolopaceus | reverse complement strand
AAGTTGGGGGGGGCGGGGGGGGGGGGGTGTGTGTTTAAGCTGGGGGTGGCCTGGCAGGTGCTCCGTGTGGGAATTACCCCCCGTCCTCGTTGCCACGCTGGGACACGCTGCCAGTCAGCAAAGCGGCTCCTTTGCAGCCTGCACAAGCGTGTCCACCTCTGGCAGCACCGAGCCTTTTGCACGTCTTCCTCTCCTGTTTTATATATAAAAACCTGGTTTATATATATAAAACATCCTTTTTTTATGTATATATATCTATATAAACAGGGATGGGGATGAGGACAGGGTTGAGGATGAGGATGAGGATGAGGATGGGGATGAGGATGGGAATGGGGATGGGGATGGGGTCGAGGATGGGGATGAGGACAAGGATGGGGATGGAATCAGGGACAAGGGATGAGGATAGGGACAAGGGCAAGGATGGGGACAGAGACAAGGATGAGGATGGGGATGGGGAGGAGGTCGAGAATGGGGACAGAATCAAGGATGGGGATGAGGATGGGAACTTGGTTGAGGATGGGGATGGAGATGGTGACAAGGATGGGGATGGGGACGGGGACAGGGATGGAGATAAGTGGGTATGGAGGACACCGTGCTAACACCCTGGCTCTGCTCCCCGGCGGCTCCTCCGCTCTGTGTGTGTGTGTGTATATATATATTTATATCTATAAAGAACCTAGATAACGTATCCATCAAAGCGTGCTCTGGATTCGCTTGGAATTTGGGCTTGTGATGCTTTTTATCCGCCGCGCTTTGCTGCAGCCCTTGCATCGCCCAAGCGCCCTGTAGCGTCCGGTGCCGAGCCTTTCACACGGGCGTTTTGCGGGCGTTTAATGTCCGCGCTGCGCGGGTTCTCGCTCTCGGCGATGCCTCTAACCGCCCGTACGCTTCTCCTTTCAATAATGCAATTACTCACCCTCCCGAGGAGCTGCCAGTGCCGCTAAACTCCAGCTGCTAAACCGCATTACACAGCTCTCTCCTGCAGCCCGGGCAGTTATTAATAGTTTATTGATCCCCGTTGCTGGTGAAAAGCAACCCCCCCCCGTCCAACACCTTGATATCCGGACGGTGACCTCTGCATTCCCCTGGGAGAAGGTGTTTGGGATGGTGTGGGGAGCAAGCAGTGAGCCCCCTCTCTCCTCCCCAGGCTCCCCGAGGTTCGCATTTCGGACAACGGTCCCTACGAGTGTCACGTGGGGATTTATGACCGAGCCACGCGGGAGAAAGTGGTCCTGGCCTCCGGGAACGTGTTCCTCAACGTGATGGGTGAGTGCAGCCCCCCCGGCTGGGTGGGACCGGGTGGGAAACGGCTGCGGGGTCTCGGGTTTGGGGAGACAGCAGGGATTTGGCTCATTTTCCCATCCCCAGGGGTAGGGATGGGGAATGGGGATGAGGACGGGGTCAGGGATGAGGATGGGGTCAGGGATGGAGATGAGGATTGGGACAGGGACAAGGATGAGGATGGGAATGAGGATGAGGATGGGGATGAGAACTGGGTCAAGGACAGGGAAGAGGATGAGGTTAGGGATGGGGATGAGGATTGGGACAGGGATGGGGACAGGGAGGAGAATGAGAATGGGGATGAGGATGGGGTCGAGGACAGGGATGAGGATGGGGTTAGGGATGGGGATGGAGATGGCAATGAGGACAGGGATGGGGATGAGGACAAAGATGGGAACAGGAATTGGGACAGGGAGGAGAATGGGGATCAAAAAAGGGATGGGGATGGGGATCGGGATGGGCATGAGGATGGACATCAAGATGAGGACAGGGTCAGGGATGGAGATGAGGATCAGGACCAGGATGGGGATGGAGATGGGGATGGGGATGGGGATGAGGACTGGGTCAAGGACAGGGAAGAGGATGAGGTTAGAGACAGGGATGAGGATTGGGACAAGGATGGGGATAGGGATGAGAATAAGGATGGGAATGGAGATGGGGATGAGGACAGGGTTGAGGATGGAGATGAGGATGAGGATGGGGACAGGGATGAGGACAAGGGTGGGGACAGGTATGGGGATGGTGATGAGGATGGGGATAGGGATGGGCATGAGGATAAACATCAGGATGAGGATGGGGTCAGTGACAAGGATGGGGACGGGAACTGGGACAGGGAGGGGAATGGGGATCGAGACAGGGATGGGGACAGGGATGGAGGTGGGGGTGTGTGCTAACCCCCCAGCTCTGCTCCCCGGCAGCTCCTCCGACGTCCATCTCGGTGCTCGCTGCCGACACGCCGGCGCCCTTCAGCCGCTACCAGGCGCAGAACTTCACCCTGGTGTGTGTGGTCTCCGGCGGCAAGCCTGCCCCGCTGGTGAGCCCCAGGGTCTTTAATCTTTCATATAGATATATGAAACAAACACGAAAAAAAAAAAATATATATATATTAAAAATGTATAGTACATATCTGCTGCTTTTGGAGGCAAAATAAGGCAAATAGCTGTCTGATGTCCACTCTTGCCCTGCAGCATCTTTCCGTGGGGACCTTGGGAAGGAGCTCCATGTGAAGCTACCCAAGGGGATGGGATGCTGAGGGTGACCAGGGTGGTGGCTGTCCCCACCGGGCTCACCGTCCCTTTTGTCCCCACGCAGGTGTACTTCAAACGGGACGGGGAGCCCATCGAGGCCACCCCGCTGCCGGAGCCGCCGGCCGGCGCCGGGAGCTGGGCACCCCGTAACCTCCTTCACCGCGACCTGGATGACACCAAGGTGCCGAAATCGCTGGCGGCCGAAGGGGAGGTGGGAGGCGGGCAACCCCTGGCCACGGCGGACCCCCCCCGGGGGCTGGCGGCCGAACGGGGTCCCGTCACCGAAACCATCCCCGAAACAGTGGTGAGCCGGGAGTTCCCGCGGTGGGTGCACGTGGCCGAGCCCATCTACTATTTCCGTCACACCCACGCCCCCGTCAGCGACGGGACGGTGGAGGCGCGGGCCACCCTCACCTGGACCCTCAACCCCCAAATCGACAACGAAGCCCTCTTCAGCTGCGAGGTGAAGCACCCGGCGCTCTCCATGCCCATGCAGTCCGAGGTGACGCTCGGTAAGTGTGGGTTTTGGGGGAGGGGGGGCGTGTCTTGGCTTTTTTGCAATTCTTTGCATTTTTTGCAATTTTTTTTTTATTTTAATTTTTTTGTGATTTTTTTTGCCTTTTTTTATGTATTTTTCCTTTTTTCTACTTTTTTTCTTTTTTTAACTTTCTTTTTTCTTCTTTTTTTTACTTTCTTTTTTCTTTTTTTAACTTTCTTTTTTCTTCTCTTTTTTACTTTTTTTTTCTTTTTTTAACTTTCTTTTTTCTTTTTTCTTCTTTTTTTTACTTTCTTTTTTCTTTTTTCCGTCTTTTTTTTACTTTCTTTTTCTCTTTATTTTTCTTTTTTTTTTTTGCCTTTTTTTGCCTTTTTTTTTTTTTCCCCCACTTTTTGCATTCTTTCACTTTTGCTTTACTTTTGGAGGTTTTTTTCAGGCACTCAGGGTTACAGTGGGGTGCCACGTAGGGCTGTGTGATGACAGGAGGACGTGATGCCAGGGCTCCCCAAAAAAGCGGGGTTGAGGCCAGTGGGTTTTGGGGGGGGGGTTCATCAGGCAAGGGAAGACGTGTGCTGTGTGTTGTAGGGGAGACAGAGCTTAGGGGGACTGTGTGGGGCAGGATGGGGTGCCGGGAAGGAGAAGGACAAGGGCAGTTTGGGGGGGGTGAGATGGGACTTGGTGCTAGCAATAGGGGTGCTTGGGGGGGGTGGCTGTCCTGGGGTCTATGGGGTGTAAAGCCCCTCATGCATGGGGGAGGTAAGGAAAGAGGCTGCTGCCCCCCAAGTCCTCATAGCCTATAGGGGGGGGACTGTGCTGGGAGAAGCCCCCTCTATGAGAAGGGGATGGGTGTTTCCATATGGGGGGGAGGCAGAGGACTGAGGCAGGGGGACAACGAAGGGCTGGTTTTGGGGGGAGGCAGGGCTGTGCTGGGTGTAGGGATGAGCGGGGAGGGGGATGTTAAAGGCAGGGATGGGGGCTCTGTTGGGGGACCTGCTGTTTGGTGGATCTTTGCCTCGGTTGCCTGCAGGGCAAGTGAAGAAACTGGTAACCCCTTAATGTTACCTCCTGCGGGGTGTAACTCTGGGAGGGGATGGGACAGAGGAGCTCCCCTGGACATGTTTTGGGGGGGGCACACCTTCACCCCACAGTGATGTCACCTCCATCCATCTATACCCAGTCCCAGGAGACCTGAGGACATGCCATCACCCTTGTTGGCCATCACCACCCAAGTCATCCCAGTGGGTATTTCTGGGGAGGGGCCAGGTTGGCCCCTGGGGCTGGTGAGGCCCCAGCTGCCATGGGGTGGTGAGGATGAAGATGGGGCTGCCCCATTGGTTCCCAGCTTTCCCAGGACCCTAGAAAACCAGAAGCTCCTCAAGTGACCATGGGAGCTGTTGAGCAGAGTAGTTAGTGAGGCTCCCTCACTTCTGCCCCATCTTGCCCCCAGGTAAGGCTGGGGCTCCCCTACCTTCTCAAGGTTCCCCATCAGAAGAGGCTGAGCTCTCCACCAGTGTTATCCCAGCTTTGGGGCACCCTCCTGGGCAGGCTGCCCTATCCTTCCGCCCCTTGAGCCAGGAGGAAAAGACTGGGCTCTGGTCCTGGCCAAGTAGGACACTTGGCTCGCTGCATCAGCAATGATGCACCATCTCCTGGAGAGCTTCTCCTCGTTGGCTTTCCACCCGTCTTTGGCGCGGGCTTCAGTGTGCACAAGCCTGTCAGTGCCGGTGCTCCGTCTCTTTTCCTTCAGCTCATCAACCTCCTCAATTAGTGGGAGGTTGGCAGCAACGAGGAGGTCAACAGGAGGTTGGCAGTCAACAAGGAGGGCAGCAGCTCTCTTGCTAATAGATGGCCCTCCTTTATCTGTTCCTCCCCACTGAGCATTACAGCTCTCTCCCAGCATACAACTGGCCAAAAAATAACCCGAGTCCTGCATTTTCACACCCTCTGCAGCTTAGGTGTCCACCCTCTGGGCCTCCCCATGAGGCCAAGGCTCCTTAACACCAGAGGGCCAGATCCTGCATGGATATTGCAGTCCAGGTGCTCAGCCGTGGTCTCTGGCTCATGTCCATGAGGAGCCTCCTGGGGCCTGGGTGCCCTTTCCCAGGGCCAGCATCCACCAGCACAGACCAGTGTGCTTTCTGGTGGCTGTTTGTCCCTTTGTGTTGTGTCAGGGTGATATCCAGGCTCAGCCTGGCCCATCCACGGTGGCACTTGAATATACAAAGGATGAGACCCCCATGTTTGGCAAAGCACAACCTCCCTCCTGCCCATGGTGTTTGAACCTGCAAAAGGCTCTTTCCACGCAAAGCCTAGGGCTGTCCCATCCCACCCATGGCCCAGAAGGGACATCCACGCAACCCTGACCCAGCTGGGAGCAAAGACCAGACCCTCCCCCAGTGTGGTGTCACCCCACCATGGCTGGCTGCATCACTGCTTCTCCCCACAACACACCAGGCAAGGGCACCCCAAGCCTGGTGTGCGAAAAGGGGTCCCCTCCTCTTTACAGGGCTGTCCTTTTGTTCCAGCAAGGCTTAGTGGCTGTCTCCCATGCTAACAGCGCTTGTGCATGACTTACCAAGGCCACCTTGTCCTGGGGGTGCTTTCCTGAGGTGTCCATCTCCATGGCTTCAAACCAACCTGGCCCATCTTGATCCCTGTTTCTGAGCAGAGAAGGGCTTAATTAGGCAACACGTCCTTCACCACCAATGCATCCCATTACAGTCACCTATCAATCTTCCCGTTCATCTGCCTGTGGGGTCCTTGCCTACCTGTCTATCAGTCATTTGGACGTCTGTCAGCCTGTCCATCAATCACACAGCCCTCAGCCCCATCGGCTGGCACATGCTGCCGCCCCCTCACCACGCTTGTTCATCAAACCATCATTAACCCTGGTCAAGGACACTCCACCAGCACCAGGAACCCCTCTCTCGGCTGACGTCCCTTCTTGTCCCCTTCCCTTGCAGTTGCTCCCAAGGGGCCGAAGATCACGATGACCCCAACAAGAGCCCGCGTCGGAGACACCGTGCGGATCTTGGTACAGGGCTTCCAGGTCAGTGTCCCCATCCATCCCCATTGCCGAGGGGCGATGCCACACCAACGGACAACCCTTACATCCCCACCAGCACTTTATGGGCTTGGCTTGGTGGCCTTGGGTTGCATCATGGGCTGTACCTGCACCCCTGGGAGTTTTGGCTGTACCCCATCCTTGCTCCAGGTGGGAGACAGGGTTTGCTCATCCCCTACACCCATCTTACAGCCCCCCATCTCCCCACAGAATGAAGTCTTCCCCGAGCCCCTCTTCACCTGGACCCGGGTGGGGAGCCGGCTCCTCGACGGCAGCGCCGAGCACGATGGCAAGGAGCTGGTGCTGGAGCGGGTGCCAGCCGAGCTCAATGGCTCCATGTACCGCTGCACCGCCCAGAACCCCCTGGGCTCCACCGACACCCACACCCGGCTCATCGTTTTTGGTATGGTGACACCCTGGGGTCACCCCTCCCTCCATAAATCCTCACTCATCTCTCACATCCCCCATCAATAACACTGTCTCTCTGCTATTTCTTTCCCATTAGAAAACCCAAATATTCCCAGAGGAACAGAGGACTCCAACGGTGAGTAGTGGTGGCACTGGTATTTTGACCCAAAACCCCCCAGGGAGGGAAGAACCATGCAGAGAGCATGGTCCATCCAGATGCCCAAGCCCTTGGCCATCTCTCCTTGCCTTGCTCCAAGCCCTTGAGCATCTCTCCTTGCATTACCCCAAGTCCTTGGCCATCTCTCCTTGCATTGCCCCAAGCCCTTGAACATCTCTCCTTGCACTGCCCCAAGACCTTGAACATGTCTTCCTCCATGGCCCCAAGTCCTTCCCCTTGGTAGGAGGGATGTCCTTGCAGGGCTCTGCAGATGCTCCCCACAGCATCCCTGACCTGCTGCCTGGCCCATACAAGCTCCATACGCTTTGGATGCCTTCCAAAAAAAGCAGTGACCCCATCCTACTCTGAACCCCAGTGGCGAGACTCGGCTCCCTGACCTCTCCATCCATTTCTCCTCCTGCCCAGGTTCACTTACCGGCCACCACGGCTTCAGACTAGTTTTGGCGCTCACCCTAACAGTGATCCTGGAGCTAACGTGAAGCTTCACCTGCCTCTTCCTCCTCCTCCTCTTCCTCCGTACGGCTCCACCTGGCATTTACACCTCCATCAATTGGTTCTCTCGCGCTCTCTCTCTCTTTTTTTTTTTTTTTTTCTATACTATTTACAGTCTCGATCTCTTTCTGTCTGTGTCTTGGCTTCCTCAGACAATTTAATTAAAAGGAAAAAGAAAAATCTCCCCTGGTAGAAGGCTGTGCTTAATGTTTTGCCTTGTGCTGGGGAACCCAGAACCGTTATGGGGTACCCAGAGACTTTGCAAGGTCCTGGGGGGGGGGGGGGGTTGAGGGAGGTGTGTCTATTATGCTAGGTCCAGATTTCCCCTGGAAAAATCCATTTACACCATTCCCACAGCACCGAGCTGCTCCAGGTCTCAGCTCCCCAGGGTAGGGAGCACGAGGGATGTGTCTCCATCATGAAGGATGTTGGGGATGCGTCCTACATGTGGACAATGGCCCTGGGAGCCTGAAAGCCGTGGATCGCTGGCCTTGGTTGGGGCAAATGGGCTTTGCTGGGAGATGGGCGCCGTGCACAACGCTTGTCCTGGGCTGGATGGTCCATCTCTAGTGACAGATGGTTCCTGACCCAAAATGTCAGTGCTCACACACAACCGGGCAGCGCGTGTCCCGTCGGGCAGCGCCGGCACGGAGGCATCACCCGGGTTTAAAGCACTGCACCCATGTTTGGTCCATGCCACCCTCCCCTTGGCTAATTGTCTCCGTGGGAACAGATAATGGTACCCCAAGCCCACCCCCAGGCACAGCACTAATCCTGCTGCAGGATGAGGGGGGGGTTTTTTGCAAAAAACAGGTGGTTTTGCCTCAATCCATCCCAGTGCTGGGGGATGCAGGCAGTTTGCCAGGCTGCTTTCCCTCCCCGTGGTGCCCCGAGAGCATCCAGCCCCGGACCGGGATCCCTGGGGAGTGGATGGCGGGGGGGGTGGAAGAGGAGCCCGAGGATGGGCTGCTCCCCTGCCTTTTCCTCCGGGAACTTTTAATCCTAGAGGATTAGCCAGCAGCCGTGTGGCGCTTCATCTTCCCAAAGCCCTGTACGAGTGCTAAGCATTATTATTACCATTATGATTAATTATTATTAAGCAGATTCAGTCCCTACCGTGCTCCGTTGCCAACCTCGCCGCGAGCGATTTCCTAACCTCAAAGGAGCTGAACAAACACGGGGCGGCTCAGGAGTTTCTTTCCACACGTAACACTCTGGGCTGGCAGGAACGCAAAGGCTGGGGCTGGCTGGAACGTGGGAGGCTCAGCGGCTCCGCTTTCATCCCGAAGCAACAGCATCCCAGGATCCGAGCATCCCTTCCCACCAGCTGCCCGAACCCCTGCGCCCTCCCCGGCCGCTGTCTCTGCTTCAGCCCATTGCACCTCCCTGGGTGAGAAGGGAACCTTCCCTTTTTTTTTTTTTTAAGGGGAACCTTTATTTTTTAGGGGAACCTCTATTTTTTAGGGAAGTCTGCGTGACCGGGTTTACCCCCATGCTACTAAGCAGGCAGGAGAGCCCCCCCCTCGTCCCACGGCACGGATGCTTCTCACCCTCCTTGTGGGATCAGAGATGCTCCGGGGGCCTCATCCCAACGTGATTAAACAACCATTAAGCCTTCTCGCTTCAAAAACGGGGATTTACAGACGCCCAAACCTCCATTTAAATGCAAATGTGGCTGTTTTAGCCCAGAACCATGGAAATGAGGAGCATTAGAGAGGCAGTGCCACCATCAACCAGCTTGATGCCATCTCAAGAAGGATGCGACCTCCCCATCCAGCAGCTGGGAGAGGACTGGTGGTCTCAGAGGGCCCGTATCCCAAATCCACCCCTCTGTGTCCATTTGGGATGCTTAACTCTTTCCCACGGTGATGGATCAGGATGTAGGATGGGGACCTTCTCAGCACCATCACAGCTAAAGCGATGACCGAGGGGACATGGGAGTCTCTCCTCATTTTGGGCAGAGATGCTCCCAGAGATGCTTTCCCAAAGTGTCCCTAAGGCAACAAGGGACAGAGAGATGCCACCCCACCCCAGTGATCCAAAGAAAACCTCCCACTACGTGCTGGACCCTGCCTTCACCTCCCACCTCTTCTCATCCTTCACCTCCCAGCCCTGCCTCCCCATCCCCATCCACCTTCCTACAGGTAATTACGAAGGACATCAATTAAGTCCCTGGCTCCCGCACCACCACCACCACACACCCCGTTGTTTGAGGACCTGGCAGTGAATAATGCAGGAGGCTGGAGGGGGAAAAGAGCTGCTCAGGTCGTTTCATTATTGATGAGCGATGACAGATCCACGGCTGACAACCTGCCTAAGAGATATGATTAGCTTGTAAAAAATTAATCGCGCTTCTTAGGGCTGACGCGAGCTGAAAACCCCAAGGAGCGGCGTTATCGATGTTCCCTAATTTCAGGGGACTTTGAAAAGGTTTTAGCCAAATTTGGAGGAGGCAATTACATTCAATTAGAGTCACAAGCGCCCAGACGTCACCGCTGCTCGGAGACGCCACGGCCGCATCCCCTGCTCTCCTACACTGCCGCTCGTCCTCCTTACCTCAAGGCATCGATAAATATACATTTATACCTCGGACCTGCATTTTTGCCACCGGGATCCTCCTTCTCCACATCATCCCCCGCAGCTCAAGCTCAGCAGTCGGGCTCTGGGCCTCCCATCCTGACGTTTGTGAAGGCAGCAGCACCCTGCCATGTTGAAACCCCCCTCCTGCTCCGCCTTTCACCCTCCCGAGGTCCATAAAAACCCACCGACGGTGAGGATAACCACGCTCATCCTGGTACAGGGCTCATCCAAACCCCTAGCCCTTTGGGATATTAAGGTGGGGATTAAAAAAACCAGGGATGCTCCGGCTCCACAGGGCTGGGAATGTCGGCGGGAGCCACGGGGGGCTTTGCTCAGTGCATCCCTTGCCTCCCCCCACCTCATTACCAGGCACAGTGACTGCCGTGGCCGGGTTCACAGGGCCACCAAGCACATCCATAATTCATACTTCCCAGCTCACGAACGCAAGGATCTCTGCAGCTCTACCTGCAGATTAAAAACGGCAGCAGTGAGAGATGAAGGAAGCCAGTGTCACGGCCACACACGGGTGGCCAGACCCATTACCAACTAGCTGAGGTCCAAAACACGTGCCCAGCCTCCATGAATGTCCCCGTTACCCCAGTGCCAGCCTCAGCTTCAGGACCCTCTGCATTTGCAGGCGGGAAGGATATGTCTTCCCAAAGGTTTTGGCTGGACTAAACTCCCTCAGCAATGGATTCGGGGTCCCCATGCCAAATAGGATGGAGGGGAGCGGCTGGATGGCGTTTGACTGGTGGTTTTTTCGGCCCCTGGGCCAAGCTCAAGATGCAACCGAGCAGGATGCACCAGCCCAGCTCTTAATGTAAATGTCCTCGTTCCCCCAGCCTCCTCGTTGCTGCAGTTCCCCGTGCTGTACCCATACAAGGTGACAACTTCCCAAACATCCCCCTAAAAGCCACCGGTGGGCTCCTCCCATCCCCGAGGACCACAGGGGTCCTCGATTCCCAAGATCATCCACTTTATATATATATATGAATATTACACTATTTAGCACGTGGTCCTCCACCTAACAAGCATCCACAGCAAGTCGAGTGGCAGCTACACAACCACCCCCATCCCCTTTGGCACCACCACGTCCCCTTGTGAAGCCATCAGGCGAAAAGCGGCACCCCAACATCGGCAGGGAGGTCATCTCAGACGTTGGGGACGGTGGGGAACGTGCCCCAAGGAGGTCCCGATGCTCCTCCCCATCACAAAAGGCAGTGCCTGAGCTCGTGCTGGTGAAGATCAGCTGCCACATGAGCTGTGGTTTGGGGGGGGGGGGGTGGGGGTGCGGACGATGAGCACGAGCTCACGAGCACCCACCACTACCCATTAAAGACCCACGGCAAGACCCCACCACGCTGACCCACGCAGTCAGGACCCATCGCACCCACACTTCATACAAGGAGCTGGCTTAGCATCCCCTGGGCTCATTTCTGCAGCAAATCCCACCGGATCAGGACGAAGGGGGGCGGGGGGGGAGCCAGTCCCTGCACACAGACAGGAGCAGCCGCCCACCCCCCGCCCACGTTTTGGCTGTTTCTCTGCCGCCTCGCAGGGCCTCGTTTCTTTACGCGTCTCTCAGCGTGCGAGACGTTCCCCTTGGGGAAAAGGAAATTAATTTTATCCCTTTGAATTCAGCTCGCTGAGCGGCGGCTGCAGAGGGATGTCATTCCCCAGGCCCCCTCCTTTCCAGCTCCCCCCACCACAGTCCAGGCGTGAGGACCCGGCTGCCTGGGGGACGATGGGGACAGCAATTCCCCTAAATCTTTGAAATTCAGATCAG
>JAOXNO010000009.1:7416467-7432357 GCA_028565335.1 Limnodromus scolopaceus | reverse complement strand
TGCTGTGGTCCCCAGTTAACATTGCGGGGATGCTGTGGTCCCCAGTTAATGTTGCAGGGATGCTGTGGTCCCCAGTTTACACTGAAGGGATGCTGTGGTCCCCAGTTAACATTGCAGGGATGCCATGGTCCCCAGTTAATGTTGCAGGGATGCTGTGGTCCCCAGTTAAAGTTGCAGGGATGCTGTGGTCCCCAGTTAACGTTACAGGGATGCTGTGGTCCTTCCCCACTGCCTGTTGCTTGCAAAGGTCGTTGGGGCTGCCCAGGGCTGTGGCCAGCACCAGCTCCAGAGAAAAGCAGCCCAAGCACAAGGCCAGAGAGGTCTCACACACCTGCAGTGAGCTGAATACTTCACCTTCGTGGCTGGTCTGAAGCCACCAACCCCACCAGACACTCCAAGCAGGTCCCTGGTGCAGCTGCCATTGCCGTAAGTGTCAGGTTTGGTCCAGCTCAGTTTCAGTGAAGGATTTTGAAGATGTCATTACTGGTTAGGAGGCACCAACGGCAGGAAACCCTCCCTCTAAGCCACCCTGACAGCCCCTAAAAACAGCTCACGGCATAAATACGGTGCGATAAAATTTCCTGCAAGCTACAGGAGGTCGATGTGATCCTTGGAGCAGAAAAGCTCCCAGTCCTGTGCTTCTTGCTGCTGCTCAGACCCAGCTCATAACCCAGGGACCACACCACGCGTGAAACCCCCTTAGCTCCATCGCCTCCAGCTCCCGCAGGCATTTCGTATTTCGAAAAGGTCCCCAACGTGGACCTTTTCACACCACCTCCACGTACCTGCTGCCTAAAGCTGTCAGCTCTGGACACAGGAGGATTTTTCACCCCCTCCATCCCACTCCCCTGCCTTATCTGAGGGCAGGAGGCGAGACGCCAGCCTTGGCATCAGCCGGCGACGCAGCCGAGCTCGAAGGCGCTCAGACTGGCCACGGCTGATAAAGGGCTTAGGGCCAGCGCCAAGAGCCAGCGGGGCTCCGGGAAGGGTCCCGGGAGGGGTGGGACACTGGCTCCATCCCAACCATCCCATGGAAAACCCAAGCCTGAAACCGCTCAGCCGGGTCCCTGGGTTTCCCTCCCCAACAGCACATCCTTAGGGAGCGCTTCTCCTCTTCCTCTCCTGGGGGGGAGGAAGAAGATGCTGGAAGACGTGGCGGGAGCATTGTATTTATTGCAACACCTATCGATACCTGCCAGCCGCTAAGAAAGCAGCTGGAGAGGCAAAAATAGAGAAAATTGATATAATTATGAATCAATAGAGATACTAGGAAGGAGCTGAGCAACTGGATGCGGTGGGAAATAACATCCCGGTGCGGCTGGGGATGGAGATGGAGGCAGGAACGTGTCAGCTCGGCCGCATTTCGGCAGCAAGGGGGTTAATTTGCCGCGGCGATGGATTTTCAGTGCCCGCCGTCGATAAACAGGGCAGCAATTATGTTGCATTTCTCTGATGGCTGCGGATCTTTAGAAAAATCAACACAATAGCAGTTCACTGAGTCTCAGTGACACGCAAATTCGATCCGTCATTTTGCTCGCGGCTGAGGCTTCCCAACTCCGCTGCAGGTTTTTTGGTTGGGTTTGTTTTGTTTAAACCTTCGTTAAAAAGGTTCACATCGGCTTCATGCCACCGCCACCCCCTCGGTTTCAGTGGGAAGCATCCAGGTTTACCCCTCCCTCTCTAAGAGCAGGATGAAATGCCGGCAAAGTGGCTTTTTTTTACAGCATGCGGTAGAGAAACAATCAAAATATTCACAGGGAGAGCTAAAAACCTCAGGCTGGAAACAGGTTTGCGCTTGGTTTAGTGACAATAAAGCCTCTTTTCTTTTTTTTTTTCCTCCTAAGAAAAAGCAGAAACTTTAGCAAAATATCATTTCCATCACAAAGCAGCACCGTTTCTGCTCCTACGGGGCACTGCTACCATTGCAAACAGTCCTAAAACATCCACATCCTTCTCACCACTGATCAAATTTCGCATCAAACCAGGTGAAAAAAAAAAAAAAAAAGAATGTTTTTTACTCTTTTTCCTCTTTCCCAATTCCTGGCCAGCGAACCAACGTGAAATTCAAGACGTCAGCGAGGTCGAAGGGAAGCCCTCCTGATGTTCCGTCGGTTGAATTCGCAGTGAATTAATCCCATTTCATTTGAGGCTGCGACTTTCTGCGAGGCCCAGGATGAGCTATCAATTTGCAGCTGCGAAGCCTCTCGCCCGGCCTTTCCAGCCGCTCCGCTTGGATGCGGACCCTCCTGGAGGATTTATTACAGGTGGATCTCACCCCAGCCATCCCACCACCAAGGATGGAGGATGCTCTGGGTGACCAGCGCCAACGCAGCCGCCTCCATCCCCGATATTAGATCCCTCCATCCCCCCAGCTCCCTCCTTGAGCTGCTCCACATGGATGCGAGACGCCGGCATCCCCAGCAGCCATCACACGCGATGCCCACCCTTCGCTCCCCTCCAGCCTTGCTATGTCACACCTGCGCCGCAAACACACTGATTGACACCCCCTCATTAAAAATAATTTCACAGACATAGGAAAGAAACACACACAGAGTGAGTCCTGGACACCCAAAACACCAAATCAGTGCTGCCAGCTCCATCCAGAAACCAGATTCCTACAAAAAAACACCAAATCAGTGCTTCCAGCTCCATCTAGAAACTAGGTTCCTCAAAAAAACGCCACCAAATCAGTGCTGCCAGCTCCATCTAGAAACCAAATTCCTACAAAAAACCCACCAAACCAGTGCTGCCAGCTCCATCTAGAAACCAGATTCCTACAAAAAACACCAAATCAGTGCTGCCAGCTCCATCTAGAAACCAGATTCCTACAAAAAAACACCAAACCAGTGCTGCCAGCTCCATCTAAAAACCAGATTCCTAAAAAAAAACACCAAACCAGTGCTGCCAGCTACATCTAGAAACCAGATTCCCACAAAAAACACCAAAACAGTGCTTCCAGCTCCATCTAGAAACCAGATTCCTAAAAAAAACCACCAAACCAGTGCTGCCAGCTCCATCTAGAAACCAGATTCCCACAAAAAACCCACCAAACCAGTGCTGCCAGCTCCATCTAGAAACCAGATTCCCACAAAAAATACCAAACCAATGTTGCCAGCTCCATCTAGAAACCAGATTCCCACAAAAAACCCCACCAAACCAGTGCTGCCAGCTCCATCTAGAATCTAGGTTCCTCAAAAAAAACCCACCAAATCAGTGCTGCCAGCTCCATCTAGAAACCAGATTCCCACAAAAAACCCACCAAATCAGTGCTGCCAGCTCCATCTAGAAACCAGATTCCTACAAAAAAACACCAAACCAGTGCTGCCAGCTACATCTAGAAACCAGATTCCCACAAAAAAACATCAAATCAGTGCCGTCGGCTCCATCTAGAAACCAGATCCCTGCAAATAATGGTTAAATTTAAGGGGGTTTGACTCCACGCTGCTGCAGGTTGTAATAATTTCGCATGGGCTCCAACATCTGGGTTTGCCTGGATCGAGAAGGGCACGTTTGCATGCTCTGCCTTGGGAAAAGGATGACCTGTGGATACAAGAAGCACCCAGGGGTGCATCCTGCCTGTTGCACCCGCTTTTGGTACCCACTGCCAGGAGGATGCAGCTCTCCCAGCGCGACAGCATCTCTCCGGTACCCAGCCGCTCACCCCCGTGTGGGACGAATCCCACCGCCCTGCCAGGGGCTTGTCCCCAGGAGCAAGGGAGATGCATCTCGGGGGTTGGATGCCCAAGATCCCGCTCCCCATATGGGCTTTAACTCCCTCCAATTTGCACCCCCAGCCCGACACCCAGCCGAGGGGAGGATACGGCCACGCCGGCACCAGATGTGCTGCGAGGAGATCTCCCGGGTTGCTACGCAGCTGCTCTCCCCCCTTTTCTCCGCAACCAAATAAACAGAGACGAAGCCATAACAGCCATTTGCACAAAGAAAAGCATCTGCACCAAGCCAAGCATCCGAAATTTTTTATTTCTGCATGATAGGCCTATTTGGAGAGCTTTTTATTTGTAATTAAAATGCAGCCATTACAAGTATTTCGTTTCCAGCTAATTGTTTTCTTTTTTTTTTTCCCCTCCCTTCCTCGTTGGGGATGATAGACGAGGGCTGAAATAGCAGGTCGGGATGGCTGGGAAAAGCACCCGCAATAAAACCAGCCCTTAATAAAAGATCTTGATGATGCATGGCTGTACTTTCTGACTTTCTCCTCTGCTTTTTTTCTTTCCCCTGCCTGTAAACACGAGCTCGTTAGGGCAGGGTGGCTCATTAGCAGGGGCCTGTCTGCCTTGATGTTTCCATCAGCAACGCAAGGGCACCGGGCTGTTTAAGCCAGTCTATCATCACCAGGTGCCACAAATACCTTAATCCGCATCAGGCAAGAAACGTAGCTCTCTGGAACGGTGGCTTTAAAGATAATAAACAGGAGTAACACGGAAACAGCCTCCTGTCAACCCAGCTCCTGGCGAGCCGAGATGCTTGCAGCCATCCCGAGTCCTTCCAGCCACCAGCCCTCTGGTTCCCTACGGAGCAGGGGAAGTTTTCCACTTTCCCCACCATTTTTCCCAGAGCATCCAGCTCAGAAGAGGGGTCAGCGAGCTAAAAAAAAAAAAAAAAATGATGCATTGCAGCCTCCAGCTGCTTGCAAGGGTTATTTGGATGGGTAAAGCACGGCAGCAGACGGGCGATCCCCCGCCAGGACGGGCAGGGAGAAGCCTGAAGCCGGCAGCTGCTTCCATAAACATGAATTTTAGGCCAAGATTTGGGGCGAGCATATGCAGGGGGATGAGATACGGGATGATCTGGGGTGAGCCAGGCGGATGGCAGAGAGCAACGGGCCCCGTTCACTTCCAGCATCCTCAGTAAGTCACCGTAATTTAGCAGCCGGGTGGGGAGCAAAGCCCAGATCGGGATCAGGAGAGCAGAGCCACGAGGTCACTGCCTTTTTGGCTTAAATATGGCACTCCAGGCTATTACCACAGACCTCCGACGCTGACTCCAGCATTGACTGGATTAACTGACTGTGTAAATGCATCAGCTAGGGAGATATCTTTGCTTTTTGTGGCTCCAGAACAAAGAAACTACAGGGGATGGAAAAAAAAAGAAAAGGGACTTGGCACTTTTGTGGTCTGCTCCTACCCCAAAGAAAGCCCGGCCAAATTCAGGCTGCTGAATCCCAAGGGAAAAGGCCAGAAACACCATTGAGATGGAGTAGAGCGATGGGCATCAGGCTTGGCATCTCAGGAGCCCCATAAGATGGGGAGTCCCCGACTTGGTGCGGCAAATGGGACCTGGACACCTCATCTCATTCCTTGGGGGCTCATGGGCTGCTCCCTAACCCCTCGCCTGCTGGGCTGGGGGTGCTGCTAGGACTTCCAAAAGCTGGGAACTTCCTGGGCTCACTGGTGAAGTTACTGCTGGACCAGGAGAAGTTAATTTTGGCTGGGGCAGAGCTGTAGGAGGGGGCCACCAGCAGCACAAGCATCACCAGTCCTGTCCGAATGCATTAGGCACTTGTGCCCCTTAACTGGCAGCAAGACGCGCTCAGAGCCACCTCAGCACTCCAGTCACTTCTGCTTTACAGCCTTTGTTTCCCATTTTGCTTTCTTGGCACCAGCCCTTCCGCTTTATTTTCCCTTGCTCTGCTGCAGGGAAGGTGCAAAGTTGCCTCCTGGGGAACGTCAGCAGAACCGAAACCCGAGGAGCGGAAGAAAAGCTGAGCTGGCTCCAGGTTATCCTGAAAAGTTTGGCAGGGGAAGGATGCGGCTCTGCATCCCCACCGCTCACGGAAAAGGTCTGGGTGGATGCTCGGGGGGTGTCGGGGTACCCAACTGCTGCATCCCCCTCCTGCTCCATTGCTGGCTCCATCCCTGAGCACCCAAACCAGCAGCTTGCAGCAAGAGCCAGCCCTGGGGGTCGTTACCCTTCTTTGCCAACGAGCTGCCGGAATCAGAGGGGGAAAATGGATGGGTGAGATGTTTCCAAAAGCGTTACACCAGGATGCCAGGAAGACAGAGATTTCCATCTCCACCCCAACAGGCTAACACGCATCTCACAGAGCTCTGCCAAGCGCTGGAAGAACTCCACAGGGGAACCCGGACATGGGCAAAACCACCTCCAACACCACTTTCTTCCACCACTAAGACACTGTGCAACGGCTGTGCCTCCATCTAAAGGGCCAAGTCTGGAGGTGTTTATTCGTTTCCTATTCCAAGATGAGGCCTTCAGGGTTTCGCTTCACCAAAAAGAAGGAAAACTCCTTCGGTGCTGCTGACAACCCTCACGCGCGATGCTGGAGCAAGGATGGATGCCGGAGCAGGAGGGTGCTTGCTCCAAACCAGCCCCCAGGTCTTGTGCCCAAGCCCCGTTCAAGGGACCCAAACTGAGCTCCTAAAATTCAAACGCCCAGCAAGGAGAGGAGGAGGATGCGGAGCAGCAAAACTTGGGTCTAGTTTATCAGCGGAGGCTACAAACACCTGATCAGTGCCTTCCCGGGGGCACCGTCCATTTGTCCAACCCCCTCCCCCCCTCATCCCCATCATCTGCTGCAGCCTCCTGCTTTCAGCACAGTTCGCTGATTAATTACTAATTAGCAACTGGTTTGTGTCACTTCCCTGCCCTCGCCAGCCAGCGCCGGTGCGAAGGTCTGGCATGGTCCAAGCCATCTGTTCAGGCCCCGAACTCGGCACCGCCGCATCCCATTCCTGCAGGAGAGGGAAAAGAAAGAGCCACCTTTGTGCTCAACCCTTCTGGCCCACAGAAGGACAGACAGACGGGCTACGGACAGACGGGAGACATCTCTCTCCCAGCCCTCTCCCTCTCCGGCTGCTGGATGCTTCGGGGATGGAGATTTGCATCCTGCAGCCTTGCTGGAGCTTGGCAGAGGGAAGCACTGTCTGGGGCAGGCAGCATCACAAGAAGAGGATTAATCTAGGGCAGCTGAGAACTTCCCAGTAATTAGTAATTAACGGCCCCAGTCTCATAGCCACGATGCTAGAAGGCGGGAACACTTTGAAACCCATACACCGGGTAGTTTAGCAGCAATATCAGCCAGCAGCAGCATCCCTGTCACCAACCTACCCCACACCGCCTCTGCTGCTAATTACCACCTTCACCCATCATCAATTATTTCCTCGCAGGGCCAAAGGGATGTGGGAGCTCCCCAAGGAAAGCTGATAGTGCTCATCTTAACCATCCTGACAGGGCACCAACGTGGTCCCCGGCTCCGCACCAGCGCTGGGGGTGGTACAAGGGCTGCGCTGAGTGATGGTGGTGCCGAGCAGCCAGTGCCCTGTGGTGTGTCCCCTCCCCGTCCCCCGGTCCCTCGTCCGGGCATCCCCTGCCTGCTCCCTTCCCAATCCTTGGGTTGTGCTGACCCCTCCTGGGCTGCAGCCTGCACAAACAGATGCCTTTCCTTCCTTCCTTCCTTCCTTCCTATTATTAGAAATGGGAAATTTCTAATAGAAATCTCATTCCCAGAGAATGAGTCCCAACCGCCTCCCAAAAACGCTTCCCCTCTTTCTAGAGGGCATCCAGGGGCTGCCTTCAGGCCAAGGCACCCGTGCGCTGCTCAGCCTCCGTGCTCCCAGCGTGCTGGGGTGGCTGGAGAGCCCTTTGCCCACCAAAAGACACGGGGAAGACCACGGGGTGGGGGTGAGACGTTCCTCAGATTTTCTAGCTCCCCCTTCCCAAAGCAATTATAAAAGGAAGAACAGAACAGCATCCACTGACAACAGCCCTGCAGAAACCAACACCAGGCACGGGACGGTTCTGGATGAGCATCAGTTTGGGGGGGCGGGGGGGGGGGGGAACCACGGCCTCTATAGCAAGAAGCAGAGGGATGCTACAAGGACATCAAAGTTAACAGGCAGACGCAGTTTCCATCTCGCCAGACCCCCCACCGCCGACTCCCTCGTCTCAGTCATTGCCCTTGAGCGAGATAATGAACTCCTGAGCACGGCGCTGAGAGGAGCAGGCACTCGAACGAGAGCTCTAACAGCAGCTGCCGGAGAAATCATTAAAAGCGAGTGCCGGACTTCAGAGCTCAGTTGCAGAAGTCGTCTAAAATCCATACCTGCAGCCGTTCTGCCCTCACCAGCGAACCGCGGCTCGCAGAGGTAATTTAGCATCAGCTGGATGCCCAGCAGCTAAGCAGACCCCCCTGATGGATGAGTGCCAGTCGATGGCAGACCTCTCACGCACGGCACAGGGAAAGCCGAACCTTCAGGTCGCTCCCCATGGGTACCACAACCCCCTCGCAGCCCTAGAACTCCCCAAAACACGGTTGCTTTTCTTCCCTCCTCCCAGCCCTGGCGCCCGGTGAGCTCCGCGTGTCCCATGGCCGACACAAAGGATGGCAAAGCAGTTCAGCAACGCAGGTGTTTGTCACCTCCACGTAGAGCAACCCATTGCCTTCTCCACACCCCCCCCGATTCAAGCCCAAGCCCTCAGAGGTGACTCTCAGTTGCCATTTATTAGCATTTGGTGAAGTCACTTTAAGCCACCACCTGCATTTCCTTTCCTTGGAGGTGCGTAAAGGGACAAGGCCAGGAGCCAGTGAGAAAGTGGTGTTTTAAGGGTTGTAAAAGGGGCAGCCACCTATCTGCTTATGGTGCAATAAAGCGCCGCAGTAGCGGGGATTTATGGCCAATAAAAAGCACGCAGCGCTCATCGGAGATGTCTCCAGTAGTTTATAAACACATAAACCCACATCATCCCCTTCCGCACATCAGCGCTCGCCCTCGGTGGGAAACGAACGTGCCTTGAAGAGGAGGTGCCTGAAAATTCAATTGCTGTTGCCGAAAAGGAGGAGCAAACCCTGAGCATCCCTGCGGCTCCCTGGGGACATCGGGCAGTGCAGGAGAGGGACCCAGCTCGGGATGTACCCTCAGGGAAGGCTGCGGAGCACCTTCTTGCAAGGGGCATTAGGGAAAAAGAAGCCACAAATCCCCCTTCCAGAGGGAAGCAGACACCAGCTGTGGTTTATTACATGCTTGAAATCCTGTCCTCAGAGTAACACAGGTCTTAGATAAAAAACTACCAAGGTCAAGCTATCTTTTAACCAAAATCCACGTACTTTTGTACCATTCAGCCCTGGGTTGAAGCACTCTGCCATGAAGCTTCTGAAGCCAGCAGACGAGGCTGGAGGACCTGGGCTGATGCTCTTTTCCTCCCTCAGGGTTACTAGACTTTCTAAACAGGGGATATAACTGGATAAAGCAACCCCAGCTCAGTCAGGAGGTCTCCTGCAGATGGGCCAGGACCCTAAAGCAGAGCTGGGGACCCTCTTGACCAGCATCTTGCCCCAGATACCTCCAGAGGCTTTATCAGGGCCAGATCCATTAGCAGTGTGGTATTTGTGATTTAAATTGAGGATCTTCCCTAAGACAGGAACAATAGTGAAAGGAGGAAAGGAGAAACAACCAGGTAGCCCAGTAACAAGCATGAGAAGAGGTTTTAAAGTTTGCCAAGACCACTGACCAAGTCACGGACCACCTCTCCATCACTGCAGCAGTGACAACAAGCCTGTAGGATCTCAGCATCTTCATCCAGAGAGCCTTTTTGTTAGTGGCTATGACAAAGTGCAGCAGCAGACGAAAATTTCTCGCTGCCCTGGTAAGTATTTGATGGAGCAGAGAAATGAAGACACTGCCCTGCCCCAACCCTCCCACGTACACATTAGAGACACTGAAAACACAACAACCCCAAGCTAAATGTCACAGCGGTGTGCTGGATGCCATCAGAGATGGTGCCGGAGGGGAAGAGACACTCTGACATCAAATATGGCTCAGGATGTCCCCAAAATTCACCATCACCGCGCAGCCCAGCTGCCAACTGCTGGCAGGGTGTTCTTGCCATCTAGTGGCTCCTCGCTTGAGTGCAAACACTAAAAAGGGGCTTTCTCCCCCTTCCTTCCACTATTTCCATCTTTAAGGAGCATGAGAGCAGAGGATACACTCCTCTCTTCCATCTGTATTTTTTCCTACCTTGGTTGCAGCTTGGGTCCTTCAGAAGTTTTCTTTCAATCTTACTATAGTCAGTGTTTTTCTGAGGTTTATTACCGCCGCAGTAAAAAACTGCGTGTTTCCGCAGGAAAAACTTGAAGGTACAAAAGGACACCCTTGAGGCTCAGGTTGGGCAATAAAACTATATTGCCAAAAATCTTTTAGGCCACTCGGTAATTTTTGTGTCCCACCACAGCTCCCAAACCCTTGGTCACACCAAGGCCCTTATTCCCTCTTCCATTCTACGAGGGAGAAGAACACTCATTTCTTAACACTATTCATCCCCCCTGCAAAGGGCAAAGCACAGCTGTTAAAAAAAAAAAAAACCAAAAAAAAACCCAACATATAATTTCAGTGGATTTGGGCCAATTTATGATCTGACCCTTGGCTCTAGCGGGGCGAGACTGATTTAGAGGACCGGGAGACCCCATGCACAGCGCGTTATGTGATTTCATCCCTCCCAAGAGCCCCATTCAGCCCCGAAGTTGTCAGAAAGAGCACTTCCCGGCATACTAATAAGCCTTTTCACAGGCAATGGCTTGCCTTGGTCTGCCATCATGTAGCTTGTATTGGAAATCACTATTTGACAAGGCTCAGTGCTTACTCAGTGGCATATTCTTCCTATCAGCCCACTCAAAAGCATGTTTAGGAACAAGATAATACTTGCTGCTGTTAAGTGAGCATGCAGGAGTACTCCTCCTCCTCGGCGTGGTGTACCTCACTGCTAATTTCTCTGTGTCTTTTCGTTTTTAAGCAGCCAGAAAACAGTTAACCCCTTATGCTCATCTTCCAAAGCTGTCACAACGGGGGGAAAAAAGCAGACACGACTCCGCTGCAGGTGTTTTCTAGGAGGAAAACAAGCACTAAAATAAAGTTAAACCCAAGGAATGGGAAGCTTAGAGGAAAATGCAGCTTAGTAAACTGATGAGACACAGCCAGGTAGGTGAGAATCAAAGGGTCTCTCTGTGCAACGTGAGAAACGGGATAGTCAGGGAGGAGAAATCACACTACACACCTGGGGAAGGCAAGAGGGGAAAAGCCTCCAGCCAATTTTGTCTCGAAATTTCTAAAGGCCATCTCTCCCCACAACCTTTCTCTTTTTAATCACCAGGACTGGGAATTACCCAAAATATCAAGCTATTGGTCATCTTGAAACCAGTGGTCATGCTGGTTCTTCTTTTCTGGCTTGATGGGGACCTCCAGTGGAAATCAAGCCTTGAAGCAGGTTCCAGCAGAGCAGCAGGTTGGGGCACAATATTTTGTGATATTTCTCTGTGTTTGTAGTCCCCAGTGCAGAGGAATTCACTGGGGAAGAGAAGCAGAAGACTCTCCAGGGCAGCCTAGAGAAGATACCTCAGATAAACTGCTACAGACAAGACCACCCCTTAGCCAAGGCTATGTAGACATGTTGACCCCAGTTAGGACGCACTGAGGGAAAGAGCATCTTGGTCGGCTCCAGCAAGCAAGGAGGAACCATGACTGTTGTCAAAAGAGGACCAGGAAAGAGAAGAGATGCTCCTATAAGCCCCTTAAGTGTCTGTGCAACCGAATTCACTCCTAATTTTGGCAGAAACCCTGAAGAAGGAAATAGCTCTTCTCACCACTGCAATGAAGCTTTTTTTAAAATCAAACTTAGGGGGGAGTTTTAGGTCCAGTTTCATTTCCTTGAAGACAAGGGCACACAGATGGGGAAGAGAGTAGTGGAGTCAAATATTGTAGCTTCTTTCTTTAGTCCTGACTTATTTTTCAAACTAAAGCTTGAGCAGGACAGCACACAGTGCTGTTCACTTTTCCTGAGGCCACACCTGCCTGGTGTTGGGATAAATGTCCCATTTGCACTGAGCTGGGCAGAGACGAGAGGTGGGAGCCAAGTCAACGTTTTTGGAAGCAAAGAAATCCACATCCCCTCCTTGAGGTCAAAGGGTCCTGCAGGTTATTCAGGGGTACATGGTCAGGCGACTGTTGTGCTATTTCTCTGGTCTGAGCTCAACATACAGGATATATTGAGAGAGTCACCTCATCTTGTTAAAATTGTCCTCTCCAATGTCCCATCCACCCCTTGGCTACCAGGCTCCAAACTGCCAGATGAGCAAGCCCAGTGCCAGATCTAGACACCCAGCCCTCTAAAACCCTTACACAGTAGATCTTAAGCTAACATCGATCTTTATTACCAACTCAAAGCTCTTAAGAGGAAAACTTCTCTTTCATGGGATTATGGAGACCTGACTTGACATCCATAAGGTCTCGGGACCAGCAGCTTCTACTGCAGCATTGACTCCAAGCCCCCATCAGTGATGGGACAGATCTGGAGAATCACTGTTGGATAGGGTCCAGCCTCATTTATGTCCGTGATGTGTTTCAAGAGGAGCCAAAACATCTATTTATAGGCTTCTGAGATAGCTCTGAGAACTTCCCATCCTCCCCCAGGGAGGATGCCTGCCTCCTGGTGTGCCTTTAATGCGAGATTGTTTGAAGAGATGGAAAAGCATGTTACAAACTAGGAAAGTGATGCTAGCAGAATTATATTTAACTAAGCTACATATTCCAAAGGTTAGAGAGTTTCATGCATATGGAAACCAGCAGCTGCGTTGTCTCACCAGTCCTGCCTGCAAGGAATAACTTGTTAGGAGCACATCTTATCCAGCTGGTGATCCACCTAGTGCCTTTGTTAGACTTCTGATTTCTTCACTGAGGTCTTCCTCCAAGAACAGAGGTGCTCAGCACTTACACAGCAGCTACAGCAGCAGAGCACTCATTAAAAAAAAAAATAAATCAGGATTTAAAAGTTTAAAAGATAGTTTTTCCCCACCCTTTTCCCTATAAAGCAATGCAACTCTGCTCCTCAGCAAAGGAAGGGCTCTCCTACACAAGGATGACTACGCCCTGTATCCTGAGCACCATCAGGAAGGATTTTCCTGAGCTGGATAAAGCCTTCCTGCCCATAAGCACAGGTGGCAGCTTCCTCGCTTGACATTTATCACTAACCACCCAAGTGAAAGCAAGATTCAAGCGAGGGTGGCAGCACACGGCCGACCTTGGAAATGGAAAGGCCCAGGGAGTTGTTGGGTAGCTATTCTCCCGCGGCCAGGCGTGCCTCGGTGGCACCGGAGCAAAACCGAGCAAATCCGGCACCCTCAGCCTGTGGCATAAATCTGCCTGGCTCCAGCTCACGTCTTCGAGTGCGCTGCTCCACCAGCCAGCGAGTCTGCGAGCTCGGCTATAATTTACAGGACTTCAGTTCCTTATCTTCCCTGCAAGCACTGATCTCCACCAGCTGTATGTGTAACAGCGTGCTGCGATAAAGAGCCTCACGCAGATATCCAGGAGGTGGGGGCATCTCCTGCTCTCCAACTCAAGAGGGGATTATGAAGGTGTATTTCGCCCCATTTCTGCCTTTTTTTTTTTAGGAGGAATATTATTTTATTGCCTGGATATGAACCTTAAGCAAGGCACAAAGTGATCAAGCTCCAAGGAAGGGGTCAGAAATAAGACAGAAAGCTGTGGTGTGCTGAGGAGTATATAGAAATAAGTCTTTCTGCCTATTTGGGTAGACTTGAGTTGGACATCACCAACTGGTGCTGAGCTGTGGAGAAGAATACACAGAGCTGCCCAGTACAGGAAGACAAAGCAGAGTTTCCAGCACTTACCTGGAAAATACGGTCCTAAATAATAAAATGAGGTCTCCTGGAGCCACATGAGGCCACACTTGGAGGGATATCTGAATTTTAGGGGTTTAACCCAGCTGTCCATGCCCAGTGTTTTCTCTCCAAGGGAAGGGCTGTGCCCAAAACCTCACGGGCAGCAGGGCTTCACCCCACCTGCCTATGGCCCAAGACACAGCCTCTTCTGTCCCTCTACACCCCATCACATGCGTCCCCACGCACGTGTCAGCCTAATAACCCACCACGTCATCTACCAAAGCTCCCTGTGTTTGTGGGTTTTTTTTCCTACTGGACTATTTTAGCTAATGACCAGAAGGCTTTCTAATTTATCTTGCCCATTTAAGGCTTCTCCCCTCGCTGTCCCCAGTTCATTTCACGTCTGCACGAAGTCCTTTGGGCTGACAAGGGCTCCCTGTGAAGAGCCAGCTTTGATGGTCTCCCTGACATCTTTCTATCATGTGTCAGCAGCATCCACCGTGACCGAGGCACTACAATAACAAGTCTATCCAGTGCAGAGGCCGGGTCACATGCATGGCTGCAGGGAGAGGAGATGAAGAGCAAAGTCATTATAAATATCTTCTAATCGCTAATTATTCCTCTTCCTTACCCTGATGTATATGCAAGCTCCATTTATCCAAGCCAGACGCCGGGCCAGAGGCTACACACAAAGAAAAACCTGGGTCAGGGCAACTTTTTATAGCCTTGAGTAACAAGAAGGGGGACAACCTTTTCCTATGGAGCCATTTCTCCTCGTCACATGGCGTCCCCTCATGACACGCATGATCTATATCTCGGCATGAAGCTTTTAGCACCATCTGGAAGTCTGTCCCATAGGAGAAGCAGCGACACAAGGCTTTTTCCAGAATCTCTGACTGCTGAAGCACTCACAAAGAGCGGGTCTTGTGGCATTAATAAGACCACCTGAATATAAATAGCTACACCCCGGGCTTTGAGTCCTGGTTTTGCGTTTGTTCCTCGCTAGTGATGAAGTGCCCGAGCACAAATCAGTGCTGTGACATCACTGCAGCAGGTTTTAGACAGGTTTTCTGCCCCAATCCCACAAATAATTCACTAAGGTCACAAGTGGTGTCGCTTAGAGCTAAGAACACGTACTTAGTTACTGAATCATGGCTTAAAGAAGTTAGAAGCAGATAATGACTCGAGTCATTCTCATTTACGTATATAACCACTTCTAACACACAGATAAATCAGCTTATTTCCACAGTGTGACCAAAGACCAGACTGGAATATGGCTACTGCTTCTGCTCTTCATACCACTAGTGTTCATGGATATGAAGGAAACTCACACCCCGTCTCGGAGATCCTTGTTGACGGTTCTGCTGTCAACTCCTCCAGACTCACCGGCCTTTTGAGTGCCAGTGCAGCACCCACGATGTCTAACCGTGAGGGACTGCTTCATTTCAGTGGCCGTGAGCTTGCCGAGCATCTCTGGCCATGACTTGGAGCTGATCACAGCTACCTCCGAGGCTGAAATAGAAACCATTTCATTTGATGGATGTTTGTCTCCCACATCCCTCAGCCGGAGGCTGCACAACACAAGTCAGTGGAGATGCGTGGGCTCAATGGCTGTCCGTTGGGGCAAACTTCTCAGAGGCTTTCATGGTCCAGCAACAGATTAGAGGGAGGAAAAAAGCTACAAATATGACCTTTGTATACCAGCTAGTGTCAACCAGTTTGGCTGCCCTAGCCCAGCTCCAGCTGGTTTCTCAGTCAAGATGTTTTGCGCTGGTGTGGGATGTTAGATGAATGTTGTGGGTTAGATGAATGGACAGTTAATTGGATTGAAAACTGGCTAAAAGTCAGAACCCAGAGGGTTGTGATTAGGGGCACAGAATCCAGCTGGAAGTCTGTAACAAGTGGTGTTCCCCAGGGGCCAGTACTGAGTCCAGTCCTCTTCAATATGTTCATCAATGACCTGGACGAAGTGATGGAATGTATCCTCAGCAAGTTTGCTGATGACACAAAACTAGGAGGGGTGACTGACACCCCAGAAGGCTGTGCCGCCATCCAGCAAGACCTGGACAGGCTGGAGAGATGGGCAGAGAGAAACCTGATGAAATTTAACAAAGGCAAATGTAGGGTACTGCACCTGAGGAGGAATAACCCCCTGCACCAGGGCTGGTTGGGGGCTGACCTGCTGGAGAGCAGCTCTGAGGAGAAAGACCTGGGAGTTCTTGTGGACAACAGGATGCCCATG
>JAOXNO010000009.1:7396955-7408352 GCA_028565335.1 Limnodromus scolopaceus | reverse complement strand
ACATCTCCTTGTTCACTGCTACGGACTCCCCGCACCTGGGAAGAGAGAGCCAGTACCCCCCCAGAGCTCTGTGTCCCAGGGATGGCCCCTAATCGACCCAGGAGCTGCCCAGGAGGAGGAAGAGGAGGAGGAGGATGACGACGGGGAGGAAGGCAGAAGGGCATCGGCTCCCGAAACTTCCCGGCCGAGGCCACGGGGTGGCAGCAGGCATCTGCTGATGGAGAGCCGGGCACCCAGCCAGGGACCAGCGCCCTTGAGGACCAGCAGATGCAGCGCTCCGCTCCCCCCCAGAAACTGCAGAGGTGAGGAACCCGGGAGCAGTTTGCTCCCAGGAGCAGGTTTGATAAACTCCGGGAGGAGCCGAGTGAAGGTCTTCCCTCTGAGGAAGAGAAGGCAAGCATCCTCCCCACAGTTCTGGTGGTGCACAGGCTTTGCTGCCACGAGAACGGCTGGTCACTGTCGCAGGATGAAGGGGACACACACTAGTGACCTCCATGTGATAACCCCTTTCCCGCCCCCAAGGGCTCCCCAAACCCCCTCCTCCCTGCAGGTGGGCAAGAAGGGTCAAAGGGACCGTGGCCAGGAGGGCAACCAAGCCACCAGCTTCCTTTGCTCTCTGCGTGGCCCTTTTGAACATGGTTTGCTGCCAAGCTCCTGATGTGCCCAGATGTTTCACCACATGCTAAGCTTGTAGCATTAAGAGGACACTGACATGTTCTTGTTACAGAGGGACTTGACTTGCAGCTCCATCTCCACTGTTCAGCGAGCAGCAACAAGAACGTGGCAGCCTGCCCTTGCCCCAGGCTCTGCAAAGAGGTGGCCTTGGGGACAAGATGCTCAAGGAGGCTTTCAAACATTCTTCCATCCCCTGATGGAGAGTTGTGTTCGAGGGCACAGCTCTCAGACCATGTGTTGGTCCTGCAGGCGCTGCAGATCCAGGTAGATGTCAGGGTTGCCTCCCTCAGGTTCTGCATGAGCTGCAGCTTCAGGTACACGCATCCCTCAGGGAGCAAGATGGGACAAGGCAGGGACATCATGCTGGAGATGATGTGTGCAGACATATTAAGCAGTGAGGGAGAGGCTGCAAACCTGCTTTGAGAAGTTTGGTATTTGAAAGCACTGGTCGTTGAGTTGGCACAGGAGACACCAGCAAATTTCACCCTAGGCCTCACATGGCTCATCCCGTTCCTCTTCCCGGTGGTACCGGTGGGATTGGGACCCCAGCAGTCAAGAGCCCAGCTGCAAGAGGGGAGCTGCCAGCCCTCCCCCTCCACACGCTTCCCTGCGGGTCCTGCCTGCCCGCACCAGCGAGCCTGCTGCTCGCCACAATGCCCTGTTTGTTGCACAACAGAGACCTTTAAACATCAAGGCAACATGACATTTTGGAAAGGGGAGATCTTAATAAGACATCTGAGCTTAATCATTCCACCCCTGTCAGAAACGCGCTGTAATTTATCACCAAAAGCAAGTGTGGGGACAACATGGTGCAGTGCCATTGAAGTCAATAAAAACATGTGCCAGGCTCTATTTCCATTCCCATTCACACGGCCTCCCCTAGAGTTTTTATTAGCAATTTATTTTCTATCTCACTCTCAATGCATTGGTTATAACAATGTCTTTTGGCTTCGCTGGGGCTGGGCGGCCGCTACTGTAGGGGAAAGGAGCATCACAGCGACTCCCATGTTGAAACCAGCTCCATCCAGAGACCCCTTTGGAATTACAATATGGCAAATATGCTTCCAAATTATTTATTTTTTTTTTTTTTGGCTAGATATTGTTCTTTGACCCAACAGGTCTTGTCCCATTCAGGAAAGCATCTTTCCAGGGAGGTGGAGTGAATTAAGCTTGCCCTTCAGGGTGCTTTTCTAGCCTTATTTCCAAGCCTGATCTTGGGAAGAAAAGCAGATGCAACGCTGGACTGTCAGCTTCTGACCACAATAGAGCCAGGCCAACCAATAACAAAGCAAGCCTGCATTCCAGATTTAAAAAATTAGGGAAAAAATTGGATTTACAGGGAGTAGCTGACTATCTTGACTGCCCCAATCTGCCTACATGACTCTCCTCCCAGCAGCACTCCTTCCTTCGTGCCCCGCAGCCACAAAATACCTACCTACCTCCAGTGGGGCTCCCCTCCCCTGCTCCATCAAAATTGCTTTAAGCCCAGCTTAAATCCCCCTGAATGTCAGAGGACACCCTGGAGGCATCTGCATCTGCTGGTTGAGCAGGGGTAGAGGCACAAGGCTCTGCTGAGCCAGCACGGGGAGAAAGCAGAGGTCTCCAGTGCCCATGTGAGGTCTATGAGGTTTCACCAAAGTCCAGGAGCCAGTTTTAGAAGGTTCAGCTTAAAGCTGTGGTTTCTGCTCAGCCAACCCTGCTCAACAGCAAAGATGAATTCAGCAAGGGGCTGGGTGCTTTTTGCACTGGCAGAGGCGAGCAAGGTCAGCTCAAAGACATGCTCCAACGCAGCCAGAGGTTGTGAAGCAGCTTTGCATGGTGCTGCCTTTCTCACCTTCATCAGGAGTGCGTTTCCAGGGGTTGTGACACAGCTTTGCATCCTGCCACCATTCTCCCCTTCATTACGAGTGCATTTCCAGGGTCTGATCCATCAGAGCCACTGCACAAAAGCTTTAAGTCTTCAGGGGGAAAGAAAGAAGAAAAAAAAAAAACCCAAACTTGGCCAACCTGAGGCTTTCAACTCCCCAGGAACAGAGCAAGACCAAGCACAAGCCTGATTTTAATTCTGTACAGATCCCACCCTCCCTCCTCCTCCAAGGATTTCCACCCTTTAGAAGTTAATTCCCCAGCAACTTTATTTTAGAGCAATTTTCAGTTCCCATTACACCCGCTGCGCTGGGCGATAAAGCGTGCGGCTCGTCTACTATCTGGCTCTCTCCAGCCTGGGAAGAGATAGCTCTACCTCTCCCCAGAAGAGCGGAGGTGATGTTAGGAAAGGGGGTCTATGGATTATGATAAGGGAGCAGGTGGTTTTATATGCTGAGCAGCCTCACTAACTTCCCTCCCTTTACCTGGCCTCGCGCAGGCTATTTTCCATGCTGCTCTATCTCCTATCAATGGGAAACAGTCAAGTGCAGCCGGCGCGTTAGAGCAAAAGACCCTTCTTTTACAGATACTGCATCATCCAAGGCTAATATAACCATGGGCTTAAAAAATTATACAGGTAATGGCTTCCAAAAAAAAAAAAAAATCCAAAAAAAAAAAAGTGGCTTGAAGACATAAAGATTTTAGTTTTAAGGGAGAAAGAGGGGGGGAAAAACAGCAATTTTACTGTTCCAGGAGAAGAAATCCTTCTGGAATCTTGTTAATTTGTTTTTCTTAATGCTGAGAAGTAACTTGTGAATGTTAAATGTCTGCTTTTAGGAGGGGGGCCCCCAAGCCCTGCCTTGCATTACACCGGGCATCCGTCCAGCCCGAGTAACTGCACTGAAGTCAACGGGTTACTTTGGATTTTGGCCAAAATAATTCAGATCAAAATCTCCCCCCAACGGTTGCGTTACAGGGGACCTGATCCTGCACCGCTGCTGCCCAAGGAGTCAGGTATGACCATGCCCCGTTTTACTTCTCCCAGTGCAGGGATGGACATCTCCAGAGGCTTTAATGGTGCCAGAAACAGGAGGTCACTCTTCAAATACCTAAGTGTATTGAAAGCAAAGCAATTAAATTACCTGCTTTCAACAGTTTGTCACCTATGTCAAATATTAAAGCAAAACAATTTATTATGGACAAGAACCAAGGGAAAAGAATAAACCTCTCCCCTCCCTTCTAATGAAAATTCAGGAAATTAGAATTGACTCTTGGGGAAAAAAATGCCCTCCTGCCCTATTTACTGGGTTTTTCAGTGGAATTTTTTTTCCCCACTTTACGGCACATTAGTGACCAGGTTGTCTTTCATCTCAGGCTCCTGAGCTGGTCTCAACTAAAAGAAATTATGTCGAAAAGTCAGCACCAAATTAAAATAAGCCCCCACAAGCTGCACACCAAGGGGCTCCTCTGAGCCAAAGTCGATCCTTTGCTTCCTTAATATTAAATAAAACGTTCCCTTGCTTGCTGTTTTCAAACTCTTTTTCAGGCTTAAAGCCAGTCTGGGAAGGATCTCATGGACCTTGTGCACGGGTGACATCCGAGCACCAGACTCAACCAAGTCAGGAGCATCTTCGATGAGCCACGGTGCAGCAGATCAGAGACCTCGTGTCCGTGTTTGGCCACACACAGGCAAACCACTGACATATATATGGACTTTAGATGGTTTAAGAGGTTTTACCCCACCAATTGCTCCTATGGACTCTATAGCTGCACCAGTGCAAACCCCATCGCCGCTCTCCAAATCCAGATCCAGGTTCTCGCACCGGGGATGGGGAAAACCCATCCAGAGAAAGCTCCCCTTGACTTCTCCCCCCCAGAGAGCGGTTCAGATGTTGATCACCCAGGGTTCCTATTAGATTTCAGTGACAGCCGATTGCAATTTTAATATCAGTTTAATTATTCTTCTGCCAACCCAAGCAGCAGCGATTATTGCATGAGATTAAGCACTACGAGGCTGAGCCGCGTGCAAATTTCTTTCTGTGTTTCTGAAGACTTATCTCCTTCAGACAAAAAAAAAATATGCATTTCTTAGACTGGGATTTTTTTTCCCCTTTAATGTTTTGTCTCACTGTGAATTGGTGTAATCACTATTATGGGATGAGCAAAAATGGCTAGAAAAGTACATTTTAAAAGGAAGACAAAACACCGCCGAGTCTCACATTAGAAAAGCAAACAGCTTCATCTCAAATTTAGCAGGGTCTTACAATAGCTCTCAGAGAAAACATCTTAACAGAAGCAGGACGTACCGCTGCTGCCTGCATGGGAAGAAAATAATCCCTCATCCCAAGCACTTCTGGGCAGAGATGGAGACACAGACGTAGTTTCAGGCTCTACATGCACCGTTAATACAACCAAACCCAGCTCCAAGAGCTCCAAAGTGGAGAGACCTTCTTTTCTCCAGGCAACATCACCCGAGCTAACGGCACTGCATTTTGTTGATACGGAGATCACAACCTGGCATTAAAGTTATATAGAACCAAACAATATAGGCAATTTTCCTCCCCCCCCCATTAAAAACAAATACCTGGCCATCAAAGGTATCACCTACAAGGAACAGCTCAGCATTGCTGAGAGTCTTAAGCCTGCAGAGAGTAGCGGGGTGCAGGGGTACGCCCGGGCAGGGGGTGGGAGCCCTTAACTTAGTAGCTAATAAAACATTTTCCTCCCTATTGTGGCAGCCTCCTCCCACCTCCTGACCTTTTTCCTCTTGGAGTAATTAGAAGCTACCTGGTGGGAATGAAAGAGGGGAATTGGAGGTTTGCTCGGTGGGATTTAACCTTTTCTTCCCCTTGTGCTTGTTGTTTCTCTCTTCCTCAGCACTGGAAGCATCCAAAATTCAAAGTGGCTTTCAGGAAGAGATGCCTCTTGCAAACCACACCAGGGAAATTGCCAAATTACAGCTCTTCAGAACTTAGGAACAGCCTCAGAGGATCTGCAAACCATCATTGCCCTGTAGAGCTCATGAACAAGGCAGGGAGGAGATAACAGAAATATTGCCCCCAAGTTAAATAAGGAAATGTATAGCAAAAAGAAGAATTAAACCAGTTATTTTAAGGATAAAGCCAAGTCCCTCAACCAGGAGGACTCTCTCTCCTACTGGCTTACAATCAGCCTCCTTAGAAGCAACAACAGATCACATTGGTTTAAAACCAACACATTTCTGGCTCATAACACTCACCCAGTGATTTTTAGATGAATGTTAAAAATATATAGCTAATATAAGAAACATTCCCAGGGAGCTCAGCCTATTCCTGCAGCCATATCTTTACCTGCATTGCTGATGCTCAGGAACACCATCTCCCAGGGCTCAGAGGAGAAAAAGCCCTTCCAGCCTGTCTGAAGCCACCAGTAGAACCCAGACCTTACTTACTACTACTTTACTCTCTGTGAGGTTCCTCACTACAGTGCATTCCTTCACCAGAGCTGCCCTCCCACCATCCACCTCAGGAACCCCTACAAGGGGAGAGCAATAATTAGTCAGCTCAGCCACATAAAATTAAGGATAATTTAAAAAAAAAAAACCTTTCTTTTGAAAGAAACATTAATTTTTTTTAACTACTTTAATGGAGTTGTTATATAAGGGCTGCCTTGAGTTTAGAGACCAAGGGCACAAACAGCAAAACTACAAAATTACCAACTTAGAAAAGAAAAACCCTGAATAATTACATAGCACCTACCTTGATACTGTAGAAGCCAGTCCAGGAAAAAAAAAAATATGAAGTTTTCCAGAGCTTGCATACCTCAGCTACTTCTGCTGCTTTGCACACACTGCTTTCCAGCAACCTTAAAAATAAGTTTGAAAATTATAGTAAGCACTTCCCAAGAGCTTTCCTCATCTGCTTGCAAGCCCCAAGGCAACTGAGCCAAACTCTGAGCACCATCAGCCCCACACACAAACCCAGGTGAAACTCATGTAAGTGTGCTGTGCCCCCTCCTATATGGGGGGTTCCAGAGAGGCTCCAGTGCTATAAAAATCCACAGTTCCTCCCATTTTTTTCTCCAGGCCTTGGTATGTGCTTTACTTTCTACTGTTAGCTATTTAAATAAAATGGCATTAATGATATTATCACGTTGCTTTGCCATGTATAATCATGAGGCTTGTTGTCTATGTTTAAACAGGGAAGGTGTGCTGTGGGATTTTTAATTCTCAATGCCGTAATTAAGCACTGGAAGAAGGTTTCTAGCTCTATTACTCTTTCTTTTTTTATTGCTGTAGTAATATATTCATGCAGCATTCTAGTTGGCAATAAAGCAGCTCTATGTATATAACGCTAGAGCTAAATGCATGTTCTAAACTGGAACGGGAATAAAAAGCAGGTTTTATACTGAGATGCCCAAGCTATTGTAAATGAAGGGCTTTAAATGAGGAGGTTCTGAGTAATTGCTTTAGGTATCGTTGGAGTTCCAGCAGTAAGTCTGATAGAATTATTTAGCTTTTCTTGAAGGTTGATAGGGTCTTTGTGAGTCTTATGCTATTGTTATTGCTTGATTTTTATCAATATGTTTGTTAGTGGAGTTATTCTTGCATCCAGTGTGGTGTAAAGACGTGGTGGTTTCAGGGTACCACATGGTTACAGTCACCTGATGCTTAAATGGTGCCTCTGAGTGAGGGGGTTTGGTGTTGCTAAAATCTGTGTGTTTGGTGAAGGTTTTCCTTAAATCTTTTCATTTCTTTGAAATCTATTTCCTTGCCTTCTTCCTCTCGGAAATCCTGTGTTTTGCTATTGTTTTAGCTTTCCAGCTCACTTGGGGCCAGGCTTTCCCTAATTATAACTCACCTGGTGGAAAGAGGTAAGCTGTATCTGCAGCTGGTATCAATAATTAACCTTATTAATCCCAGTCAGGCTGAAAGACCCCAGCTGTAAACTGTGGGGGAAGAATAAGGGCTTCTCCTGACCATCCCTCTCTCCTCTGCAAGGAGAGGAACTGGTGGTGAACAGTGCCATGGCTTCAAATTCAAGTCTTTTCAGGACACAGGTGAGCTGGAAACTATAAGGGAGAAGGGGAAGAAACCTTTGCAAATGCACTTTTTGATCTACCTTAACAACTGCTGTAGAGAATTAAATGGAATTCATTTCTGTGATGAAGGAATTAATGGCAATACGGAGAATCAGGCTCAGGTAGGAGACTTGAATCCAAAGAAGGGAATAAAGCCTTGAAATTCAAATGAAAAAATTATTATATAAGCATAAAGGAGAGCTATTTTACACCTGTAAGACTAAATGTATAAATATGAAGCAACTGCTCCCTCTGGGAAGAGAGGATTGTGCTTTTAATTCACCCAGACAAATATGCAGTTTGGCTCCATCTGATTCCCTACACTGCAAGAAAGACCACACCAAACCCTTTGTGTTTTCTCCTCTCCATGCTCTTCACTTCTCCCAGGACTTCTTCCTGCTGCTGCCACTGCCGTGGTCTCTCTGCTGAAGCCTCCTGGGGCCAGACCAGGTTGTGAGATATGAGCCCTGTGCTTGGATTTACTTGGCCCTCCAAGGGCTTCATCAAACTTGATGTCCTTCTTGCCTACATAAAGCTTCAGCTCCTGGAAAATCCAGGCAGCTGTGGAAGCACCAAGAGGAGCTGGGCTGTTACGTACCGGCGTAAGGGTGTGCTTTCCTTACCCCCCAGCGTAAGGAAGGAAGAGTGATGCCTTTATGGGGGTGAGAAATGTTCTGGCCCCAAGCGCTGGAGTGGGACTAATCTGGGGACAGGTGAGTTATGAGGCAGATAACAAGGGATTTGGATCTATATCCAGTGCGGAGGCAGCTTGAATTATTTGAGGGCAGGTGCTCTACTCTCTTTTTTTAAATCCATCTTTAGCATGCCTGAAGCTGAGCGTCCCAAAAAGAAAAGCACCCTAAAATCAGAAAGGCACCCTAAAATCACAATCCCCTTTGCTCCCAGGCTGTCCTCTTTCTTCCTAAAGCATGTTGGCCCCTAGGTATGTTCCCCTGGGACCAGCTGTGTCCCTTTCCACCTTCTCCAACAGCCTGCTCCCTTGAAAACATATTATTTGCTAAACTCCAAGGAGGTACAAGTTAGGAAAATCCCCTCTTGCTTGTACCCTCTCTCTGCTCCAGCAGCATCTCAATGCGGTCGCTCTCCCAGCACGGTCAGGTCCTATTTTAGTGTGTTGTTTCTAATCCATAACACTGAACAAATCAAACGCGTGGAGGAACATGCTCTCCCCATCTTGAAAAGCCACATGAAATGGGAAGCGAGACTGGTAGCGGGAGTACAGGAATCCCGTTGTATGCAGGGAAAACCCAATTAGTCTGTGCACCCTGACAAAAGTAGAACTGAGCCTTTTAGCAAGGAGTAGTTAATCTTCTTTAGAAAAACTAAGCAGGGACTACCAGTGGAATAGAAGTTGGAACGGTACTGTTGAATATCTCTAAAGCCACTTATAGGTTCAAAGAATGAACAAGGCCATTGCCAGCCTTATTATTTTGATTTGTTTAATGAAAATACTTTGCTCATTCCATAGATGTTATGCTTTGATAAGGTAATTGTTCAAGGGCGCAGCTTACATCCTATTAATACTGCACTCTGGGCAAATTAAACCTGACCCAGTGGAGAGGCAGATCCAAGGAGCCTGGTGGTGGTGTGACACTCTGCCTTTTGTTCCACATCCTGATGGGGAGAGAAGTTGGAGGAGTTTTATTCTTGGGTTTGGGTCTTGCCTTCCCTGGGGGGGAAAAAAAAAAAAAAGAAACAACACAAATGAATTCCTGTTACATGCACAAATTAACGGTGTGGCTAACCCGGTTCCTTGCAAAGCTGTAGGGCTGTGGTGGTGGAGCAGGAGGACTCTGTATTAAAAAATAAAGTGCAAACTTGTCCTTTAGAACTAGTCCTGGAAGTAGAAACTGTTTTCTCCCTGCTCTAGGGCTTCAAAACCCCCGTGGTCAGACTGCATGGGGATTTTCTTCTTTCCCCTCTTTAGCAATGAAGCAGCTCTGGCAAATAAGAGCCTTGTTCCCCTAAGAAAGGGGAGAAAGAACTGGAGACCAGCGTGATGCTCTCCTTGCAACCTGGGCCATGCATCTGGAGAACCAAGCAAAGACCTTAAATTCCCCTTCCCTATCCTGTCTTTGCTACTTCTAACTCACCTGCAACCGACAGCAGACCTTAGCAATAAAGAAAGGTCATTTTTCACATCTAGCCCCCTTTGAGGAGCTGCTTTGCCCAAGGACCTCCAATACCTGGGGACACTTGAGGGCTCCTGGGACATGGGAGGTCGCTTCTGCATCAGCGGGTCAGGGGCACTGCAAGAGCCTTGAGTGGGATCAGGCACCAAATGTTTGCACCCAAATCGTTTGGCAGCTTCTGGGCTTTAATGCAAATAAGAAAAATTAATATATATTTTTTTTGGTGATGTTGAGGATGTGTGGACCTGGCTTTCCTGGTCATGGACCAGGAGCTGCTTTTCCAGCTCTCAGCCACCTTTTTAATCAAGCAGCCCGTTTTTTCTTGAGCCTGCAAATATTCCTTCTCTCTTTTCTGGGTTTTCTGAGAAAACAAACACTTCAGGCTGAATGTGTTACTCTTCCTTTCACGATTTTTCAATGGTCATTTTAAAAAATGCGGAAGTCCCTCAGAAATATTTTTTTTAAATCCTCGGTTTTCAAGGTGGATTTATCGCCCTTTAAAGAGAGATTTATTGGATAATCGCTTAAAAAAATAATGCTTATTACCCCGGGATCTCAAATAGAAAACCTTCCCACATTAGTAATCTTCTTGTAATTGCAGAAGGTAGCAACTTTTCATTAAATAATTCATCCCCGGGCGTTTGAGGGTTTTTTTTGCATCCTACTTGTGGAGGGGGAAAAATAAAATCGTGGTCAAATTCTTCAGGTTTTAGTTAACCAGATGAGATGCATCTGGCTTATCTTCTAAGGAGGTTTCTCATTTCTAGATCTGCTCTAGAAATGGGATGGCATCCCGGAAAAAAAAAAAAAAAAGAGAGTAGGACTTTCTTTTAAGGAGAATTATAATTAAAAATAATTGATGATTGGGTCTGCTCGCCTCCGGTGCAGCGCTCCTGCCCCGGTGATTTTTCTGGGCAGACTTAGCTAACCTGTGTGCATCTTTTTCCAGTCGAGAATTGGATATAAAGCCCCTTTTTTTTCCCCCCAGCCTGGTTGTCTTCGCCCCCTTCAAGGCGCCATCTAACACTTCGCACTTGGGAAGCCCCTTCCTCTCCCGGTGGATGCAAGGGATGGATGCGGGGGGCGAGAGATGCTCCTAAAAAATAATAATAATAATAATAAAAAGAAAAGCCAACCCCGTTCCCTTCTGCTTATGAGTTGGCTTTCAGCGCTGATTTACAAGCCGTTTCTCCAAAGGGAATAGCGATATACGGCATTTATCAACCAGAAACATACCTTAGGAAACCATGGAGATGCGCAGGGGAAGGGGAAAGCGGGGAGGAATTCTGCCCCTGTTCCTTTAAGCAGTTACTTGCTCCTTTCCTGATTGATGCTTGTTTTAATCTATTGCTCGCTGCTCCCAGGAGAGAAAAGAAGGGGTCTCTCTTTTGTGAACATGGGTAATGAAGCAGAGCAGTGGGCTAAAAAAAAAAAAAAAAAGAGGAAAAATTAAAAGATAAAAATAAAAAAAAAAAAAGGGGGGTTCTCCCTCTCTCAGCTGGCTGCTTGGGTGCGCAGGTAACACCCCCCCCGGCCCCCAGATCTGCATGTGAAATCGCCATTTCACCCCTGCACGCTCCTTAATTGTTAGAAAAATGATTTGTGAACTTGCTTTCCAGCAGGAGTGTCCCCCGTCCCCCTCCCC
>JAOXNO010000009.1:7338790-7369796 GCA_028565335.1 Limnodromus scolopaceus | reverse complement strand
GGGGAAAGGTTAGAACCAGCTTTCAGCCCTAAATCCCCTGGAAATGAGCCTGGTCTCTGAAATTCCTTCCCAATTCCCCTACCCAAAATATTTTGAGAGCTGTAAAATTAGTAGGAGATCGTCTTAATTCTGTCGGCAGGATGAAAATTGTTTTCGGGGGGGTAGGGGGGGGACAATTAAATGTTGCACATTTCTCCGTCTCTTTTGAATAGAGGTTTTGTTTGGGGTTGATTCAGATTTTTTTTTTTTTTAAAGGGTTTATTCTGATGCTTTTCAAGCCTTGGTTCTCCTTTAAGGGGAAAAAACCCACCCCCACCCCTATTAAAAAAAAAAAAAAACCTCTTCGAGACCTTCTGTTATTCCCCTCTCTGAGAATGAGAACATCAGCTATTCAAGCGTATTGATGAACTCCCCCAAAAAGTTTATTAAGAGAAGCGAAAACAAAAGGACTAAAGGCCGCAGGCAACTGGACAGACAGTTTATAAACTAAGGTCCCATTGTCCCCCTGAGGCAGATGCATGAATACCTCTGAATGGGTCCCTTTGGAGTGACAAGATCAAGCCAGACAACAGCATGTTAAAAGGAAGGAGCGCTGTTTCTCTTTCTCCGACCCAAAGATCTGCTCCCCCTACTCCTCCTGCATTAATGTACATCTGCAGGGGGAGGAATAAATAGCTCCTTAGGATCTGCGGCCTTCGGGGGTTTTTATTCTTCCACCCCCAGCACTGGCTCTTTGCACCATATGCTGCAGATCAGCCCTCCTTTCTCCGCAGCCTCCAGCCAGGCAGTCGCCTAAAATGATCCCCAGCAATCGCAAACTTTCTTCCCTCTCCCTCTCTTTCTCCCCCCCCCCCCTTTCCTCCTCTTTCCTTCCCCCTGCCGCTGTTAAAATCGCGATTTACGGCCTGCTTGTCTAGGAGATCCCTCGTGGTCAATTAGGTTTGCACAGAGCAATTTAACTAATAGGCTTTGATGGATTTATTTTATTTTATATTTTTTTTCTTTTTTTTACTTTCCCGGGGATATCGGCCTTGTGCCGTCAGGACGCGGTGGTGGGGGGCATCCCGCGGAGAGGGGCAGGGGATGGCAAACCTGGCAATGGGTGCTTGGAAAAGTCCCCCAAATTAATGTCCAAACCTGCCGGTGCGGGTCCCCTGGCTTTCATCGACCGCTCCCGGCTCCAGCCTCCGTGTCGCGGTCGGAGGGGAAGGGGTCGAGCAGCATTTGGGGAAATTTGGGTAATACCCAGCAGCTTTGATTTCTCCCATAAAATTGCAATGACCTGTACCAGCGCCTGGTTCCCTTCCTTCGCCCCTTTCAGACATTTTCCACCTTTGCTAAGGTTAATTCAGAAAAGTTCTTAAAAGCCTTGGGAGGGGAGAGGGGGTATTAATGTGTGTCTGCAGTTGACTGTGTTTTAGCTTTATGATCTCGGGGTATTTTGTTGCTTGGATGGTGGAAAAAAATAGAGAAAGAGCGAGTTTTTTATCACTTTGGCCCTCAAAAATAACTTCCAGAGGCACAGACTGCAACAAATAGCCCAGGCAGGGTGTAAACCTGAATGCAGAGATTTTCCAGCCCACCCAAACACCTCGGTCCTGGGTGTTTGTGGATCCGCTCTGTCCTCGCTGTCATGTCAAGGGGATCCCTCCGAGGTGGGAGCATCTCCGCTCGGCTGCCGCAGCGGCCGCGAGGGCCTTTTGGGGGCTGATAACCGGCGTGATGGATCGGTCTAACGGGTCTCTGGTGCTTGCAGAGCCTGTTTGCAGGCTCCTTAACGAGAGACAGCTTCGAGCGCTGGGTTGGGAGGTCAAGCGATGATAATAATAATAAAATTACTCCCCTTTCCCCAGCCTCACCTTCCCCTCTGCAAGCGGAAGAGTTGCTATTTCATGGCTGGCTAAAGGCAAACTTCCCTCAAGGGTGTTATGCGACTTATGACCCTCCTAACCTGTACTTAGTGCTTTCCAAAGGAGACCTGCTCCTGGAGAGGTGACCTGAATGGAGACGGAGCCACGAGGGCAAAACCAAGCTATTTAAAAAAAAAAAAACAACCCACTCAAAACAGCACAGGGAGGTGAAGAAACACTGAGCTAAAGAAGAAAAATAACAATCAAACCAGAAGTGTTTCCCAATTAGGGAAATACCTGCTTAATAAGCTAGAGCAATAGTTTGCAGGGAACTGTAGGAACCTGATGTGTGGTTTTGGTGACCGTCCTGCCGTTTAACCCTTTGCAAACCCATGCAGGACTTTAGCATCAGACGAGCATCCCTATCTTCAGCTGTGGTTTAGTGGCGGTGATGCTTTCCACAGAGGGATGCATGAACACAGTGACAGCATCTTATTGCCTCTGACCAGCTCCCTCGCTCCAGAACAAACCCATTCACGTGCCCAATCCCAACCCCTGTTTGTAGGGATCATTTTCAGAGCAGCACGGCAATTTGGTCCCAAGCTAGAATTAATTAGGCCTCTGAGCCTTCAAGCAGACACATCCACGTTTGATTTTACTGATAGGAGTAAACAGACCTACCGATGGGCCCAGGTTTTTGCAGGACAGGAGACTCTTTGCAGCCCCTCAAGTGCAGGAATAATTTTATTATTTCCTTTTGGGGTTTCCATAAGGTACATTTGCCTGAAAGCATTGCAAATGGGGCCGGGGAGAGGAAAAAAAGAAACAGATGAGGAGCTGACGTGATGAAAGACCAACAGATTTTGGGTCATTCCTGTTCCCATAGTGGCTCCCTGAGGCATTTCAAAGGCAAAAAAGAAATGGGAAAACACAAACACATAATCAAACCAAGGAGCCAGTTAACCAGGCCAATACCCGCAATCCCAAAGTCCCATTTAGCTGCTCGCAGGATTATCACTTGTTGCCGATTCAAAACCAGCAGGTGTTGTCAGCTATTTATGATCACTGTTATTTATACAGTGCCACTGGTGTGCCTGGCGCTCGGCAGCCACGTACAGATGAGAGCCAACCTCTCCCCTGAGAAGATCCCAAACGAAATTAGACTTAACACAGCGGCAGACGTTAATACACAGCATATGGGGATGAGGGGAGAAAGAGAGGTTCAAATCCACAAAGATCGTGCAATCTCCAGGCATTAAATCCCGCACCCGCCAGCTTGTTAGTTGCCATTTTATAGAAAAAACGTGAGAAATAGATCCGTGTTTACGTGTGGGGAGCCTGCAGAAGGAGGGGAGGGATGAAGGTAGGCCATCAGGCCTTGCTTTGCGGATGGGATGGATGAATATTATTCGCTTTATGGGCCGGGGCTGAGATTTGCAGCCGTTGTGTTAGGCGGTGTATGGACACACAGCCAGAGCCAGCTTGTGGCGCAGAAAAGAGCCGGGGGATAAGGAAGTGAAGCAGCTTGCCCAGGTTCACACGGGGTATCAGCGGCAAAGCCAAGACTGGAACCTTGTGTAAAAATTACTAAGCAGAGCCCCAGTCCACAGCTTTTTTTTTTTTCTTCAAAACCTGGTGATTTTATGAAGGAAAATTCCCAGGAGTTTTACCCAAAGATTGAATACGGACCTGGAGATTTGGCTTTTTCTTTTTTTTTTTTTTTCTTTAGAGGCAAATCAGCTCACAGAGCAAACAACTAGATGCTACTTGGAAATAAAACACATTTCCAGCTTAGGCCTGCAAAGGCTTACGTTTGTGGGCGACTTTATCCAAATGAGTCATCCCATCCCATGTCTGTGAGAGGATTCTCCATGTAAGCAAAATTGACCAATACGACATTTATAGGGATTGGGCCAGGCACCGGTAAGAAGCATTCCCCAGGCAAAGGAGGCTGCGTGGGGAAAGAAATCAGCTCTGCAAAACTTAACCAGCCTCCTCCTGTCTTAGGCTTGAAAGACAAGAGTCGTGAACCGAGGAGCTGGTCACCACTTAGCTGGCAGTGGTGTAAAATGCAAAGTGACCCCCCGTAGTTGTTTGAAGAAGGTTGGACCTTGCTGTAAAGCTCTGTAAACCGGGCTCCCCTCGCCAGCTCCTTCCCCCCATCCCCTCCTGCCTGGCATGTTTTAAATGATTTTGGATTTTAATGCAGGGCCCGGAGCTCATTCCTTCGTATTCATGGCATCAAACAAGAGGCTGCTGCCCCCAGCTGGGTTCCTTGAACTTAGAAGCAAAGCTCTACTCAATATTACCTTAATTAATTAACTAAAGAGACAATGGCTTTTGAGGTCTCACCTCTGTTTCCAGGGAGGGGGGCCTTTTGACAGAACCCTGCCATAAACTAATTCCGAGTTCCAGCAAGGAGTCATAGGGGGAAGAGTTAAGTGACACTATTTACTTGTTTACCAAGACAATTTATGTCATATTTGTTTTTCCCCACCTTCCGTCTGCAGCACCGAAAACTCTGTTGGGGGCGCAGGGGGAAGGAGGAGGAGGAGAGAGTATTATTTGCATTAACCACTGAAATCAAAGCACATTCCCATCTGAAAAATACCACTTCACAGCTTTTGGTATCTTCTTTTTTTAAATTTTAATTTACAAAAACTTTTTGAAGCTTTCCAGGTTCAATATAACAAATCTGAGCTTTGATGCTTTAAAAGTGCCATAAAGAGCTACAGGCAACATCACAGTTAACCAAAAAAATATATATTTAAAGGCTCCTGTGAGCACTTGTATCTCGTCTGAATGTTGTGGGTGGTGTTTTTTTCATTTGCAAGCAAGCACTGAATCACTGGTTTATTCCACTCAGTAACAGGCATTTCGTATTTTGTAGCAGCAAGAAAAATGTTTTAAAAGGTCACAGTGAAATGCGACCAGCTGGAAAATCTATCTGGGAACACGTATGTCATATACTCACTCATACTCATTGTTACTGGATTTTGGGTCACCATACACCAGAAGAAGGGCAATGTGAACAGTATTTTTATACGTAAGGAAATTTAAGCTGAAGCTGGATAGGTATGTCACTTCGTGTCCCATTGGGAGCTTGGAGTTAAAGAAGGAACTGAATCTGTGTCTCATGGAATTCCCTGCTCCATCACAACCTCCTCCATCTTCACAAATCATCTCCATCCTGAGGCTCAACCCACTCACTGGGTCAAATTCTCAAGTAACATAAAATGGCTTCATTTCACGAAGTTTCGTAAATTGAGTAGATCAGTGACTGTGGAGTTAAGGGGGGCTTTTGGTATTTGGGGTCTGTGATCCTCAAGCTCTGCATCTCCTGTTTTTTAACACACTTCTAGGTGTAGCATTTTGATTATTTGGCAAATGATTGCCCTCTCTGCCCAACTATGTTGGTAAGAATTGTCTACACCGACACATCTAAGAAATCTCACGAGGACTGATCTTGAAATATGTCTCTTACGTGCAAGGAAAACAGGATATTTCATAGGAGATTCCTCATTTGGATCAGAGAAGGGATCAGTTACTCCCCCCACCCCCCATACCCATACATTTTTGGTCTGGGTTTCATTGCTCAGAACTTAGGTTGGTGCATGCAAAATACGTTTGTGTGTATATTTCAGAGCTCTGGGGCATATGAAAACGTGATCATTCATAACCGCATCTCCCAATTTAAGGCATGCAGTTTTGGAGGCCTAGGCTTAGCCACTGAAAATTTGGTCCTCATTGTCTCATGTCCCAAATCTGCAATTACTTATGTCCGTATTTAACTTTATACACGTGAGTAGCCTCACGGTATGAAACACAGCCATGATTAAGAAGATACTTTCGCTACCACCTCCTATAAAAGTTAACAGCTGAAAAAGGGATCATTAGCTCAGTTAGCAGGAAGCATTCCCCAGGATGCAGGATCTCCTTGTATACTCATTGTAGCAGAGCTGTGCTAACAGAAAGTTTAAGGAAGAGATTCTATCACAAACCAGTGAATTTGATGGACCTGCTTTAGCTTGCACCAAATAAGGAACTTAATCTGTTAAATCTAGACACTGATTTTTTTTTTTTAAATCTGATTTTTATTTCACCACCACCAGTTTAGTCAATCTGCAAATGCACAACCTCACCCTGCTTTGTATGTACTGTCTCTTTTGTCTAAAGAATACGGAACTGAACCGCAGCTTTGAAGACTTTTAAAAATCTGCCTCTGCCACTGACTTTGCCTTTGACCAAGCTGCTTCACCGCTCTGTGGCTCTGCTCCTGCTCCCACCTCTGTCTTGTCTGACCAAGGGTAGTCTCTTACTGCGCCTTCATTCAGTGCCTTGCGTAATGTGAAACCAAAATGCTCAAGCTGTCTCATTCTTGCAATAATAACACATATCACTGCTGCTCTGGTTTAGTTAAACGTCTCCTGAAGCCGGAGGATGTTTAAGAAACATCTAAGTCCTGCAAGAGCTGTTGATAATTCAGTAGGTGAATGTGAACCAACTCTGCACTAGCACTTCTTCACCACATCTCAGAAATAGCAAAGATGTTGTACCTGTCAAGGCTCCAAGGAGATTGCTCTTAATAATTACCAGTCCCTTAAGTCTACTTAGTAGATTTAAGGCTGTTGCCATTTTGGGTACCTGACTCTGCCCCATGGAAAGCTGCCCTGTTGCAGTCAGACCCCTTTTCTTGCATCTTGTGCTAGTTACGTGTCAGTTGAGATCTTTAAATGAGCCCTTGCTACAACTTGCACTGCCTTCGCAGTCACCCGGTGACGTGCAAGGAACACGTTGATATTAATTGCGAAGCGGCAGCGTTACCGCTTCACGATCAAGGTTATACGTCGTGATGAGAAGTGCCGCACTTCTGACTACTAATGCCAAACGGTGATATCAAGGGAAAACTCGGGCTGTCGGTGATTTGTATGGGGCTTGGCTGGCTTTGATTCCCGCATTCCCTCCTGTTGCCCGCGTGTTCTTGCCATTCAAGCCTCTGATCTTTGCGGGGGGCTTGGAGGGTTGGGCAGGACTGTCTACTTGAAACGCATTAGAACAAAAAGTGACATCGGTGGTGCCGGTGTCACTTTGTCCCTCCTCTCTCCGGGAACCATAAGCCTTGATTAGAGTTGTGCGACTTTACAATTTTCATTTCCTCACTTCCCAGTCACAAATATGACAACAGAGCAAGTGATGGCAATTCTTTTCAATAGAAGGAGAAAACACCTCTGGGGGTTCACCAAGCTGGTCTCAATCAATGTTCCCCCAGAAAACGCAGTGGCAGTAGCGAAGAAGGTTGCAGTTAAAATTACTGGGCATAGTCCTGTCCCGTTTCTTTGACACCTTCTCTTTGATCCCAGTTAGTGCTGACCTCCTCACAAAACCAGGCAATTTATAGCTTATTCTCCACATTACCAGGACGAAAAAATTATAATTGCTCAGACCCCTGGGTTTGGGACACAAGTCTGATTTCCTCGGGGCTCAGCTGAGACTGACCTACTCGGTGCACGTAGGATTTGAGTTTGGATTCGAGCCAGGGACCCGAGGGAGAGAGCAGCCCATTGCTAGGAAGAGGGTAGAAAGGATGTCTTGTTTATCGGTGAAGCCACCTGGCTCCCTTTACCCAGGCGGCACCGCTTCTGATGTACCTTTCGGAGGGGTGAGAGGGTGAGGGGACTGGAAACACTTCAGAAATGTAAATGCCGTCCATTTGTTTATAATTTTATACCCCAACACGTAACCTGAACCTGATGGAGTCAATAAAGAATTAAACCTCTGCATGTTTCCTACCTCAAAAATACTGGAGCAAATCCAGGGCTCTTGAAGGCAAATTATTCCAAAGAGCTGAAAGGAAAGGAAAAAAAAAGAAGCCTGACTTTTTGTATTCTTTTTTTTTTTCTTTTTCCTTTTCCCAAAGTTTTGAAAGAGTGCCCTTACTTGTTCTCCAACATCAATGGGCAACCAATGCATTTTCGGGAGCGTGGCCAGCTAGCTGCGAAGCAAGCCCCACGATTTACAAATAATTACATTTGTTCAGAGGAGTTTTGAGGACAGAAACTAATTCCAAGGGAATGAAATTTCTCAGTCTGAGAAGGAGTCTCAGCAAAGACTTTTCATTTTCCATTCTTTTTTTCAGGGAGAAGAATTTTCTGCTCACAAAATATAAGTTAAACACCTCAGGACAATCTTACTTGTTGCAATTACGCAGTTTGGGTTATTAAATAATGTGTAAATATATTTTGCCATTAGCATTCCTGCACAGTGAGGTTTGTTGCTGGTTTGGTGTTTTTTTTTTTTTTTTTTAATGTAGAGTATAATCAGTTTACATAGGGTAAAACTGACCTAGCTGTAAATCTAGTATCTGGATTTTGCATGCCACAAATTAAAGGGTCATGTGAAGATAGATGTGTTGATTTGGCTGATTAAATCAAATTAAAACCAGGGATCATGTAGGACTCTGATGCTGCTCTGTTCATCTTTCCTAGCTCAATATTCTCTAGTGTTTTTTAATATCCAACCCGTGCCAGTGGTGAGCCGATTCTTTTGAGGCATTTTCTCTTTCTTCTGCTGGACTGCACTGGTCTAGACCAGGAAGAAAATACACCAACAGAACTATGTGCTCGGGTCATAAGATTTTAGTGCAGAGACCATGCTTTTGTTTAGGATTCGTACATACAATTCCTGGTGCAAAGAGCAAGGGAGAGGACAGTATCTTGGGAACTCTATATATGTATTTTGTAAAGTAACAGAACTACAGCCTGTGTGCCTGTAAGCCTTTGGGATACATAAGGAACTATAAATTTGAGCTACTTCCAAATGAGATTTTTACATATGTCCTACACATGATCAAAGCATATGTATAATATCATTGATGATGGCTAGATAGATCTAGGGGATGTAGGGAGTAGGGAATTAGCAACTTGATTGCTCACGCCCCACGTTACCCACAATGTCACACTGGGACAAGGTGACCAAAAGAGAAGCAGTTGCCAGTGACCGCTCTCAGGGCACTGCAGCGAAAAGGTGGCCGCAGGGCAACTGAATTCAAATACCTGGACCTGCAGAGGAAGGAGGGGGTTGGTGTCCTGGCAGGACTCTGGAGAGCTTTGCGCAGAAGCCCAGTCAGCTCTGTGGCCACTAGAAATCAGAGGAGCTGCACTGAGACGGGGACAATACACTGCTTTGCCTTACTCTGTGATCTGTCCCACGCGTGTCCCTCTTCGGGGCTGAATTATGCTCCCGGTTATCGCGCCTGGGCTACAAAAACAGTGGGTTGGCTCCGGGTAGCCAAGAGGAAAATTAGTCTCTCACTTTTTCTGAGTGACCAGACAGCGAGGACTGTCCCTTTCCCCTGTCCTAGTGCCACTGGTCCTCTTGGCTCCTTCCAGTCCCCTATAGCTTTCCTGCTCAGCCAGCTGAAAAGCTGCCAGGATCCCAGAGATTTTTATCCCCTCCTGTCCTACCCTATGGATCTCGAGGTAAGTAGAGTGTGAGCCCGCTGCACCCCTTTTTGGGGCCAGCCTTGCCTTTTCCCAGCACGAGCCGTGACCCCGCCAAGTAACACGCTTTAAAACATCCTCTCAGAATGGTTAAGGGTGTTTTGGTTGGGTTGGGTTTTTTTTTTTTTTGGCTAACTTTATCAGTGCCCGAGCACGCCTTGAAGTGTCAGCTTGACATAATATGTAACAGTAATTAAGAAATAAGCCTCTTGCCCGGTTTCACAGCAATCATTTAGCTAAGTAACTACCATGGTCCAGTGCCTCAAAAATCACCATTAGCCCACGCCACTTATGGCCATAAAATTTCTTGTTTTCTGCTTTTCATCGGACTCACCCTGGAATCTTCGTTTTGCTTTATTTATACATTTGCACTCAAACAATGGCAATAAACCCATTCCCAGAGTGTTGCAAATCAGAAATTTGTCCACATTTTTTCCACCACCTTCCTGGGTGAAGCTGCCTTTTGCTTGGGAACGGCGGTGGCTGGAGGCAGCTGGGAGCAGGGGGGGGAGCAGGGTGTCGCCTGGAGATTGATCGGTGCTGTTGGAAGTCGCTGGGATGGGGCAGAGAGGGGGAGCCGGAGGAATCTGGCATGAAAAGGCAGTTTGTGGTGACAGGAGTTTCTTTTGAAAGACCTGATTGAATCAGACCTGAGGCGGGAAGAAACGGCTGTTGCCTTCATTGAGTTTTCGCTAACTTTTCCCCCCCCTCCTACCATCGAGGTTTTTGGTTCAGGCTTTTTTGCTTTGTTCTGTTTTAATGTGTCCTATACTGTTTAAGCTGGAAGAAATAACCACGAGGTCCTGGCTGCAGAGTGAAAAAAAAAGGATCAAGGACATCTCACTCAGTTCCTAGCAGCTTGTGAAACATATTTTTAACCATTCTAAACCAGCGGACCGCTCATTTCAACAGAGCCTGTGATTTTCAACCTGGTCCACTATTAGGCACTTAGCCTCCATAAATTATGATTAAAGCTCTCCGCAGACAACTCAATGGACCAGATCGGGATGCTGTGACATGAACTGAGTCATCTTAGTTGGTACAATTTATGGAGAAAACTGCTTGCCTGGCCTTATTACCATAATATCTGCAAACTGCCTTCCCCTGGGGACTGTACGGCGATCCATGCTTGCAAACACAGACGCTAAACAGTTCGTCTTTAATTAAATAAAAGGTTTATGATGCTCTGAACCCCATTTTCCTCAATATCAGGCTTGCCCCTTTACCACTACACCTCGTGTGGGCCCAGTTCAGGTTTTACCGGGCGGCCGACTTAGAGGGTAATGACTGCTCACTCAAGCAAGCGCCAGCTGGCATTATGGAGATTTACCCCCAGTGACATCTGAATTGAGCTTTGAGTAAATGCCCTCTCGTATTTGGTCCACTCAACTTCAGAGGGAGTTTTGTCTGAATCAAAAGAAATAGGGACAGGGAAAAAAAAAAAAAAAAAAGAAAGATTTTAGGACTTAGCGGTTAGTTGAATTTGGACTGCCCGGATTTCCCTCTCTTGTGGCATTTGGACACTAGAGAAAGTGCTGGGACTTAAACTGAACTATCGACTTTTGGAGGAAAATTTCTTACTGGGAAGAACAGCCTTGTGCTGACTGACATGTGCAGGAGATGACCTACTAAGTGTTTTTTTTTCTTGCTGCTGAGTTTCTTCCTCCCCTGCTTCTTGGTTATTCAAAGTTATTCTGCTAAAATCCATCTTCTCCTTGAGCCCTCATGCGAGCATCTCTGTCTCTTCAGGGTGACATCAAAACCCTGCTCTTTCTCCATAAGGACCTGTGTAATCTACCCTGATTATAGCTGCCTGTCCTTGCTCCCTGCATCCCCCCAGCTTCTCCCCTTCCATTTCTTTTACCCCTTATGAACCATTTGCCAAATCTGAGAGATCAATCCCTTAAACTGCCTTTCCCCAGAAGCTTTTCCTGTGCTGGTTTTCTACCCAGCACGCTCCCCTCAAGCTGCCATCAGCTCATGGCTGCCTGCGCTCCCCGATCCCGCTGCAATGTGAGCAGTAGCCCAGAAGCCAGGGGTTACGAACACAAGCCAAACTTTCCTCTCAGTGAAACTGTGGAGGTATGATGCTATAATGTGGGTATAATCGATATGGTGTGGCCAGTTTGTCATCACCCTCCAGGTACACTGAAGGGCCTGCATGTACCGCCATCCTCCGCTCCCTCACAGCAAATGGACGCCTCGGGTGCCCCCAGCCCCTTTTCTGCCTTGAGGCTAGAGGGAAGCTAAGGCAGGGCCCTACCTTCTTCCGGCTGAGGGAAAATGGAGTTCCTTCTACCCCCTCAGCCCTTCTTCAGGCCACCTTGGCACCGAGTCCCTGAGGAAACAGCCATTGAGTTCCTGTGGTAACACCCGCCAGGGCCCTGAGGTGCCTCCCGCTTCTGGCACCTTCCACCACACCCAGGTGCCTGCCCAGCTCTGATTGGCTGGGTTAACCGCAGGGGGCGGGCTTGCAAGGCAGGGAACCAATGGGAGCGCTCCCCCTCACCTGAGGGGAGCCGGGCTGCTGACAGGAAGCAGTCGGGGTGTGGTGGTGGGCTGAGGCAGGCAGGCGGGCGGGCGGCTGATCTTTGCTCCTTGGGCTTAGTTGACTGTGACCTGAGCAGGGCTGGCATTTAGGCTGTCTGTCTGTCCGTCCGTCCATCTGTCAGTCAGAGTGGCTGTGGCTGGGTCAGTCAGCCCTGATTTGGGCAGTGAATCAGGCAAGACAGGCCTAACGTGGGCAGGTAGGGCAGGCCTGGTGTGGGCAGTTAGTCAGGGCGGCCATGGCTGGTCTGGCAGGGCCGCTGTGGTGTCGTGAGTCATCGGAGCAGCCTTCCTGCGGTCAGCCCACACAGCAGTGTGGTCCAGCAGTCAGGACAGCCGGCCAGACACTGCATGGTGCTACTCCAGCAGCCCATGGGGACCCAGCGACCTGCTGCAGCCTTGTCAAGGTCAGAGCCCTTCTTGCAGTCAGTGCTGAAATTGCCATCTGCCTCCAGGCAGTGCTCCCAGAGGTGTCTGAGTTTGCTGGTGTGTCACTTTAGCCCTTTCTGGGCTTTCCTTCCCTTCATATGCCTCTGTGCTCATGTATCTGTACAGCCTCGGGCACTACCACAGCCCAAATGTCTGCGCTTTGCAATAAAAGCAGTGCACTGTAAATACCGCATTAAGGTTCAGCCTCTGCTTCTCTCTCCAGAGCACGTCACAGGGGCTGGGTTTGCTTTTTAATACTTTCCAAGGGCATTCCTCGCTAAGTGCTAATATTTGTCTCCTCTTCCATACTTCTCCATCCCTTTTATTCCCGCTCCCTCTCCCACCACAGTGGTGGTGTGCGGGGCAGTTACTGCCATGTTTTCCAGCCCCAGCATTCAGGTACCACTGCGCTCCTGCCTGCCTTTCCAGGCTCTCTCATCCAGGAAAAACAACAACCACGCGAGCTGGCTCCTGGTCCCATCCCAAAATTTGGCAGGTGTACAACAAACTTACATGACTCTTATTAGCAGCAGATCCATAGAGAGGGAGGGGCCAGGGGCATCTCTCCAACAAAAATAATAGAAGAAGACCAGCTGAGTTGTTGTTGGGTTTGTTTCAGAGGAAGTTGAAGAGTCAGGGAAAAAAACTCTTCCCTGCCTTCTTAGTGAGCTCTGTAACTTCATTATCTCTGACTTTCGGAAAGGAGAGAGCAATGATAGGCAGAAGGAGCCATAGGAGGCACTTTTCACCGAGTGAAGGGACTGCCCACAAACAAGTTTTCATCCAGATGGACATGTGGATCAATGTCACTGACTTGTAGTCACCCTTGCAGACAATCCAGACAATTTATTTATTTCGCGAGAGCTCTGCTGGCCTGTGGTGACAGATGATCTCATCCCCAAGGACTTCCAGATTTTTCTCTTTCTTTCTTTTTTTTTCTGCCTCCTGTTTTATTTTGAGGTATTAGCACATTGGTGAGAGTACACTTCTTGCCTTAAGTTATTCCCACTTTCTCTCTTCTCTGACTAGTGACAATTTTTAGGTTAAAAAGCAAACTCACCCATCGTTCGTTAACCCACCAGGCATGTAGTCCCCTGTATCTCTTTCTGCTGACATTCACTGCACACCTGATAAGTGACAGCTACCTCGGAGCAAGGCTTTTGAACTCCTAACTCCAGAACATTTATTAGGATAAATCCCACTTCTGTGTTACAAGACATCAGCACGGAGTCTGCTGGCTCACCACTATAGCAGAGCGCACGAGGAGTGCTGTAAATGCCTCTGTCAATGGCACTTAGAAGTCACGAAGAACCTCAGAGGGACAATTACATTCACATGCCTGTAATTTGTATTTATCCCCTTTGTTGCTTACCCCAGCCCTGTTTCTGTTCTCCATGTCTGTCCAGATCTTTAGGTGTCATGCATAGAATACGTAAGCATATAAGGTGGCCCATATATTATTTGTATATAGTTTTTTAGCCTTTATCATGCTTTTACCATCTTTATTTAGGTGTGTACCTTTACTAGTAAGTCTCATGTATTTCTCTATTTAAATTTACCTGGCCATTTGGACCCAGTAAGTACCAGATGAAAGCATTCAGGTATTATTTCCATCCATCTCAAATTCAAGCTTATGGAGCAGGGCTTAAGAAGTGCTAAGAGACCAGCGCTAAATCTGTGATATTTTTTTTTTGGTGTGTTTGTGTGAAAAGACAAACTGTTAAAACAATTCATTGAGCACTTCTGCATAGTGAGCTGAGGAGGGGAGAAGATCAGCAAAGGGACTCAAGCCTTGTCTCAAGAATATAAAAGCTTTTTTAATAAATAGTTATTCATGACCTTATTTAGATAGCATCTAACTTTTCTCAGACTTTCAGTTTTTGTAGTAGAATTTTGCTGGCAAGTAATGAAATGTTTGTAGGGCTTTTTTTGCCCTCTTCATGTCTGTAAATGTCTTTCAAATGTTGATTTCTCTGCAGCTCTTGGGAGACCTCTTCCAGCCCAGGTTTTCTGGCTCAAGTTGTCTTAGATAGCAGCTGAACCTGGTACCTCCCCAGTTTGATCCTACATAGCAAATAACTACTTCTATGTTATTTTTAATGAAATTAACATTTTTAATGAAAAAAGTAATTCAGGTTTTTGCACAGGTCAGCCATGAATTAATTGGCACTGGGAAGATTACCCTTCACTCAACAGATGTTAACGGTGCAGGGGATAATTACAGAGTAGCCTATGTCTCCATTGGGAAGCGTCCAGCACTGGGAGCTGTCAGGGGCAGGATACTGGATTAAATTGACTGTTTATCTCTTTTGTTATAAAAACTTCTATTTGAATGCGTCAGCAGAGGGTGACATTGTGCAGGTTTGGGAAATATCTTGAGTACCATCAACAAAAACTTTGAAGTCCAAGTGTTTAGAATGGATTAAAATTTAAAGAAAGTAAGTTAGGCTTTGTGAAAATTGATAACAAATTATAAGGAATTATTTTAATGTAGCATTGGTATGGACTAAGAAAATATTTTAAATTTAAGTACCATTATTTCCCTGCCTAAAAATTCTTTTTTTTTTTTTTTAATATATTCTATGATTCTATGATTCTATAAAAATATGCACCTGCTCTAAGTTTGTACATATTTTTGATGGAAACTTCAGTTTGTGGAAGAGAAGCTCTTCTGCCCTCCGGGAATGAAGCTGATCCAAGTGAAATTCTGCAAAAATAGAAAAATATAAATTAGGTTGCGCTTCTAGTCAAGGAAATTCTGTGCCGTTCCTACGTGTTTTCTCAGACTGGCTGTGGATGGTTGTTATGAACTCAACTAAAACGAAGTGTGAGCACTTTTGATCCAGCTGTTGCAATGTGTAGACGCTGGATTTTGCTGGGATTCGCTTGTGGACCAGGTACTGCCATGTGCTTTCGGGGCTCTGGACAACACCTGCTGTGACAAAGCTCCCGTGTGGTGTCAGCGCGAGGCAAAACCTTTAGCAATGAGAGAGAAAGATTGTTCGTAGGTACAAAGGGAGTCTCCACTGGTCCGAGATGGGTGTCTCCACCTAATACTAAGTAGGTGCGGGGCATGCGCCGCACGTTAAAAGTTTGGGTTTTTTTTTTCCCAGAAATATCAGCAGATCGCGCAGATCGCAGAGACACAGTGTGCAAAGCGTGCCTTTAAAAGACCCAGTCATGGCCCGCGCGACGAGGTTCAAGGCTTGCTGGAACTTCTTGAGTTGTGTCTGTGTGTGTCAGCTGTCCCCGAGCCCAATACCAAACAGGGGACAATACAGACAGATAAGATAATGGATGAGAAGGGAGTGGAAAATCTATCCTGTATTCTGGTGGCATTTCTAATAGCGATAGCGCTGGCAGCATTGGACCGAAAAGCGTATCCATCACAAAGGGCTGGTAAGTCCTCTCCAGCTCCCACTGTGACGCTAAAGCCGGTTGCAAATATCCAGGGCTGGGGCCCCTCGCAGTGGGGAGTGGAACGGTGGCTACGTGACCCGGGGCAGCCCTGCCATTCCCAGAACAGGGCTCGGCTCCCGCTGCTGCCAGTCGGAGCCCAACGCTTGAATATCCCGGTGGGGTTTCTCCCCACCGAAACCACAGCACACCCAGGGTTAAAATTAATATCCAGGGAATACGGTCCAGCTCTTCGGCTCGTGTTTTACCGGGGCTTCAAGGCTAGGTCTGTTGCTCACTCTTCTGCGTTGTGGAGAAAGTTGTTCTGATGGTGGCTTGTCTGTTCTGCTGTTTAGAGAACATCCATTAAAGCAAATCAACCCTCAAGTTTTTGAAGGGCACCTTCGATTTCAAACCCTTGCTGACCTGTTGGATTTGCTAGATGGCATCTGAATGCTCTGCTTGCTGGCTGTAGAGGGGTCTGCCCTGTAACTGCTGCTCACAGCTCCAGGGTTGTCCTGCAAACTTGTGCAGCCCAAGAGCTTGTTCTCTCTGGGATTTTTGAAGCATGAAACGGGAATCCTTAGGCATGGAGGAAAGTGTTGGAGTAAGAAGGGCGGGTGAATCAATTATGTGAATAATGTGTTAGAGCTGCAGGTGATACTCAGCAGAGTGGTGTCTTGCAAAAAGCTGTGTTTTCACCTAACCAGAAGTTTGGGACTTGATATGCAGCAGTTTATGCACTTTTAGTTTATGCAGCACATCTGGTAAGGTGCAAGGAATCAGACCAAGTTGTGAATTATTTTTTCTGGCATTATAATCTAAAAAGGATCAGCCAGTGGATCCAGCAGGTACCTGGGAGTCAGGACATCCAAATTTTATTTCCAGCATTGACTCAAACCCACAAAAATGAATTTTCACCATCTAGTTCCCTCGTCTTGTCCTCCTGCCATCCTTTGTCCATGTTTGCTTCACTAAAGTGCAAAACCCCCCACCTAAACCTAGTTATGGGCTGTAGAAACTACAGAAATATAAATAACAGTTAATAGTGTTTCACACTCTGAAACACAGAGAATCTGGACAATTCAGACAACTGTATTTTTGAAGTGTTTCAAATTTCAGGGGGAGGTAATTTCTTAATTTAGCTAAGCCAACTTACCCTATCCCAAGAGGAAAATCTCCATGCTTGCACCCTGAATGTCCTCAGCGTGCAGAATGAAATTATTTACCAGCTGAAGAAGTATGAATATCAAAAGGTTCATTAAACATTCCAGCTAATTTTCTCTGGTCTGTAAAATTTGGTTGGGAAGAAGGGGTGGATGAAAGGAGTTAGGCTTTTGCATGGTCAGTGCTCAGCTTTCAGAACTGTACGTGGCGTGGAACTAACTTACATATTACCGGGCCCCTTGAAGGGTGAGCGATTCTCATGTGGGCTCATCAGTAGCTGGAAAAATATTTTTCCTGTGACACTTTGTGCACTTGTTCTGTCTGTTCAAGCTGAGGGTGAGAATGTTCCTCTTGTAACACTTCACAGCTTTTTTTTAAAGTATGTTTCTTTGGGTGTCTGACTTTTTTTTTTTTTTTTTTTTTGAGTGAGTGTCATTTAATACCTATTTTATTTGCTGGTTTTGGTCAGAATCTTTTTGTTAGCTGCTAGTGCCAGCCTTACATGTAGTACATTTTTTACATGTTGCTGACTGCCAGAAATTAGCCCATGCCACAGAAGACTGCGTGTGTCTGTGCAGGTCCCAGAGAGCCAGGCACACAAATCCTCTCCCTTTTGCACAGTAGTTGTCGTGGGGGAACCAACAGTTTGATGTTAGAGACATCACGCCTCTAAAAAGCACAGTACCAACTCTTGGCTCTCTTGATTTCTATGACTGGCAAAGGGTGCATGGTCAAAACTGAATTAAAGCAAGACCAGAGGCTTCTGCAAAGATCCCAGAGCCATTGACCACACGTGGGAGGGAATAAAAAAAAAAATACAAGAGCTTTTCAAGATCTTCTCAAATCCCAGCTTCGTCTTGAAATGAAGCTACTTCTTAATCGAAAAAATTATAATCAAATAATTTGAAAACAAAGCAAGTTTTTTTGTTTTGAAGCTGAAATTTTTCTACTACCTTAGACTGAAATATTTTGATTCTTTATTTAAAAAAAACCCAAACAGCCCAGTCAAACAGCAATTATTTAAGGCCATCCTGAAACACTCTCGCCTCCTTGCATTTGGGGGATTTGACTGTCAAACTGGAAAACTGAAGATCTGCGCACTTCTAACTAAAATGGATCTAGTGGCAGAAATACCTGTTCCCATCTGTGACTGACAGGCTAAAACATTATTCTGCACAGATTCAGTCTCTGCCTGGTAGGAACAGAGCTCTGCTATACACATCCTTCTGGTCCAACGATGCTGGTTTTGACTTTGCTCCTCATCTTGACTTCCTAAGCAAGAAGCAGTTGTGAAAGGTTCCAGCTTACGCTGTGTCTCGCAGGGCACGGTTGCCTCACAGGATCACAATCCAAGAGGGGGAGAGATCATCGCAAACTCCTGAAAGATCCCTTGTTACATTTTAAAATACCTAAAGACTGAAGTCATGTATCCTGAGAAATATTTGGCAGATAAACCCCCCAGAATACCATGCGTATATAGCTAGCTACCTCCTGAAAAAACTCTTCTATAGGGCTGGACACTTTGAAACTTAACTTCTGTCGCGATTGTGGCCTCATGGGACAGTTGTGTCCTGCCTTCATCAGGGCTAAAGGACATGTTCAGCACGGCTCTGCTCTCGGGGTGGGATTGGCTTCCCCCCACCCCTTTAGGGTAATTCGCATGTGAGACTCCAAGTATTTAATTTGGGCAAAATCTGTTCTAACCTTCAGCGCAAGAATGAAACTTCAGAGCTGTGATCTGAGTGGAACTGGAGGCTGTGGGCATTACGTGGTCTTTAGAGAGCCCAGCGTGGCTCTGAGCTTAACAACGGTTCAGGTCTTATGGAGTGACCCACCTCTCTTATTTCAGCTGGGCATGTTCACTCTGGAACCTAGTGATGGAAAGTGTCAGCAGAGGAAAGCATTTTTGTAGGCAGTGCTAACAGGCATGAAAGTTCACCGGTACTTCTGTCGTGATGCTGGGCCTACTCTTCTGGGAAAGCATCTTGTTACGGTGTCAGAAGTGGGAAAAAAATTGCTACTGGGCTTCAGCGCCCAGCAAAACAGACACTTTCACCCTGGGCTGGAAGTTTTGCTGGTGGCCCAGCTGAGGCTCTGGCACTGATGGATGCCTTTGAGCACCAACAGCAGTGTGTGGAGAGGTGTATTTACGTGCTTGTGCATACGCTATGCCTGCTCGAAGCAAGTATCTCCCAGGTGGGACGTAATTTCGGGCAGGTAAGCACCGGTTCTGGTTTGCCTGTTGGGCTCCTGTCCAGTTTGGGTCTCAAAGAGAATCCCTGTCCCAGGACCTGTAGCGGAAGCCCTCACACAAGCCTGTATGTCTGTTGTCCTCGCTGGTGGTCAAAAAGAAAAGCAAAAAGACACGGAGCAGTTACCGAGACAGCAGGTAGCGGAGCTGTAATGGTGTCTCTTTTTTGGCTGCCTTGCCCCTGAGCTTGTGCGAGCGCAGCCCCCTCGCTCCTCGACCTCGTCTTGCTCTGAGCCACCTCCTCCCCCTCTCCCCACCCCAAGCTTATTTCCCGGCCGCTGGAGGTTTTAATATTCAAGCCGTACCTTCCACATGAGCTGTGCTGAAGAGTTGACGTGTCGGAGTTTATTGATATCACATCGGGCTGCGCGGGGCTGTCAGCTGCACATTCAGCCTTTAGCGACCCCCTAAGGTGCGGGCTCTGGCAGCTCTAAAGGAATCTGCACAAAAACGCCTTTTTGTTTTGTCCAAGGTGAGACAATGCGAACAGGGCCCTGCACCAGATGACAGGGCTGATAAAGGACCAAGCGGCGCAGGGATATCTTTCTTTCTTTTCACTCCTTCATTCAATCCTTCTTTCTGTCACTTGCATTCTCTCCTCCCTATACTTTTCTTTCTTCTCTTTCTTCTCCCGGCTCGGCGAGCAGAGAGCAGCAGAGACAAGCAGAGGGGTTCAATTGCAGGCGAATGTCACAGTCCAGCTTCTCAACACATTTTCAGCGGCAGCCGGAGTTGCTGTTGGCCAACTTGACGAGGGGCACGCTCTGCTTTGCGGGTCCTTTCTCCCGGAGCTCTTTACAGTCACGTACTTTGGTTTTTTTTTCCTCCGTGGGCTGAAATGAATGTAAAGCTGGGAGTGTTTGCGTGTGTTGGGAGAAAAGTAGGCAGGGGAGGGGCGTAAATACGGAGAGAAAGATGGGGGAGCCAGCAGTAGAGAGAATAGGAAAGCAAGTGGAAGTAGCAGTGAAGTAAGAGAGGATGTGTATATATATACACACATATGTATGTATATATATTGTGTGTATATATAAAGATAAAAAACATAAAGACACGGGAAAGGGAAGGAAGCAGAAAAGGGGAAAAAGAATGAGATGTTCTCCAAGGACAAGCGCCTTAATGACTTTTGCTGCATCCCTCTGTTTTCACAGACACGGTAGAGGACAAAGTAAAGGAAGCGAAGTGGTTGCTCGTGCCCGCTCTCACACACCTCTTGGCTTCAGGCGGTCGGTCTGACATTCAGATAAATGAAGCAGGGCTTGCAAACAGCAGGAGGAATGTGTTTCTCATGTGTGGTTAAGTGGTCTCTGGTGCCTCATTCTCACGGGCTGGTTTTTCAGGATTGGGAAAGGTTTATGAGGTTAAATTTGTTTATCTTTCCTGAAAGAGTCTTATATTGAAAGGTCTTTAACTTGATGTATCCAGCCAGGGAGGCCCAGGGCTGGAACAGCAGAGGAACTACAGGACAAGATTAAGGGCCGTTGGCAGAGCTATATAGAGGTTTAGGATGAAAATAAAAGAGGGTGTTGCAAATTGGGATGGAGGAGCAATGATAGAGCTGTGCAGAGACCCCAGGGTAAGAATAGCAAGGCAGCTATCGGCCAAGATTGAGATGTGCTGGCAGAGCGCGTGGGGCCCAGAACTGGAACAGAAGGGGTGGCAGTACTTCAAGTACATGAGCAGAGCCCTGCTGGGACAAAGCCAGGGGGAGCAGAGGTTGTCACAGACGAGAAACTGTGAAACCTGGATTTGTGTGCCTCGCTAGGATGCTAGACATCTGAGATGGCATGTCTGTGCATACATGACGTGCTGATCAACGTGTTACACCAAGTGGATTTCGGCCCAGATCTGGGGAAAGGTAACTTGTGCTTAGGTATCACCAGCATCTGAGGCATAGCTACGGTGTTTCTGCTCAGCTTTGGGAAAATTACTAAGTAAAAAGTACTAGAATAGATTAAGGATGGGGGACTGGGTTTGGGGTAGAAGCACACATGTTTCTCAAGAAGAGACACGAGGTATAAGGGCAAACCATCCCAGAGATGCCTGTCCTCTGGCTGGGGTCAGTTCCAAGGCTGTCTCCTGTGGATCTGAGTGTTATTTTCACAAGGGTGTTTGAATAGTACAGTGTCTTTTCTATTATGGTATTTGTACCCCCAGGCACCCTCAGACGGTGGTCGTAACACACTGTGGGGAACAGTTAGATATTGTATTGTGCTCAGAACGAGGAGACAAGCTGGTGTAACAGGCTCCTGGAGGTTCACCCCCTTACTATAGTGGCTGTGATGTTATGTACACTTACTGCTGGGCGAAAATGGGCACGGCTGGGGCACAAAGAGTGGGATTACAGCAAACTGGGCATCACTGGGGTTTCCTTGCATCTCTTTGGCCCCAACTGGAGCTTCAACCTGGTCAAGGCCTGGCATGAACTTGATGGGTGAGAGTCAGGGCCCCAGGCTGAGCGCTGGGGAGAGGGGCTGCCTGCTGACTCGGGGCCATGCCATATTGCTGCCCCAGGTGAGAGCTAATTACCTCTGGCAGGAAGAGTGCTGAAAGAAAACACAGAGTACCAAGCTAAACATGTACATTAAATTTTACCCTTTTGTCAGTCACCTACTGGTTTTTCAACCCCAGGTACCACATACACATTAGGCCTTATAATGGACAATAATAAGGATAAAGGCTTCGTACCTGGCTTCGTACACTGCAGGCCAGGTAATCTGTCTTGGGTTTGCCTGCTTCTTGGAATTGTAAGTCAGGGCAGTTATCAAAGGATCAGATCTCCCATCCTTAATGCTGGCAGGCTCCCAGCATCCTGGGTACCTCTGCCCAGTTTTCCTGTGCAGCTCAGACCCTCGAGTGCGATGTGTTTGCGCTGCTCCATCAACTTCTCTACGTCTATGAGAAATTCCTTTAAGAGAACTGGAGAGATGAAGCTGAAAAGGGAAGAAAGCAAAAAAGAGAAAACTCCAGAGAAAGTGAGCCGAGCTTTTCTTTTCCCTGCCTCTTTATTCCCCCTCTATCCCAGCTGGTCTCCCTTTGCTTCCCAATTTTGGGAGCACTATTGATGCCCCTCTAACTACATCGTTTCAATTCAAGTAGAGGAGCCAGCAAGCCCCTGCAGTCCCTCTCGTGCAGCTCTCCGCTGGATCCTGCGCCTGCCACAAGCACGCGGCTATGAATATTGAAGTGAAAAAGGGGCCTTTTATGGACTTCACAGATGTGCTGGGGAGTTGGGGCAGGCCTCATTACCTCGGGGTTCTTTAAAAGGCCAAACAAAAGCCAGAAGAAAGAGTGTTAGGGGTGGAGGGGGCAGGGAGGCGAGAACTAGAAAAAAGTTGAAAGAAAAGAAAAGACGACTGGAGTTGATGGATATTCCATCTGTTTATGTTCAGGCCAGTGCTGGGAATTAACAAAGGCTGTTGGAGACGTAGGCTCTCTTTTGCCCTCCCTCCCTCCCTATCTTCCTCCAAATGTTCTGGATGATTTGGTTTTGTTCACTGCTCGCAAGGAACAGAATATGCTGTGTTTTTTGTGACCATGTGTCTTTGCGTGGGGGCACTGCAGCTGGTACCTTCGCTGCCAGACCCTGATTTGCGTTAGGATTTGCTGGGGCCCTGATGTCTCTTACTACTTTCACATGCAGAGTAGATGGAGCCTCCGGGGCCAGATCCCTCCACCAAGATAAATGAGTACAGCTTCTTGGTTTTTACAAGAACTGCACCGCTGTACGTCAGCAAAGGAGTTTGCTTGGTCTATATGCGTGGCATGGATTATGAAAGAGGGATGCAATTCCTTCTTCTTTATGAGCTTGGAAAACGCTTCATCTTGTTTAGCTTCCAGCTTAGAGGCAAAGGTAGGTTTCCCAACCTGAACGGAGTCGGATATGTCTCCACTCAATGCAAGTCCTTGTATTGGCAAGAGCCTTTTGGTGATGGATGACGTTTCCAAGCAAAACAGGGTCTCTCTAGCTTTTTCTTTCCAATATCTTGTATTGCTTCACTTGTAGTTGTGCCTGTGAACCTGGCTAGCACTGAGCAGGAAAGCTAAGGTACTTGTTCAAGATGTAGGGATTTTTATAGTGGAAAACAGAGGTGAATTTTGGACCTCTGTGCAACCCAAACTGGCACTCTAACCAAAGAGATATTTATATTCTTGTGTTTAGAATCATATATGTATTTCACGGCCAAGTGCCAGGTGAGATACTCCTGTATAAGAATTCTCTTAAAATCCCAAAGCTAATCCATGAGTTAGGATGCAAATTTTGGCAGAGCTGGGAGGAAGGTAAGTTTGGGGAAGTAGGACAGCCAGAACCAGGTAAAACTTAACACATCACACAACCTTTGAGTCTTCAAGCCCAGCATGTGAATGTGAGTGCTCCTCCCAGGTGAATTTTTGGGATTCAGACATTGAGAAATCATCGGCTCTCTCGTTCCAAGCCAGAACAGGTTGTGTGGTTCTCACCATGGTTGTCCTGCTGACGGGCTGTGTCCCATCACCCGTGCGTGAGGAGATGTACACACTTGGATACCTTCTGCATATACACTTCCTTTTCATCCATTAAACCTCCAGTTTTCCTTCCTCCCTCCTTCCTACAGCTTCTCCTTCCACATATGATCTTGCTCATTCAGTAGAGATCTTGACATGATGAGGGAATTATCCAGCTGTGAAACACCTCTCTCTTTGACCCCCCCACCCTTTTCTATATTCCTCCCAGACAGACAGACGCACACTTTGTCTCTGCTCCCCGTTCAAGAGCATCAGCTCCGCTGTGAGTATTATTTCCAGGTTGTAAAGCCCATAATGGACATTACCTCAGTCTGTGGTTTGGTTACAGCTGGCCAGTTCAATGCCTGAATGAAAAAAAAAAGAAGGAAAAAAAAAAAAGAAAAAAACCCCAAACCTTTATCTCCTAAGGCCCCCACACTAATGCTTTGCTGAACACTGCAGTCCCCAGCTGAGCTGTAAATGACTTTTTCATTTTCCTAGGCCTGCTACCCGGTCTGTTTGGTATTCAGGGGCACCCCACCAACAGGCACTATCATTCTGCTTGGGCCGAATTACTTGATTAAAACGCATATCAACTATTATGTGATTCGTTTTCTGCCGCTGCTCCACACCACAGCCCTCTAAACTATGTTAAACTGTAATACAGCTGCGCAGGCACGAGCAAACGCTGGAGAATGGGGAGTTTACAGGTTGGAAAGGGGAGGGAGGGGGAAACCCAAGCTTTATTGTATGTGCTGTGTCGATTATTGGGTTTTGTGTCTGGGAATGTGCTTGGACAGGGGAAGAGGGGCAAGAGATGAATTTGAAACACCTCTGTCCCCCTTTGCAGTCCCACCTGCTGTTGGACCGGTTTGGAGGTGAGTGGGGGTTATTCTGTGCCCTCTCTCTCATTGTGAACTCAGGACTTCATCATTTTCTGAGAAAGGAGAGAAAAGGGTGTTCTGGTTTTCACGTTGGAAAGAAAAATCAAGGCAATACAATTCTGTGCTTGTGACGCTGCCGCTGTGTCGCCCTTCTCTCAGGCTTTTCATAGTCTTGTTTGCATTTTGATGGGTTTTGTTTGCTTTCTGCCAGAGGGAAAGGCAGATGCTAAGAAGTCAGGTAGAGTTTCAGCTCTTGCTTCTGAAGCCGCAGGGTCCAGCAGAGCAGACAGGCTCTGTGAATACACATCTGCACCTTGGTGATCCTTGTTCATCCCACATCCTTTTGGGGGAGTAGAAAGTCCGATGTTTGCAGTCCCACCCCTCCTGTTCCACCGATGGACTGTAGCTCAGGTCTGTGGCAAGGACCTAAGATATAACATATCTTAATATTTCAGGTCCTCATGACAAGGTAGCCACAATCAGGAGATATTTTCACCTGGGAGATGGTTGTCTCATGGCAGTGTGGCTCCCTTTATTAAGGCAATGTCAGGCAGCAAAAGCATCACATGGCAGGTGGAGCCTGCCCTTTTCAAGGCCATTGAGAGACTCTTTAATTGTCCTCCAGCATAAAATAACCTGGAGTTTATTTTATGTACCTGAAGCTCAGGTACATCTGGGACTGGAAAAATGTGCCTATGTTTGTGCAGGGGTAGCTGTTGGGGCCACCAAGCTTTTGTGGATGGAGAGCGTTGTGAAGAAAAGAGAGGACCCTGCTGTAATGTGGGGGTGCTCAGATCTTGCTGGTACCTTCAAAGTGAGATTTTTCTTACTCCTCTCACGCTGTTAAATCCAAGTTCCCCTGGGGCTGCATTAGCTTCCCAGCCAGTCACCTCCAGATCTGGTTTCGTGGAGCGTCGCCGTTGCTCCAGCAGCGTCTGGGTGAGTTTGCTAAAGCCGGTTGCAGGACAAAAGGTGCAGTTATAGCTAAGCCATTCACAAAACCATTCCCTTCCCCCCCTTCATCTCTCCCCTCCCAACACACATTTAATTTTTAGGATGGTGCAGCTGGAAGCAACAGAGAAAGAGAGAGAGGAAATGAGATGAGAAATACTGAAGGAGAGAATGTGCAGCTCCCCTTTACCCTCTAACAAAATCCGATCCCCACTTTAATGAATGCGTTTTCATGTCTGGTCCTGTCTGCCAATCCTTCCAGACGGCACCAAGGTGCTTCAAGACAAGGCAGCAGGTCCTTGTAGAGCATCAAGGGCTCAGTCTGAGCCTGGAGGGTCTTGTTGTGGCCGATTCCGCCTAATCCTGTTGATTAATTTAACTCCAGGGCTAAGAGGCACCCAGAAGCAGTGAATGGAGGTGGAGAGGAGAAAGGCAGAGGGGGAGGAAGAGAAATAGAGGAGTGAAGGGAATGGGGAATGGGAGGACACATCCAGTCCATAATTATGGAGGGGTTTTCTTGTTCCTTTCCTCAAGGTCCAGTCCACTTCTATTCCTTTCAAACCCCTCCAGAGATCTCTGCCCAGCTCTTGCTAATTGTACCCCAACTTGAATCGGCAGCATTATTCTGGAATGTGAGTTCGTGGGCCATAATTTGCACATTTCCTCATGCTAGAATGAGTCTCGGGACAAGCCCAGGCGTATATTTGTCACCTTTCCTGTGCCATCCTTAACACACACCTGCGGACGTGCTCTGGCTGCACTCATTTCCATGGGGAGAAGGAATCATTTTGGTTTATTCAGTTTACCCCGGCTCATCCTCTCTGAAGATGTGGGACTTGACATCGGTCCCTGCAAACCTTCAGCAGGTCCCTTCATGTGGTCTTCTCTCCCCCCTTGCACGAGCCGTGTTGTGTCTCTGCTCCAAGAAGGTGCCTTTATATTTGAATAGCCCTCCCTGAGCAGAGAGAAGAGCTTATGAGTTTTCAAATTGGCAAACTTGCTTTCATGCCCATAATGAAGCCTGTATCTCTTTATTTCTAAGAATATTGCAAAGCAAAGAGATTTGAGCAGCTTGGCTTTTTAATTCTGAGGTACAGAGCAGTTACGCTAAATAATAAAGATGGAATTGCTGTAAAAAAAAATCTAGTGGGATCAGTGTGTGTCCTGTAATACACACACTTGTCTCTTAGTTTTTCCTTTTCTCTGACTTATCCTCCCGTGAGATTTTTCCCTCCATCCACCTCTCCATTCTGTTCTTTTCTGTCAATCTTTAGCCAGTATGATACCCTAGGGGAGCCGCGTATCGGACAGCTAGCTGTTTCCCATCCTTCATCACAACTAGTGATTGCTAAGCCACACAAGAAGCTGCTGCTAGATATTTCTCCACCTTCCTATTTACAGGGTGTTCGTTGCTGTCTGTGCTGAGTAAGTGTAAAATGCTACCAGCGCATGTTAATGATTATTTCTACGGCAATAGCCCCGTTATGCTGGAGGCTGCAAACTGGGATTCACCCCCTGCTCATGCTGCTGCCAGTGCTACGCATCCATTTTTCACAGGGATGTGTCGCAAAAAAACGAAGCATTCAGGTTTTGAATAAATCCCCCTGGACTTGACTTTGGAGGGAGTCTCCTTGAGTTACTCGTGCAGTTTTGTAAAACTTTTCATTACACAGGATGAAAGATGATGGCAATGAAACCGTTTGACCAGCAGGTTTCAGCTGTTTAGGAATGGAAAAGACCTGTTGGATCCTCAAGTTGCGTCTTAGGCAGGTAAAGGGAGACTGTCCCCTGATAATAGGGATGCATTAGATAATAGGCTCGTACTGCAGTCTGTCTCAGCTGAAAGACTTTCTATATTATTTAATGAATCTGTGTCTGACAGCAGCAGCTGCGTTGTACTAGGACCAGCTGGTTCCAGACATACCCTGGGATTTTTCTTGCTCTCTTGGTTTCATCTTTGTAGTCGGGTTGTTGGAGCCTCGGACTTGGCACGAGGAGCTGTGGCTTCTTTTCCCAGCTTTGCTCCTGACTCACAGGGTGACTGTAGGTGGGTGACTTCCGCCATCCCTGCCACGGTTGTAAAATGGAGATAATGCCAGTCGGGAGCTGTTTGGAGACTTGCGGATAGAAAGGGTTACGTCAGTTTACATTGCAAAGTTTGGCTCTCCACCCTTCCAGCCCCGTAGCCAGCGTGATGGCCAGCACAGTTGCTGGTGCTGCTGTGAGTAGGACAGATTGTTACTCATGGCAGTCACTTGTCCCAAAACTTTGTGGCCAAATCAGGGATTCTTAATTAGGAGCATAAAGCTGTTGAAGGAAGTTTGGCTGTTTTCCCTTCCAGGCTTCTGCAGCAACAAAAAAAAAAAAAAAAAGAGCAAAGTGTGGGAGATGAAACATGTTACAGACCCTTTTCTAGACTTTTTTTCCTCACTTGGGGTGATATTGGATCCCAGGTTTGCTGTGTACTATGTAGGCAGTTGGACCAAGCAAGTGGACAAGCTGTAGGGAGATGTTAGAGCATTGCTATCGAGTGGCCAAGAGAAGAATTAGATCTTAAAAAAGTCATTTTGACATTGCTGTCACCATAGTTCTTGCCAAGCAGGTTGGGGCTTTGTTGCGCCAGGCGTGAAACATGCCACAAATGACAATTCCTGTGCTAAAGAGCTCACAGGCTGAAAGTTGCTACTAAGCATGCATACTGACTATATGGAAGTGTGTATTTACTGTAAAGACATATGCTCAGCTGCAGAGTTAAATGACATTTAACTTACTATATTTTCCTTCCCCTTCCTCACACCGACCCTCTCACATCCTGGACCAAAACACACCTCTGTTTGGATTTTTTTTCATATCAAGTATTTCCAGAAAAGATACCAGCTAATTAAACGAATAGTAGTTGGTGACTTCAGTGATTAACTGAAATAAATTTACTATATGCTGTAGGTTTCCAGATGTGCTTTTGCACAGCATGGTACTCCAAGGTCCAGATGTGCTTCTACTGCCCCTGAATCATCTGGGACCCAGATGTGGAGGGCTGTTATTTTCCAGTGCAGATGTTCCTTTTACACCAGTTGGGACTCTAGACCTTCCCTGAAAATGGACATAACCAAAAAACTTGTTTGGGAACAAATTTTTGCTACGTACTGTGAAACTGTCTTTAAAATGTGGAATGGATGCCACTCCTCTGAAGTCAACTGAATTTCTCACGGGCTTCAGTGAGAAATGAAGGGTTCTTGATTTAAAAAAGCTGTAAAGACCCCGTGTATTGGTAGGCCAGAGCTAGAAGAAGGGAAAACCTCTTCAAGTGATGTGTTTGTCCCCAAAACAAGCCACCCACTCCTCTGCAGCAGAGTTTCTCTGACTCCAGCGCAACCGTAGTTAGCCGAGGTCTGACACCGCGTCCTCCTTGTGAAGCCCCGAGACATAAAAGCATTTTTGTATTGGAGCGAGCTGAATGCGGTGGCATTTTGTGGTGATCTCAGTATAAACAAGTGAACTCCGATGGGATATTTGCCTCATACTCCTCAAACTGCCGCCGCTCTCCAGCAGCTGTTGGGGAAGTCACAGCTGCCGTTCCCAGCTCTGAAAAGAAAAAGGCAGATTTTTGGAGGATGATAGTATAGGAGCTGAACAAAAAGAGAGGACTGAAAAACACTGTTAGCAACTTTAGGGAACCTTATCGTCAAGTTGAACATATGTAAATCCAGCTTTAATCCTAAATTAGCAAAGGTTTAGTCAAATGAAGAAAACATTTCTCTGTGAGCACAGTGTTTAGGCAGATTCTGCCTCTTGGTCTGTCTGTGCAGTTACTCTGAAAGATAGCAGTGAAGCTTGGCTGGGAAAAAAAATAAATGCACATTTAATGAGCCTCCTATTTTCATGACAGAGAAGGAAAAGGTGACAGAGGCCAGATCTCTCACCTAGCTGAAAGGTTTCATATATCATATTCTTCCTTCTCTGCTGCCATGAACCAGTGGCACATTTTTCACTGTCCCAAAGGCAGACAGAAAGTGTTGGCCTGGCTGAGATCCCCCATACATCAACATCTGCACCGCGGGGAACCGAGAACCTGCCCATCTTTGAAACCCAAGCTTTGCTCCATGAGAGGCCTCTGGCGAACACTGGAGTCATGGCTAATGCTGTTCTTGGTGGGTCCCCTCTAAAATCCACAGGGTCTGACTGTAGACTTGGTGAATATCAATGTAGTGCCTTCTGCTTTATCTCCAGCCAAAAAAAAAAAAGAGAGAGCAAAACTGGGCTTACTTATTCCAGCTGTACTTGTTGGGGTTTGATAAGGGTGTGAGGAGGCAATAAATGTGGTGCCGGGCTCTAGGCAGGGAGAAGGGAAAGGCAAAGGTCCAGAGCAAGTGAAGGTGGAGGAACTAAGTGACCAATTAGACATTGGTAAAGGACTTTCATGGCATCTTGATGCTGTGGGAATCTGGCCTTGTGCAAAACTCCTGCTGAAATTTGGGAAGTTAAGAGAAGAGGAGCCGTATCGTGTGGGCAGCCCAACCCAGAGGTGAAGAGGAGTTGGAGAGGTTTTTGCCAGCCGTAAAAATTCCTAGTATTTATTTTTTTCTTCCAAAGGTGGTTTAAAAAAAATTGAAATATCAAACATTGATACTTGACAAAACACAAGAGGAAATTAGGCTGCACAAATCAAAGCATCGTGTATTGAATTTTTACATGCTCATTTCAGCTTCCATATCTTTTTAGTGTAAAATGTGCAACTCTGAAACACAGTCATTTCTAATAAAAAATTTTAAATTCTTGAAATAAGTCAACAACTGGAAGCTCTTTCACCGTAACAATGTGAATGGTGGACTTTGAACCATCCTTTTCCTGAAAAAAGTTCTGGTTTTCATAGGTTGTCTTTTTACAGCGTGGGGAAAAAATTAATAGTAGGAAATTACAGAAATAGCATAAAACTGGTATTATACATGGACGGAGTATTTGTTTCGAAGGGCACCATCACAGCAGGACTGAGGTTACTTTGCTGGGCTGCTTAACTCTTCTCCCTATGGCTTTTGAAGCACGCAAGCCTCACCTCCCATTGCTTTCCCACCCCAGGTAACAGGCTGGATGAAGGCTCTGATGTCGAATCCGAACCAGACCTGCCTTTGAAGCGCAAGCAACGCCGCAGTCGAACCACCTTCACCGCTGAGCAGCTGGAGGAGCTGGAGAAGGCCTTTGAGAGAACCCACTACCCAGACATCTACACACGAGAGGAGCTGGCTCAGAGAACCAAGCTCACTGAGGCCCGAGTTCAGGTAAGAAGTGGAGCCAGTGGGTGGCAAGTCAGCCTGGTGGCCCAGCTTCTTGTTTACCTTGGGGGAGGAGACAATAGTGCAGGGGATGAGGGTGCTGAAAGGTGGTAACATGGATGCACTTCTTCTCCAGAGCCACATCCACCAGGAGAGTTGGAGTTGTTCAGCCTGGAAAAGAGAAGGCTCCAGGGAGACCTTTGAGCCCATTCCAGTCCCTAAAGGGGCTCCAGGAAAGCTGGGGAGGGGGAGAGCTGATCAGGGAGGGGAGCCCTAAGATGAG
>JAOXNO010000009.1:7317770-7332446 GCA_028565335.1 Limnodromus scolopaceus | reverse complement strand
TCAGCAGGGGAGTTGGACTAGATGATCTCTATGGTCCCTTCCAACTCTAAAAATTCAGTGAAATTCAGTGAAATTCAATTAAAGAGTAACCCATAGCATACTTGCCCCAGCGAATATGCTCCAAATAAGCCCTCAGTCACATAAAATATAAACAAAACCAAACCGTACAGTAAATTTCCAGTTATCCAAACCGCTGCGGCAAGTCTTTTTCCACCTGAACTTTGGAAAAGCCAGAAATGATCTCTTAAAATTGCAAACACGTCCTATGTCCGTATCTAAGAGTTTGCTTAGAAAAGCATCAGCACTTTTGGTATTTGTAGTAGAATTACAGTTACCAGCCCCCTTGGAAATAGAAATGTCCCACTGACAGGGGACATAGTCCCAGCTATGTAAGCCTGAGGGCATCTTGCTGGAGAGAGTCAGCGCTATTTCGTTAAGTATATTATACTTTACTGAAGATGAAAATGATAAGCCTAATCCTGTAGTCCTTCTGGCAGAGCATTGGTTGAACTCAACGGGAATGAATATAAACTTCAGGACTTGCAGCATAATTTGACAGGAGCAGCTTGTTTTGTACGTGTGGGGCAGGGAAGCTGTATGAAACAAAGAGAGAAATTTAGGTCAGAAAGTGCTGCTTTGAACTTGCTGGCTTCTGCAGATGGAAGAGTCCATTCAGTTCAGTAAAATGTGATTTTTAGATAAAACTGTGGATTTTTGTGTTGAGACGCAAAGCCTGGAAGTGACTTTGTGATTGTTTGTCCTGTTCTGCTTTCCTTGGTTCCCTTCGGACCAAGGGGCAGAACTGCCAGCCCCGTGGTCGCAAGCTGAAAAGGGGGTCCCCTGAACAATGTGGTAATGAGTTGATTTTCTTACAAAGGAAAGAGGGCCCAGAGGCCAAAGCAATGAACGCGATCCCAGTTCCCTGGATGAAGCGCTTGTGTCTAACACTGCGCACTCAGCTGGTCTAAATGGAAGTCAGTGAAGTTGCACTGATTTATAGCAGCGGAGTGTCTGTCCCATTGTATTAAAAACAAATAGGGCCTCCCGGAGGTTTTATGAGAAGAACCTTTATCACAAAATTTTTCAGTCCAACGAGGGTCTGGACCAAAATGTTTCTCCTAGGCTTTGCTCGTATGCCCTGTGCTGGACCTCTGATTCCAGCAGAGCCACCAGCCAGTGTGGGAGCAAGGACGCTGTGGCTTCCAGTAGCCGGCACACGGGGCTCTCCCATGCTCTCAGTCTCTCCAGCGAAGGAGGCTTTCTGTTTACTGGGACACCAGTTAAACAGATGCTGTTTGGTCAACAGTAGAAAATGTTTATAACAAGCAGGAGTGTTCTCCAGGGTGTTTTAATCTTTGAGCCCCTTCCTGTAGCACTGAAGCTATTTTTAAGAGCTCACAGCTTTTTCTTTTGCAAAAAAGTATTTGACAGTGGGAATCGATGTGCTGCTGGTTTTGCTGTTAAAGCCCAGCCTATCTCTGGCCAAATAACAGCAGCAGGAAACCCACTCCCCAACATCTCATTCACCTCAGCGAGGTGTGAACATCAAAGCCTGTTCTGAAATGTTTAAATGCAACTCTAACACCATTAAGACTTGGCTTCTAAGATGCAAGTGTTCAAGTGGAGAGAAAGCACTTCATAAAATACTCTACCTGACAGCAGCGAACTCATCCTAACGTCTTTCAGCTTCCACAAGTCTCATTCATCCTCAGATATAGGGTTTAAGAGAGATAAACAGATAAGTACAACAGAGGTTTTATTTTAAATTTTATTTTATTTTAACAGAATTTCCTCTGACAACTGAAATAATCACTGAGAAGCACAGTCTGTAAAATGTAGAGCTGGAAAGCACATTTGTAAATGATTATTCAGTATCCGATAGCTATTTCATTCAATCATTTTTTTTTTAATTCGTAAATATTATTAACTTTTATTACAGTAAGGGATAAAGCTGAATCACTGGGCAGGGTTGGGTCTGGAGCTGTGAAGTTGGGAGTTCAAACCTGGGCTTAGGATGTCTCAATGGACAGATCTATCCCATTTTTCCTGCCTCTTGCTTCCCCCTCTGGAGTATGAAATCCATTAGCAGTTCTGAAGGGTTCATACTGCGATGATCATTTAAAGGTAGAGACGGACTTTTGGGTGAGGAAGTGTCTGTGACATGATTAATTCTTAGACAGCCACTCAAAGATTAGAAAGAATATTGCAAGAGTAATCAATGTCACAATCAAATATTTCACTGCTAACAACGGTTTGGGTTTTTTTTTTTTAAAATAAGTGTTTTGCAAAAATATCCACATACCACAAACTGTTTGTTGAAATTCTTCAATAGATTGTTATAAATAGCTAACACCTTCAGGAACTGGGGGATGCCAGGAGAAATATAGGCTAAATTCATTGGATAATCTCATTTGTGAAGAGTCATTTGTTCTGCTCCACTAACCTTGTTTAATATTTATCTTAACCATATCGCCCACAAGTGACAGAGGCTCAACGTTTTAGGCACTGAACCAAAGTGTCACTAGATACAGCCGTAGCCGTATCCCTAAACGTGTGGATAAAGATCTACGTGCCTAAAATCAGGGCACTGTCATGGGCTTTTTTTTCTTGTTCTGTAAAGAATTATCTCCATGGCCTCGATGATGCTGGTACGCCTCTGATGTCTGTTTTTCACACTCCTCAGCCCCTGGCAGAGGAAGCGCAACCATCTCTAAACTGTTGTAGGGACTCAGAGGATCCCAACTCACTGTAACATCTCAGCTCTTTCCAGTCTGGGAGGGCTGACTCCTGGCACCATCTCAAAGGAGGCGTTCGGATGGAGCAATAACTGCCCCGGGTTCTTGTTGCTGTTGCTGCAGGAGTTCCCCTCTAAAAGCCTTCTGCATCAGCCTCCTGGGAAGCCCAGATCTGCAGCATTTATGACTAGTGTGGGCAAGGCACTGCAGGGATCTGCCCTGGTTCAAAGGAGAACCTGGAGAGGACCTAATCTGGCAGAGTGGCCTCTCCGCAACCTGAAGAGGAACCTCATCTGACTTTGGTGGAATTTTTTCGGTGTGCTTGGGCCATAAATGTCCATCTGATTCTATTCCACCTGGTTTCTACTACCTCTTGGGCCTGTGAAAGCAAACACATGTTGCATCTCTTCCATTCTGCTGGAAAGCAAAGGCACAACTTGGCTTTTCCAGCCCTGTTTCCATTTATGAGCTCATTTATCCCATCTATCTTTCTCCAACATCAAGTCCTGATTAGGCTGAGCAGGAACACAACAGGCTTTCTTTCCCACAGGAGGCTCTTTTTGACCTTCCTTTCCTCTCCTTGTCTGACAAATTGTGGGAGCTGACCCATATCTGGGCGGCTGCGGGGATAATTCAGTCCAGCCCCATCCTGGCAGGCAGCTGTCTCTGCAGCCCTTCTCTGCTGCTTGAGAACAAGTGGCTGGGACATCTCGGGCCGGCCGTTGGCAGGGCTGGGTGCAGGCGTTCAGGTTAAATAAGAACCAGTGCTAACCTTTGCCCCGAGCCCGTTCTGGCCGGGAGGATGGGCACTTCTCGAATCAGCTGGTTCTGTGAGGCAGACAGTGATGAATTGGAGAGGTTTCTTCGGCGCGCCGTGCCTCCCTCTCCCATCTGGGAAGAGAATGGTGAAGGTAACGGACTGAGTGATATTCTGCGGTGAACATCTAGCCTCCAGGCTCTTGGCAGCAGCACGCTTGCTTGCTGAGCAAGGTGCATGTGGACTCTGGTCTTACTTGGACCCTGGGCATCACTAGAACATGAAGAACCTGCTTGGATATCTTTTTTTTAAAAGTTATTTTCCATGAGGGCATTTCTGTACCTATCTGCTTCCCCTCAGCTGAGCTGAGCAGTTTCTATAACTCATCTCCTGTCTACGTAATACATTCTTTGGAAGATAATTCACAGGGACAAAAGCCCCAAATGTCTTTAGCAGGTACAAACTGTTGTCTTCAGCAGCCTATATTATACTTCCATACCCTTGGAAATTAAACACAGCACAGGATCTCTTTGCTGTACACATACAAACGATCATGAAGAACTTGTCTTTTTAAGAAAAAGCAGGTTTCTCACATGCTGTTTTTTCTGCTGTTGGGTTCTTCACGCAGCCCTTTTCCCAAGTGCTGGCTACGTTTGTCCCAGCGTAAAACTCTAATGGTGTGATCCAGCCCCAGCAGCCTCTAGAACAACGTCTCCATAGGCAGACCAGCAGCTTCAAAACTTCCTCCTCTTCCTCTTCTTCTTCCCACCAGTCTGGTTTTAGCAGCCGTAGCCTTCACCCCAGGCTTAACATGGTGTAACAGGATCCTCTGGCAGGGGGAATCTTTAGTGGCTGATAAAACCTTAACTGTTGTGAAATGAAAGCAGGTTCCCTTTGAAGTGCGCCTCGCATTACAGTTAGATGCTCTAGCCTCTATATTTTAACTACCAATAAAATGATTTATAAGCATAAAGGCCTGAGCCACCTTTAAGGCGGGGGAAGGGAAAGAATTGCTAACGTCATTAGCTGGAATGTATCCTCTTTTTCTTTTTTTTTTTTTTTCTGTGGGTTATAAATAAGGGGCAGAATCAACCTGTTTGGGCCATGAAATGTCCCTTCCTCTGCACGGGAAGATAAATCCTATCAATTTCTTTGTGGAAGATTTCGGTGTATTTGTGGCTGGATTCTCCAGCCAGGCTCTGTTAGGAAGCACTACGTTTAAGCATGTAGTTGTGAATCTCATTTGGTGCATGTGTATTTACTATTATTACTGTTTCTTATTTGTTTTGCTGTGATGCTCCAGCCAAGATGGAGATCTTGCTGCGCTGGGTATGGTGCCTACTGGCAGTTAGAGAGAGCCTCTAGCTCAGATGGCTGATTGTTGCAATAAACCAAATAAAAAATTCAGTGAAATTCAGTGAAAATGTGGGTTTTATCCACAGTTTAGAGGTGGTGATCTGATGCGTGGGTTGTATAAGGACCAAAAATTGTTGACTACTGCAATGTTTGCATTGACTTCAAATCAGAGGAGCAATAGCTTTCCCAAAGTCACAGAGGAGCCTGTAGCATGATTAAAAACTGATTTTCTTTCTATCTGGTGATAGTCCACTGTCTTGAAAGTTACCTTTTCTTTCTTCACAAGCCCATGCACATTGTAGACCCAAGTACACAAGAAACCCAAGAATGGCCCACGCACAAGTATTTTTGATCAACTCCACCTGCTCATAAAAGGGTCCAGAATATCCTTTTATCTCCCTTAAAATTATAGGAACTACACACTCCTACCAGGACGTGGAGAAGCAAGACGGGAGGAGCCGTACACACACGTGTGAATTTTAATTCTGAACAAGGGATGCAAACGTGTGTGCATTGCACGGACAGCGATAACCCCACCTGGTGTCATAAAAGACAACACAAATCTTTTCAAAGTTGTCTTTTGATCACACGTCAGCCAAGCCAACTGACAAACCACCGCGGGGCAGCCGAGTGCTTGTGGGGATGTTGACGGAGAAAAGTGTCCCCCTACTAGACCATTTCACTCCACATGTTTCTCCTGAACTTCTAATCCTGAGTGGATTTGCCAGCATCTGGCTCTTGGTTATAAAAAAGGAACTTTCCCACCCTTTGCGACGTCGGGAAAGTGTCAGAAATCACTGGAGCGGCTTTTATTTTCTTGGAGTTCGATTTCTCTTTCCTTCTCGATTCCTGGATTCATCGCTGTTTGGCTATGTTTGCTCGTGAGGTATTTGAATTTTATATGCTCTCCATAGCATTGAGATCTCTTTTTTTTTTTGTAGTGGAAGCTCCTCCAGCCTGGGACTAGGCCTTTTTCTCTGAAGAGAGAAGGTTCTTTATCTCATATTCAGGAATTTTCAGACAGTTTGGATGTCCTTAAGTGTTGAAAGTGGAAGCAAATGGTATAAGAGGAGGAGCCAAGTTCCGTATCCCTAATTCAAAGCATGAATTATACATACATGCACGAGAAGGGCACAGGACCGTCCTCTTTCCATGACCAGGGCAAACAAAAGGTTATTTATTAATTTGTGTTGCTCCTAGAAACTGTGCTACGAGTTGGGCTGTATAAAAGGGTTGTAAAGTGCTGCGGACCTTAATGTTCATTCACTTCTCTCTCCTTAACTCTGCCCTAGATTTTGCTAGCGACTTTTGGTGCCAGAAATGGGCACAGAGATTCTGACCTGCATGGACGTTGTTGCTCAATGCAGATCGGATGTAAGCTGACCTATTTCTGTCACGCTTTTGGAAGGTGCTAAGAGGTTATGCCGCTTCAGCCAGTAGCGCAGCCCAGGAGGAACAGGTCTGTACAAAGACGCGTTTGGTGCCAAGGACCTGACATCAGCACTGTATACATTTCCGAGGGTTTAATTTAGACCAGCTCCTCCAAGGAAAATGGGGCTTTTTTGTTGTTTGTTTTCACTGTACATGGATGTAAATAACAGCGAGAAGTGAAGGAGGCAGCCCTGGACTAGGTCCTTCTTGGCCATCATAACAGGTCACACACAACTATCGTTAGCAGGTTTTAATCAAACTGTTTCCACAGTGCAGCAGAAGATGTGTGACGTATAGAAAGAGCAATAATAGACTGGGATCCAGAGAACCTCATAGAAGTTTATGTGTGAAGCTCAGTGCATGCTTGTTTTTGCAGCAAGCACCGTGTCCACCACCATGTGGACTGAGAGCCAACACTCCATTAAGGAGGCAACTCTCAGTAAAAACAGGTTTCCCCGTCAAGCTGAGTGAATTATATGTACCACAGGTGCCAGTAAGAAAAAGGCAAACTAAGAAGTTACCATTTAGAGGAGGACTCAATTTAAAGGCCAAAAAGACACCTACTTTGAGATTTGGGTCATGGCTGAGGAGCAGAGCGCATCGGAATAAGGTTCTGCTATATTTGGGGCAGAGAGTTTTGTTTTGGTTCACGAGATGTGGGGGACAGTTTGGACCACAGTGCCTCAAACCCTTGTAACCCCAGCTTCTGATCTGACGTTGAGCAGCTTGGAAGCCTGATGGAGGATTTTTTTCCCCCAGAATGCTTTACACTCTTGATTTTTCCTCCATTTTTTCTTGTTGCTGTGAAATTTAATCGTGTTTTCTAGCCCTTTAGGCCTCACAAAGTCCAGCAGCTGCATTCTCATCTGGCTTGAAAGCTTATCCGCATACTTCTGAACCCCAAACAGGGATCGGGCCTGAGAGCCTCTCTGATTAAATGAAGTAAACCAAGCCCAAGAGACAGTTTGAGAAGCCCTTTCCACTATGCAGAAGGGAGATTGCCCACGATAAAACACATCAGGGCAGACAAAAAAATTTAGAAAAAATCTCCCCTTGAGTCTTGCAGGTAAACTAGCGCTGTAGGAAACACGAGCCCAGCTTTGCCCATGCATTAATACTGGGTTTATTTTAATACACAGAGATTTAAATTGGCTGCAGTACAATTCTAGTGCACGCTGCAGTGCCTCTTGCAAGGGGAGCATGTCTTAGCATACAGACAACAATGATTTGCTAGAGAAGCTAAGAAAACCCTGTATTCCCTCCGGTCTGGTTCTATCTATTTAGCTTGTCTAACATAGAAACCATGATGCTAATCTGTCTATTTATCCCTCCTAACAGTGCAGCCGTGTTGCTATTATGGTACTTAATCCTTCGGCATAATTCACATAGTTGTCAGATAACAAGGCAGAATGGCCAGGTGGTAGCAATGCATCTATTTGGTATGGACTCTCTCGGAATACACAAGCTAAATTATTCCTCTCCATCTCACCCTGCTGCTGATAGCATCCTCCCACACTCTTAATAGTATTTTTAGCAATTTTAAATGCGTGTATCTTCACCCAGGAGACAGGGCAGCAGCAGTATTGTCACCTGGGAGAAAGGAAGAGGAACAGAGATGAATACTCACGAAGTCTGTGTCAGGCAGCGACTTGAAGCTATTTTTGGCCAGTGCTGTAATTCAGGATGTGTGTCCACCAGCAGCCCAGGTGAGATGGGACAGCAGCTCAGAGTCACACATGCTCTTTCCTCTCCCCGTCAGGTGTGGTTCAGCAACCGAAGAGCGAGATGGCGCAAACAGGCGGGAGCGAACCAACTTGCAGCGTTCAACCATCTGCTGCCGGGGGGCTTCCCGCCGACAGGAATGCCCACTCTGCCCCCGTACCAGCTGCCGGACTCCACCTACCCAACAACCACCATTTCCCAAGGTGAGCACCCGTTCGCCTGCGCTGCTCCTCTTCTCTTGCCCTATGTCATCTCATGGTCCCTTTCATGTCATAGAATTGTAGTATCATGAAATTGGCCAGGTTGGAAGGGACCTTTAAGATCATCTAATCCAACCATCAACTTAACTCTGATAAAACCCATCACTAAACCATGTCTCTAAGCTCTATGTCAACCCATCTCTTAAATACCTCCAGGGATGGTGACTCCACTGCTTCCCTGGGCAGCCCATTCCAAGGCTTAATAACCCTTTCAGTGTAAGAATTTTTCCTAATGTCCAGTCTAACCCTCCCCTGGTGCAATTTGTGGACATTTCCTCTTGTCTTATCGCCTGTTCCTTGGGAGAAGAGACCGACCCCCCCTGGCTACACCCTCCTTTCAGGGAGTTGGAGAGAGCGAGAAGGTTTCCCCTCAGCCTTCTTTTCTGCAGGCTGAACACCCCCAGCTCCCTCAGCCGCTCCTCACAAGACTTGTGTTCCAGACCCACCTGGAGATGGGCAATGGATGATGTTCTCATCCCATTGTCCCTTCCACTTCCAATTCATGACATCCCACTAAGGGTCTTGGAATACATAGGTGGTTTTCCTTTAGTAGAGAAGATCAGGTTTTTCCTCAAGTCAATGGAAACTCCACAGTTTTCTCCTCTGTCTCATGGTCCTTTCTGCTGTGTCAATGTGTCTCATGACTGTAGTTCTTCTGTTTAGTTTTGAAACAATGAGCATCTCATTATAAAGTGGGTATCGTATAGACAATCCTTGATTCCGGATAAAGTCCATACTGAGGTTCAATGGAAGGAATATTGCTAATTCCATGTGGCTTTGGCCTTGGCCTTTACAAAGGAATTTACGGCTTTGGTTTGAGAGAAAATTTAGAGAAAAATCAGATATTTCATCCCAGGTTTGCATATTTTGTACCATCCATAAACTGTCACATGAAATATGTAAGTTCACATGGAGCACAGAGCTGGTGGGACCCAGAGGCTGAGATCAGGGTAGCCAAACCATCAATCCACACTTTTCAGTCCCTGCTGTAACCCCCCACGACCGTTTACCCCTGAACGCTCTCTCCACAGACGGGGGAAGCACCGTACACAGACCCCAGCCCCTGCCACCATCCACCATGCACCAGGGAGGGCTTGCTGCGGCCGCCGCCGCCGACACCAGCTCTGCCTATGGGGCCCGACACAGCTTCTCCAGCTACTCGGACAGTTTCATGAACGCTGCGGCTCCTGCCAACCACATGAATCCTGTTAGCAATGGCCTCTCCCCACAGGTATGTGACCCACTTCCATTCTCTTCCTTTGGCTGAGAGTATTTGGCTGGTCCAGATCCTCTGAGAGCAGGGCAGGCTTCAGGCTACCACAGCGTATTATGGTTAACAAGGCAGTTATTGTTATTGTCACGAATTCTTGGAGGCAGTTTAGTTAAAGCAATTAGTTAATTTGTTTATCGGCAGTATCTCTGTCCTGAGCTCAGCACTTTGCTGCCAGAGCATTTGTGTCCTGTTAGTTCCCACATTCAGGTTAGTTTGCTGTAATCACAAACACCAGGACCTAGAGCATCGGTGTTTGTCTTCTCAGCCCTCCAAAACAATTCCAGTGCAGGTGTGGGCCCTTCCATTGTGGATTTTAGCCCAATGACAGCACGCTTGACATTCTGAGTTACTGTTTGCAGGCTCTCTTTAGAAATATCCAATGATTTGTGGGTGACTGATTTAGAGATTAGCTGAAGCCAGTTTGTCCCAGTCATGGAAAGCCCTTATGAAAGTGCCATGGATCTGAGCTTCCTCAAAACACAGGGATGTAGATCTGGGATTTAGTTTTGAGAAACTAATTGTCACGTAAACAATTCTGCTAATGCTCTCCACAAGGTCAGAAGAAAAGGTGTAGGTAAGCTTTAAAGGGGGAAAGGTACATTTCACATGCATCTGTTTGTGTAAAAGAATGGAGCATGTGTGTTTGAAGTTTACCAGGCAACAGCCATGTCATACACCCTTGATTTTAAAATCCCTGCTTGAGCTCAGAATAGAGCACCCATGAGCTGACTCTGGGACCTGTGCTCCAAACCTCAGCCCAGCTGCCTTCCAAAGGGCCCCATCCTGGGTTTGATCAGACCGCTGCCAGTTGTGTGTGTGGCTTTTCAGTGCCACATGTGACAGAGAAACAAGCCTCAGCAGTGTAGAAAGGTCAAACCCTTCATCATTAGCAGGTTGAGAGAGAGCAGAGCTTGTGCTATACGTGTTCTATGGGAGAAGACATGTTCTCAGCTGGTGGGCTCCACCGAAGTCAGGGGAGATGCCAGGATGTTTGCCACCTGAGAGTGCAGCCCACCCTCTCTACCACTATCCTCAGATAAGAATTCTAATTTTCTGTCACCTCGTTAGAGCCTTTAACCTTTTCTTTGATTTACGTGATGTAATCTGTTTTCCAACTGCATATTTACTTTTAAGTGGAACAAGGCACATATTGTACACTGAAAACTAACTTGCAAGGACCCGTATTCATGTGCCTGCCATCCTGGAGGGGTACCAAATAAGTTTTGCTTTTGCTCTCAATCACTTGTGAAATACAGAGACACACGAAGTGCACTACAGCAGTTGTTTCCGAGTGGCCGGTAACACTATTTAAGACAGGAAGTGCAAAATAATTTGAAACTACAAGGAGAAATTAGGTAGGCATCTGAAATGAAAAGGCTACAACTGTTTAGAGAGGAGTCCGATAAGCAGGGACATCAGAGAGGTATATAGATTTTAAGGTCCAATAGCTTGTGATCTCTCGGGTGTGAAAACAAACATTGAGTGTCAATGGAAAGAGGGAAATTTTGCAGCTTCTCTGAAATGGTATAAAAATCTCACTTCTAGCTTTGAATGGTCATAAGATAGAAAATGTAGAAGTGTGACTGGCATGAGGCTGAATATTGTCTCAAACAGTGTAATTTGTGGGGGAAATAGGGAGACATCTTTCTGACAAGGGATTTCTAATAGCACTGGGCTTGGGAGATGAGCACATAATATGGAATTCAAAGGCAGACTGCAGGTTAGATGGTCCAGGGCACGTGATTAATTCAGATTATCACAAGTGCAATTTAGCACCCATAGAGTAAGTTAAGGATGAGATCCACGTGATAAGCTGCACAAGCACTAGGCGTATACAAGTCCATCATGCAATTTCCATTTCTGTAGCTTCATCATCTACTTACTAGTCCCGCTCACTAAATCAGAGGCTCATTGAAATGCCCAGACCAACGCTTTTTCTGTGCTTATCCCTCTCCCAAATTACCCTGCCCCCAGGCTCAGGCTGGGGGAAGATAGAGTCCTGAGCCAATAAGCCCTTTGTATGGGAAAGAGAGGATACATTATCTGGCAGTCCTGAAGAAAAGAGAGCTTTGCACCCCCAAGAAGGGGAGATTCCCATTTTCCTAATGCTTTTAATCATGTGAGGGCCAAGCTATCAGCATATAAATTCTTCTATTTCTTTTGTGCATGGAAAGGCTAACCCAGGTTATTTTATGACTGCTTTATATTTACTTATCTCGCTACCTTCCAGTCTTTCTAAGCCCTCTGCTGTTCCTAGTGGAAGGATGCAAGAAATACTCCTAACAGCATAAATGGGAACTCATAGAAGTGTCCTCTTTTTACGTAGCAGGGTGGGTAAAAGCTTTGTGAGGTCTCAATAGAGGACACTCTGCATAACTTATTTGTGCATAATTCAGCTATTCCATGGTGTAACAGGTAAAACCCATCACCCCTCAACCTTCTCATCCTCCTGTCCAGCTATCTGTGGTGTCTGGTTGCTCTCTGCAGGGGTAAATACCAACTACAGGGAAGGAGGGAGTTCAGGAGATAGAAAAAAAAAGTAAATTGGGAACTTAAAATGATGGCAATTTGTCTGAGCTGCGAACAGACAGTTCTCTGGTTTCCTCCCTTAGCAGCAGCAGGAGGGAGATTTCTTTGCAGTTTAGACAAGGAGGTGGGGGCCAGCCTGGCCGAGAGCTCCCAGCATTTGCCGCCGCTCGCCACGCTATCCAGTTACCCCAGGATTGGGTGTCCCGGCCAGAATCCACCAGACGGGCTCGGTGCTGGCAGCTGAAATTCTAGAGGAGAAGCATGGCATTTCCATTCTCACAACAGAGAGAAGGGGATTACGTTTGGCCTCCGCGGCCTCGGTCCCCCCCACGCACACACGCACTTTAGTCCTCCCCCTCCTGACAGAAGGAGCAGACACTGCTGAAAGTTTTAGCCTCACTTCACGTGGGAAATGGCCACATTTTTTCTTGTTTTCCAGCCTTGTGCCTGTCCAGCTCTGCTGCTGGATCTCTAAAGCTTTTCCAATGCGGTTTCCCCAGCGTAGGGGCTGTTCAGCCTCTATTCCAGCCCTGAGACTGCCGAGGAGTGAGAGGTCAGCTGGGAATTTTTGTCTTCAGCTACTTCATCCCATGATGATGAGTTTTTGTGACACTTCATACAAGAGCACTCACTTGGTTGTGCAAACGATGGTCCCAGGTGATTAAACCACCACCCAGCATGACCTCTGGTGTCATACTCCTTCCTAGACCTTGGTGAGAGTCCTCAGGGTAACCCGAGCAGTGATTTGTGATGGTTTCATGCTGGGACACCCTTTGTAGGAGAGAGATCTTGCTCCGAGTGTTGCCTGTTGAAGAAAGCGAGCTTCACAGGCTGCCCAGCTGCAGCCAGAGGAGTCGCCTTCCATCTGTCAGGATGCACTGGATGGCTTCGGCAGGCATGGATTATCAGAAGGTAGCTCAGTAGTGGGGAGACCGAATGTGCAGCAGCGAGGTCCCCGTCGCTCCGTGAAGGTCCTGTGGGTTAGCAGCAACTGCCACAGGTTCAGCTGGCCTGACTTGGTGCCTCCAGGCTGGCATTAATGCCTGTGCCAAAACTCAGCAAAGATGCCAAGACCCAAAGCAAAGTTAAATATGAAGGGTGAGTAACCAGTTAGTGGTCATACGGAGTGTGATTTCTGGCCCTGGAGCTTCAGTCTTATCATTTCTCTCAAGAGTGGGTTGTAAACCAAGTGTGTGCTGGGGTAGTTGGGATTTCATAAACACGCTGTAAATATTTCCAACTCATTTTTGTCCCACAGAGGAATCATCTCCCATTTATTTAAGAATATCTGTCAACCTCAGCTAGAAGAAGGTCCAGGTACCAAGGCAGCCTTAGCCAGGTCGTGCTTCACACCGGCGTCGGGAACAAACTTTGCATCCATCTGGTTTGAAGTTCAGACCTGCACGAGCTGAGTCTTGCCTTGGCTGGGGCGGGGGAAAGGCTTGTGAGAAGTCGCTCCATATAATGGTAACCTCAGTATTAAGTCCAGATCAGCATCTGACCGTCCTTCCAGAAATGGGTACGCTGCAGTGTGGGCTGAGGTGGGAAGAAATTAAGTGAATTAAGGAACACATTACAAGTCAACGTAAAGAGAAAAGTGAGAGAGGTGTTTGACTGCGCCTCTGCCATTTGCGATGATGGGAAATTCCCTGGATGCTTTTCAAACAGCAAAGAAGTAGGGTCATCTTGTATTCCGGGCTGCTTTCATCTCTAGCACATCTCTTCTGCCTTTTAAAGGATTTTGTCCACTGCTTTGCCTCCCAAAATTTCTGCTGCCCTTTTAGATCCAGGCCTGTATCTTAAAAGTGGCTGACCGTAGCGTGCTTGAGGTCTTGCAAGGGGTTATTAAAAGCCAAAGATCATTAGTTTGTTGCAGATGGCCCCTGTCTAGCTGGGGAACGTATTAAGGTATAGTTAAGTCAGGCGCTTCCTATACTTTCATAACATGTTATTTCTCAGACCTTTGAATCTTTTAACAAACCCACAGAATCACCCAGAGATTAAGACAATTCCAGAAATACGAAGAGCCAAGAGAAACTTGTTCAGCATCTCCTATTTATTGCTTTAATCTTCGCAGGGATTTCGGTGGCTTTTTTGGCTCCATGAACAAATTCATTCCCAGAGTAATGGCAGCATCTGAAGGTTGGAGACAGATTTTACGGTTTCTGGTTTATCACCATTTTTTGATAGTGTTCTGGGAGGGGCACTTGAGGCACAGGTCAGGCTCTGCCCACAAATTTACACTCTAAACTCAGGGACCTTCTCGGTCTGCAGAACCGTAGCACAGTTTTGGTTTTCCTGACATCACCCCAGGGCTCCAGTCTCTTCCACCGTCAAGGGTAACGTTTTCCTCAGCCTCACTGGAGTGGGATTAGAGATCATCTGAATCCCTGTCAGGAGCACGTTGATCCTGGCAGAAGCGTGAGAAGAGCCAGCTGAGCCTTTATTTTTAGGGGAGAAACCTGGCAATTGGGAAGGACACAATGTTAGCTGGCGAGAGGGGAGCCGGCATCACAGTGTCTGGCTCCAGCGAGACAGAGCTCCTTCCTTCAGTCACACGGATCCCTTCTGTCTGCTTCCTTTTTTTTTTTTTCTTTTTTTTTTCCTTTTTTT
>JAOXNO010000009.1:7294971-7317630 GCA_028565335.1 Limnodromus scolopaceus | reverse complement strand
TAAATAGCAAAGAATTAGAAAAAAAAAATCTGATGCAAATCACTAGTAGAGAGAAAATTATGTGCAATTACCCAAGCGATACTGGGCAGCCGTGCCCACCCCAACCAACAAGATCTCATTAACAAGCAGAAAATAAGATTGAAATGGTGTGTAAAAGAGCTGAAAAATGAATTTGAATGCTGCATTTGTCCACAATTACCCCCTCGTTCACACATATTTTATTGCAATTTTTTTATTATTCTTAATCTTTCCATCCCTCAAAGCAGATTGGGAACATCCTGGCATTACAGTTGCTGAGGGAGGAAGCATTAAGGATTCCCCGTTTCCCTGAAAGGAGACCCTTCTCTCGCTCGAATTTTAAAGGGTTGGTTTTGGATGGATAAGGATTCATTTCTCCGGCTTATCTTAGTGTAGGAACATGTTCTTCTAGTATTCTTTAACCTCTGCCGCTCTTGGGTGCCACCCCACACGAGGGGGTCTTTTTAACCTTGCCTCCTGGGTTCCTCTACCTCCTTTTCCATCACTCCTTCCCCTTTCTCTTAACCTCTTTTTCCACTCCTGGTTTTTTTTTTTCCTTGTGGTCTCTGTCCTTTTCCCCCCGCGCTGCCTCCTCCGCATTCCCCCTGCAGCCCCATCTCTCTAGAGAACCGCGATTCCCTCAAACGAAGTATCTGCCCTTCAGAAAGCGGCTGCTGTCCCTTTTCTGAGTCACAATTATTCCTCGCACCCTGGTTCTTTCTCAGCGAGCGGTCTCCAGCCTCCCCACGACCTTGTGGCAAATGGCACGCAGGATTTTTGGAGGAGGAGGAGGAGGTGAACACATGCTAAAATCCCTGTCCATTTTTTTTTTGCCAGGGGAATGGAAAGGGGGGCAGTGGGAGCTCCAGGTTTCTCTCTGGGAGAAACTGGCTCTGCTGAGAGTGCGTTGGCGTTTTCTCTTGCTTGGTGTCAAATGCAGCTCCATCTCTCTCAACTTTTAACCTATGTGTCCCAGGAAAGCTGGTAGTTTTTCCACTAAAGTTTCTTTCTTTCTTTCTTTTTTTTTTTTTTTATTTAACCAAACAAAGCCCATCTGCTCTTGTCAATTAGACGCCTCTGCTCCCAGCAACGGGAAAAGGGGAGAATGGAACATTTTTCTCGTGTGAAAATGGATCCGTATTTATTTCCCTGATTCCTAATGACTCTGTTTCTGCGAGTGAAGGAGTCGGATGGGAAGGGGGAAATTCAGATCTGAGGGGTTAAAACGCTTTCTGTCAATCTTGTGGTTTCATAACTTTCCCCAATTTATTGGGATGCTCAGGTCCTATTGAGAACTGATCAGAAACAAATAAGGCACCCTTAACCCTAACTCTGGGTGGCACTGATTGAGTTTATTTCTATGTGATTTCCACTCTAGACACTGTCCTCTCTGTGTATTACTGACGTGTTAAAATATTAGAAGCACTGAAGGATTTCAAAGCGGTTGGTTCCTGAGCCTTGGGGTTGATAGGAGCTTTGTCATTACCTTTGGTGGGTCCAGGATCAACCCCTGTGGCACTGCAGTATTTGTAAACTCAAGTATCAGCAATAGATAATTGGGGAAGGGGAATAAGGAGAAAACAGGAGGAGAAATATGGGAGAAAAAACCTGAGGAGAATGACAAGACCAGTGACAGCAGGAAGAAGAAATGCAGGGAGGTGTGAAAGTGTCTGATAAGCCCTCAGACGTCAGAGCAGGGAGCACTTATTTAAGACACCCAGGGCTACCCAAAAATCTTTAAATATCCCTTCCCACCCAGGCCTCACTGCCCGCTTACGGGGTGGTGGGAGCAAAGCCGAAGCCGGGTGGGTGGAAGAGGCGTCTCAGGAGCTGTAATTCCTGCTGGAATCTGGACAGGACTGGTGACACAGCCCGAAACACCTCTCCTCTGGGTCCTGTCTCTTTTCCACACCAGGGAGGGTAAGAGGGACTTGGCCGGCAGACACAGACTCGGAGAATTCAAATGCAGGATTTGCCCTGCTTTATGATTAATAAGGGAACTCGAGACAAGGCAGGCAGGGCAGATAGAGAAAATGAGAGATTAGCAATTAATACAGCATCCAGCCTGGTGACAGGCATTTCTCAGCGACCTCTGGCATTCGGAGGCGAGTGTTTCGCCGCGTGGCTCGAAGAGCTGCAGTAACCCAGGGACTGGGGAGCTGGTGCGGAGCTGCCAGAGGAATCAAGGGACCGCAGCGGGGAAAGGCAGCCCTGGAACGAGGGATGCGAGATAGAGGGGAAGCTTAAAAGAGAGGAATGCAATAAAAGGAATAATTAGGATTCAGAGGCAGGGGCATGCACGCGTGCTCTTGCACGCCTGTATGCGCAAGGGCATCGATGTCCTGCGTGCACATTCTGTGTGTGCACACCAGTGTGTGTGCCCTGGCTTTGTGTGTGCCTGTTAAAATCCAGCAGGGGTGGAACAGCTGTGCTCCAGCTGTGCCCTGGCTGGGAAAACCCATCTAAGATAGGAAAAATCTCCAGCAACGTGCTTTGCAATGGATCAGGCGCTAACCCCAACCTGCCCCCTTCTTTTTTTCCCACAAAGAGGGGTTGTGGAAAGTGTGTTAACTTCAGTGGGTGTGAGAGAACAGCGGAGATACCGGGCTGGGAGAGGAGGTGGGAGTGTATTGCAGGTACCCGCAGGTCCATGGCTCTCCTCGTGAGCCTCAGCCTGCCCCAGCTCAGGAAATTCTAGGCTGAAGGATGGACGCAGGGTTGTGCGTTGCTCACATAGTTCCGTGTTAGGGGAATATGCCGTGACCTCCAGCTTTCCCAGGGCTGATGGATGCATTTTGAAAGGGGTCATTATGCAGTACGCTTTATTTTCTGCTTGCTCCGCCATCTACGTGTGCTAATGACGGCGGAAGCTTGCATTCCCTCCCGTCCCAAAGGCAGCCAGCTGCTGGCATCACTGATGGACGGGTCGCAGCATCTTGGGGCGAAGGCTGCAAGCGGGATGTGTGGGGCTGAGAGGACAGGGAAGGACTTGGGGGGGCCATATCCCTCTCTGGAGCATCCTGGAGGGCTGCTGGGAAGAGCTGTTGGGCCTGAAGCATCAGGAGGGGCTGATATGGGGAAGATATGGGGGAGATGTACCCTAAAGGGATGCTGTGCTGGTCTTTTGGGAGAGGTGGAAGAGAGTTTGGGTATTGCATCCACTTGCAGAGCATTTCTCTTGCCGGCTTTCTTGATGCACCTTGTGCAGAGGGGGGGCAATATATGGCCGTGCAATATGTGCTTTAGCAGTTTGGGGTTACAGGACTGCGCGGGGGCTTCTGTTGTATACGGGGAGCGTGGGAAGAGCAAAGGAGAGGAGACAGAGCTGCACAGGCAACAGATCAATAATGGGGGGCTATCAGGTTGTGGGGGGCTATCAGATTGGTTGGGGGGGCATGCCACGGGGGGGTTTCCGCCTCGCGCAGTGGTGGCGGCGAGGGAAGATGGCAACGGGTGCAGCGAGGCCTCCTGCTGCAAGATGCTGCTTCTCGCCTCCGTCAGACAGGCGTGCACGAGATCAATTTACAGCGGGGGCTGAAGATCAGAAATCCTAGCGGGGTCCGGGGGGTGTGAGTGGTAAATTGATCAAAGGTGCAGAGGGTCTTAGCTCGCCGCAGTAAGCTGGAGTCAGCCCTTAAGCCTATCCAGTTTGGAGATGAGGGGGATCTTATTTCAGGGAATAAGTACCTGAAAGGGAATCGTGAGCCACACAGGGGAAAGGGTGGGGAGCTGCTCGCCAAGCAGATATAGGAAAATCACAGGGACTGGCTTAAGAGATTGAAGGGAAAAAGGCAAGGCTGAGACCGAGGGGGTTGTTTTGGGGTAGGAATTCACCCACCGAGTCAGTGCGGGGCTGAAAGAGGGATGTCTGAGCAGCTCACAGTGGTGGGAGCTCTCACCACGACTCTTGCTTCAGTGCAAAGCTTGGTCCGGGACCCACCAATGCATGGGGCCAAGCCTGGGTTGAGGCAGGCCCTGTGGGGAGCTCCCCTCTTAGTTTGGGGAAAATATCTGCACTGCTGCGTGCCCCCCACCTCCCTCCGGCTGCCCTCTTGGAGGGACGGGGAATAGGGAAGAAGGAAAGGAAAGGCTGCTTTTGTCTGTCTTTCCTCTGGGATCCTGAGCGGCAGAGAGAGCCCCTCACAGCCTCCTCTCTCCTTGTCTCTCTCCCAGCTTTTCTTCTCCCTCTCCCTTCCCTTCTTCCTCCCTCTCCTCTCTCCTTCCATTTGATGTGGAGGAGAGCTGTCTGCCACTCGCGCGTCTGTACCGAGAAGGGATCAGAAGTTTCAGCGAGCGCTCGGCGCCTCTCCTTTGATCCATGTCCTGAGGCCTGCTTGACAGCGAAAAAAAGCATGGAGACAAAACGACTCAGTCAAAGTGATTCCTGACAACTGTCTCCATGAGATAAGGAAGCTCTCTGTGTCTTGGTTTTTTTTTTTTTTTTTTTTTTAATACCGCCTCTCCGTTTCCATAAGAAGCGGAGTCACTTTAAACCAGAAGAGCCAGCCAACAGCCAAGCTGCACAGAGAACAGCCGAGCAGAGAGCGCCTGGCTGAGCTTTATCATGTTTCCAGTCTCCCTTTCCATTCCTTTCCCCCTCTTTTTTTCTTTTTCTTTTTTTTTTCTTAAATAAAAACCCCTCATTTTCCCATTTTTCTTTCCCTCCTTTCTACACGCTGCGTTACCCTGCCGCCTTACCCCAATGCCGCCTCTAATTATGCAGTTGCAGAGAAAGCCCAGCGCATTTGCAGGTGGCCGGGACATTATTCAGCTCAATCCCAACCACAGGGAAATGCCTGCCGTCCCCGCAAGGGGCTGGGGGGCGAGAGAAAGCCCCGTACCTTATCTGACAATACCCAATCCTTTTAGGGATCGGCGGCAGGTCTCATTAATAACGAGGCATTATGCACCGCTGGCCACTTAAGTGGTCCTTAGAGCTGTTCCCCTGCTGCTGAGCCCCAGCTTTTTTTATTATTATTTTATTTTTTCTTGCCTAGTTCATGGCACTTAGGCAGGGAGGTGTCGTGTGTCGTCCCCCCCCCTCCCCGCCTTTCCCTTCTCGCCTCTGGGTTGCTTGCAGGAATGAGTTTGCAAGGGCTCAGCAACACTAATCCTTGCTGGAGGATGCAGGACCTGGCGTGCGGGTTGGCACATGGAGGAGCAGGATACACGCCTTGGAAGGGGACTGTGCTTGCAGCTGGGCTGCCAGGAGGTCCCCAACACATGGGGACAAACACGATGCGCTGTCACCCTTTGGGGGTGCCAGAGCACTGGAAGGGGCTGCCCAGAGAGGGTGTGGAGTCTCCTTCTTTGGAGATAATCAAACCCCCCCTGGACGCGTTCCTGTCCGACCTGCTCTGCGTGCCCCTGCTTTGGCAGGGGACTGGACTAGATGATTTCCAAAGGTCATGGAATCATAGAATGGTTAGAGTTGGAAGAGACCTTAAAGATCATCAAGCTCCAACCCTTCTGTGAAAAGGACAGGGAGATGGCCTCATAGACCGTGATGCTGAGAGCAACCTGGCTTGGACACACGAGGCAGGACCACTTAATGCAGGTGAGGAGCTGGGGGAAAGCAGAGGTGGCTTGGCTCACCCTGCTCCTGCGCTTCCCCATCCTCAACTTCAAAAAGCTGGAGGGGACTCGGGGTCTGGCTGAGGTGACAAAGCTCGACTTAGGAGCTGGCCTAGAGAGGGGTAGGTGGCTTAGTGATCCCTGGCAGGATGAGGTGGTGGGGACAGGGATCAGAGTTTGTCCCAGCGACGCGGAGCCTCTTTGCCAGGGAGTTCCTCTTCCCCTCCGCTCGCCGTAATTAGGCTATTGTTGTAGCGTCTGCTCCCAAGTCCAACTCCATTAACATGCAGGATGGGGGGTGGAGGGGAGCGAGGGGGGACACATGGAGGGAGAGATTCCCTTCCCCCCAGAACTGCGCTGTGCTGCGCTGATAAACAGTAAATATCGGGGAACAGGATTTCCACATTATCTGAGCGCGGCAGAAAATCAAAATTTCAGTCTAAATCCGAGGAGACGAGGCTCATAAGCTCCTCCAGCTGATACAGACGCCGAGCCCAGCCGGCAAGGCTCAGGAGGCACAAAATAACATTTTTTCATTCAAACAAAAAAAAAGAAAGGGAAGAAAAGAAAGAAAAAAAGGAATGAACGAGAGGGGAAAAAGCAAGAAATGAAATATTTGGGGGCTGACTGCAAGGAGGGGAGAAGAAGAGGTGGTGCAAAGCAGAGCATTGTCTGATGTTGCAACCCTTTTCTGATGAGGAAATAAATACCCGGGTGGGTTGGGGAGGGGGTTGGACACTGCCCATCCAATGAACTTTCCAATCGGTGGCTCTGGCTCAGCAGAGTGTTGCTTGGGGATCGACCTGTAGGACACTAACAGCTGCTGGAGGATGATGGCAAACCTTTAATTAGCGATTAGAGTGCGCAGCTGAGCACAAATCCAGCCCCGAATTAGGAGCCACATGGGGTCTCCCCGACCCTAAAAGCCAACACCGGATTCAGCAGCACTGTCAGGAGCACGGGCCTGCCAGCTCTAATGAAGCTCGGGGCCACGCGTGCTGCTAATAGCATCTCCATGCCCTGCTCTCCGGCCTGGCAGACAGGGCAGGAGCCACCTGGTGTGGCCACCAAGTCCTGCTGTGGGACTCACATGCTGCAGCGGGGAGGAGGAGGAGGAGGAGGTGCCCAGGCTGCTTGGGAACCCCTTCTTGAGGAAGCCACAGGGCTCCCTGAAAACGAGCAGCAGAGGTGAGAGCAGGTCAGCCAAGCGGGAGAGCTGGGCTGGAGGTGGCCACTGGTATCGCAGGGAAAAAGGGACACGCTTCTGCCTACTTCTAAAGGAATTTGCTCCTTCTTAGTTTGTGGCGTGGTTTCACGGTGCTTTCTGCTCTCCCAGGGAGGAAGGTGGGTTCAGCTCCAGATAGGGCTGGTATTCCTGGGACGTTTGGTTTAGCTACTTGCTGTGTCCCAGACGTTTTTGCATCCTTGGCTGGATCCGTGCTCTGTTTCCTGATTTTGCCTACATAAACTTCATAAAAGCCTTGCTCGCTGCAGAATCTGTAGCTCCAGGTTTTTAGCCCAAGGGAATGCGCGTTTCTGTACAACACCAGAGGCTTTGAGCTCTCCCTGGGGCTTTTAGTCGTCACTGCTTGGAGCAACGGAGAAGAAAAAGCAGGGACCAGCTGCAGAAAGTGTTTTCTTGGTTTCTGTAGCAGCCACTTCTGTCCTTCTGCTCCCATCACTGGGCCACAGGCTCATGATACCTCAGAACGCAAATAAATTCCTCCCTCTGACCTGCTTCTTTAGCTCTTAGTCTCTGCCTGGTGCCCATGAATGTCCATTCCCCTTTCCCTACCTCATTTCTATGCCCGTCTATAAAGTGGCATCTTTCATGCCACAATTTTCAGGTCTGTATTCCAGCTCCAGCAGGTTTCTAGTATAAGCTCTGTCCATACATACAGATCCAGGGGACATCAGTGGAACTGAATCCCCAATATTTAGATTTCTCACAGACAAGACTTAAGGTTCTCAGTAACTTTAAATGCTTGAGTGACTTCTGCTGCCAAGGGAAGGAGGGGTTTTTATTTCAGATGAGGAGGAAACAGGTTTAACAGATGCCTGTTGGGATCATCAGAGCCTTTCACACTGGCAAACTGACTTGCATTTGTAAAAGTACGGGAACTTATAGGATGCTGGCGTAGGATGTCCCAATCCCTTTGCTCTGTTGGCTCAGATCTTGTTCTGTCCCGTTCTCTCTTCAGTATTTCTGTAGGTGAAAAGTGCTGGGTTTCCTGAAGAATTTGTCCTTTCCCTTCTCACAGGTGTTTACACGGACACCCCAGAAGTCCTAAAAGTGAAAATCTGAAAGTCAGAACTCGGGTGGCATCTTTTTGATCGCATCATCTGGGTCTGAAGTCAGTGCTACCAGAGCGGCCGAGCTCTTTCACATCAGCTTAGAATCTGTTCATGCATTTTAAAGAGCAAGTGCCCCACATCTCTTTAAAAATTAAGATCTTAATCCTGTACCTTAAGACTGGTATTTCAAAATCCCCTGGCATGCATGCAGGGCTTTCTGCTGTTTAGCAGAGTTAGCATTGCCTTAGGTTTCACTGTTTGAACAGTCGTCAGCACGGAGTTGTAGCCTCATTTAACTACAAGAAAGGATGATTTAACTGAAACATGTGCTGGGCTGCTAATCAGCACGCGCTGATGTATCAAATATATCTCACCCAACACAAACCCCATCCAGGGGATATAGAGGAAGTCATGGGCATGTTGGTTCTTAATATCTCCAGTGTCTTTTACCATCCAGCCTCTTTTACCTACAGCACTGAGCTGCAGACAGCTCTTGCTCTTGGCCTGTTGGCCAACCCACTGCATGCCCTGGTTTTTCCCATCGCATCCACGTCATTACACCAGAAGATTGCCAGTCCCCCCGTCAGCCCCACTATCTACAGCCTCTTCCTCCTTCCCCCACCACTCCTAAGCCAGCTCCCGTGTCTCTCCTTGCCTGCTCCCCTTGCTTTATTTCACCCGGGGGCTCAGAGCTGCTGTCCCTGCAAGAGGGTTTCTCAAACCACTCAAGGCTTGTCTGGAGGGCGAGAGGTCAAGCACTAGCAAGTGTTTCCGTTTAGTTCCAGATACCAGCCTGACAGGTGGGTGCCTCTTGATTAATTCTCAGCTCCCCTAAATGCTCCCGTCATCGTGTGCTGTGGTCCCGTTCAAAACTAGGCAAGGTTGGGGGGGAAAAGAGGAGAATATTGGAATGCATTAGGCTCCCTCCATTCAGGCTCTTGCAATGGGACCGTGGCCTGGAACAGCTGCAGATCTTCACCTCCAGCACTCGTCGCGGTGACAGTACTTTCAAGTAAAGATGTGTGTGTAGAATGTATAGTCAGAAACCTTCAAAGAGCCCAGTTCTCCTGGTTTGGCTGCTGTGGTGCAGTTCGGAACTAACCGCCTCTTCTTGCTAATCTACAGTGATGCAATGTCCAGCTGAGGTTGATACGGTCCAGGAAAAATAAGGATTTGGGGTGAAGGGAGCATCCTCATCGTCTGAGCTGACTCGAGCCTTTGGAGGTGGGCTCTGGTGAGGTTTGTGAGCTCTGTGTGGTGCAAAGCCTGGCTGCTGTGAAGTGTGTCAGCTTGCGTTCGTTCCTGACCACTAACAGCTTTGGTAGCTGTAGTCACGCTGTGGTGATTGTCCCTTCCAGACTGTTGTCATTTAAAGGTAACAGAGAGAGAATATGACCCAAATTCATTCCTCTTAACTAACACACGTCCATCAGAGGTCAGTCATCTTACATGCTCTGGATGATGAGTGCAGAGAGATGGGGATCTTCATTCAGAAAATGAGTCACACCTCAGAAAAGCTGAATCACTTGTTGACGCCATGGACTGTGGAGATACTTATTTTGTCCTTATTGCTAGAGCTCAAGTTGGAGGAGTTCTCTTTCCCTCTCTCATTCCATCTTTCATACACCCGGGTTTATAAATGTCCAGAAACGCTAGAAGTCTCACCAAAACATCTCTGCACACATCTGTGCTGGAGAAATTTCCAAGGTTTACGTAGCTGAGTGACTTTCAGAGAGCAGGTAGATCCCATTTACCCAGTTAATGCTCTGGCAAGGTCCCACCAAAGGTTTCAGTGGAAGAGGTCAAGTGTGGGACGGTGGTTCAATGTCTTCGTGCAAACTTGCAGCGTTGCCCAGCCCTGGCAAACTACTGGCTCCTGTCTGCAGCGCCTTCCCCGTCCATGGAACAGGGAGAGTCAACGAGGATCCGCCGTGCAGGAATGCGGAGAGGCTAAAATCACAAAGGGTTACAAAATACAAGGAGGGACAGGGAAGGATAAATCCAGCATCCTATAGGTGTTACAGCCCCGTGAGCAGCCAAGCATCCAGCAATGCTGAGGTCCTAGGGAAAGCAGCCAATGCCTGAGCACTATTTTTTTTTTTATTATTTAAAAAAAACCCTCCCAACTTATTAAAATTTTGCCCGGCTGCATCTCTTGCTTATTCAAATGCTGCCAATTTCCGTGGATCTCATATCAGCTCCCAGCATCTCCCAGCCTCAGTGCCTGGGTTATATGGGAAGAGAGAGAGAGAGACGGGAAAAAAAAAACTGCAAGCAAAATAAAAGCCGCTATCTGACAGAATCTCTCCTGGGGATCTCAGTTATTAAAAAAAAAAAAAAAAAGGAATCATTTTTCTCTTAGCTGGTGTTTGTTGAATGTGCAGGAGCCATAGGCAAATTTTTGCTAATTTTGTGCATGCTTTTATCATACTGGTGATTCACTGGCAGCTTTATCCTCCGATAAGTGGATTAGTTGTTGAGCTAAACAAAAAGGTGTTTGACAACCAGGAAGCTCTAAAGAACATATTTGTTTTCCAAATAATGGAGCTGTGTTTGTTGCTCAGTGCAGTGTGGGGTGGTGGTGTGCATTTCATTAGCCGAAAGGGAAGGCCTCAAAGCTTTTCTCCCTTCCACAAGGCTGTGGTTCAGGAGGAACCTCTCCCTCCTATCAGTGGCAGGTTATTTTATTTTACTTGTATTGGCTTTGGTCTAGTAGCTTGGCCCCAGAGTGATGCTGATTAGGGGGGGCTAATAAGCTGTGTCGGTGTGAGAGCGTGGCATCTTTTGGTGGTGGGGCCGGGCACACGCCAGCTTCATTGGGGGGTAATTATCACAGGTCTGCTGGATGGTTAGCAGAGCCCTATGGCTCCCAATTAGACCCAGACTTGTAGGGCTGGGAGCTAAACTGAGGGCACAGAGAGATAAATTGACCGAGTGGAAGAGAATAGGGCTAAAATAATGAGCTTAACTTTATCTGAGACTTTCATCTTAATATCTGAGCATCTCATCATCCTGGGATGTGTTTCTCCTCACGGTACCACGGGGAAGGTTGTTATCACCAAGGCTAAGAATGAAGGCACAGGGGTTTTATCCTGCTTAAATTTAAGGTAGGAACCCGAGACTCTGGCAGGGCCCTTTGCTGGCCCAAAAGGCCTTCTCTGGAAAAGTGCTCCATCCTTGATACTTCCCTGTTTGTATCAGTTGTATGTTTATTTTCAGTCCCTTAGAGTCCTCCCTTCCTCCCTCCCCACTCAGACGCCCCTAGCCCTTTGCCCATATTAGCCAAGTGGCTGGGAGCCGATGGGAAGCTTTCCCTGGGGGCTGCCAAGAGCTTGGTGACAATCAGAGTGGTTGGGGCTATGCTCTGCCCAGTGCAGTGTCCTCTCCAAGAGCTTCCATGAGCAGACTCCTCATGAGGATGAAGAACAGGGCACTTCCCTGGCCTCTCACTATTTTCAGCTCAAGGGATTTCCGTAAGGAAGGTGGTTTGTCCCGTGATCCTCAGTGGACCTTTCTTCCAAACACTTATCCAGGCTTCTCGTCAATCCACGCAGCTTTAGCAGCCATTGCTTCTTGTGGCATGGAGTCCCACAGGTTGACTCTCCACCGAGTGAAGCACCGCTTCGTTTGCTGCGGATTTCACCCCTGCTACACTCATCCGAGAGCTCGTACTGGAAATGACGGTGAATACTCTATTGATATTCACCCCCTCGGTGTCATTTGAGATTTCTTAGGCTGCCATCAAATCCCCAGAGCACCAGGGGAGGTGCTGGTGGCTTCCAGCCCACCTCCACCAGCGAGGCCGATGGTGCAAGTAGGTTTTGTTCCCCCCCCCTTGCTTGGACCATGGCAGTTTCGCAGTGAGGCCCTTGGAAGGAGCGAAGTGGGTTCGTAGAAGTGCATTTTGTGCTTGGGCGAGGGTTGGAGGCACCGGCTCAGGCTTATAAATCTCTGTGGATGCTACTGATAGCAGTGGGAGATGCGTCTCCTGTGGAAATGAAGCATCTTTTTGCATCCTGATGCTGAGCCGTGTGTTCTCCGGTGTCCTTTTGAAATATAGACAACCTTGGTGATAAGAAGAACATAATCCCAGTGCTTGAAACAGATAGCTCCATCCCTCCTGACATTTTTAGGAGCCCACAGAGATGGAAGGATAGTCATTCCACGCCATTCCCATATCCTCAGCTTTACTCACGCGACGGCCAGACGTGAATCCAGTAAAGCTTGTTTTCCCCTGGCAAAGGGCTAAAAGCAACGTCCCTTTTCCCCGAGAGCCGCCAGCAGCCCCTGGCTGGGAGGGTGAGGTGAAGAGGGAGCGAACGCGGTGCCATGAGAAAGGGGGGAGGACTGTGACCAGATCTGCAGTCGCTAGCAATTCCTCTCCCGGCTCTGGCATAGATGAAACGGGGGGGAGGGAGGGAAGAAAGGGGGGGGAAAACGGCAGTGGAAGAGCGAAAGGTCCCCAGCTGGCTGTTAGTGGCATCTGCACTCAGAGTACAGACTCCAGCTGAGAGCTATTTCACTATTTATTTACATGTAATTATTGCTATGAGGTGCAGATATTAACACTGTCAAGAGCAATTTGCCCTGACATTTTTCACTTGCTCTGTTCCCTGACGTTTTGAGTTTGGTGGGATTTTTTTTCTCTCTCTCTCTCTCTCTCTTCCTCGCGCCGCTTCAGTTTTGGCAGCGCGGGGACCAGGCTTTTTAATCCAGCGCCCTTCGCAACTCATTAAACTTTGAAATTTAATTTTGCCCGGAGAGGAGCCGGGGCACGGGGAGCGTCTCCCACCTCCCTCTCCCCACGCTCTCGCACCCGCCACCCATCTACAGCAGTTCAAGCATTTCCACTCTAAACAAACCAAATTTACCGGTTGCCGCGTTTTCAATTGGAATGCAATCTCCAGCATTAACCTTTGCTTTCGACGCTGCATTTAAAACACACAGAAAGGTGCCCAACCGTTTATTAGGGGGAGAGTTTGAAAGTGCACGTAGAGAAAGCAAATGCAGAACAAATATTTTTTTTTCTCCCTTTGAACCGGTGCCCACACCAGCACAGAAACCCCAACCCATTTCAAAAGATGGGCTAGAATCAGCGACTGTTTCCTACTTCTTTAAGCCCAATATTTTTTTTCCCTTCCCTTTGCTCCGCTCCTGCCTAAACCATCTGATTTCAATGGCTGGTGACACTTTAAATTAAGACTTCCGGCCTACGCTCCAGCCCTGATTTAATGAGACAGTTGTTGTATGTCATCTAATAAATACCAATTGTGCATTAGAACTTATTTGCCAAGCAGGAGCAGTGACGTGACAGGCACAGCTCGCCGCCGCCCGCTATTTTTTCCCAGCCAATATGGTGCTTGTAATCATTTAGCATTTGTTTAATACACAATAGAGACCATATTCCTTCCCGGCAGAGCTCAGTGATTCACACTCGTGTTTTAGAACCCAGAAGGAAAAAGCTGGGTGTGTGCTGGGGGCTGTGCTGGGGGGGGGGAGGTGGGCTGTGTTTCTGGAAGGAGGGGATGCCGAGGACTTCTTCAGTGCCTGGGCATGCTCAATTTTTGGAAGGGATTAATTAATTCCCATTCCTCCCTTTTATCTGCAGCATCTTAGGCCTTTTTTTTTTCATTCTTAGGGTTGGACCAGACTTGGCTTCTGCTCTCTTGACTTTGCAAGAGAAGAGATTCAGGAATCTGGTGCCTCCCCCTCTTGCTTCTGGGTTTGCTTTCTTGGGATGGGAGTAGAAAGAGAGACAGGACCAAGGGGAGATGGTCAGTCCCCAGACCTGAAATATCCAGCGGTTTGGGGCTTTTGGATTTTGTTTCTTTTTTTTTTATGTGTAGGGTCTTGCTCAGTGGGACGTGCTTCTTGACTGCAGCGCTTTGGTGTCATTGCAACAGAAATAAATAGCAATAGGAAGGGCTTCAGTATCTAAAGCATCCTGTTTTGTGTCCACGACATGCTCCCCGTGCAGCAGGAAGGCTAACTGAGAGCCCGACGGATGAGGGGACGGGTTGCTGGGACATTATGGAAAAAACAAAATGGTTTCATTTCATTCAACACTCTCTGGAGAGTTTATTTTTCCTCTTTATAAAAAAAAGGACAAAAATGTTGCAACCGGATATTTTATTTTCAATATCTTTTTGTTACAAATTGCAGTGGTTTTACTTCATTTTGATCTTTCCATCAAAAGTTTGTATTTTCACTTGCATCCCTCACCCATTTCCTTTCCATTCTCATTTTTGCTATTTGAAAGGCTTTCTTTCATCAAAAAGAAAATATTGTTTATCTTTTTCATAACATTTACTCATCACCTGTCGACCCTTTGTAAACCTTTTAAAGGGGGACCTGTACTATAATGCAGAAGCTTAGTAGTATTTTCATTACTGCAGGCTGCGTGTTTAAATGTGATCAGAGCCCAGCGTGGAAACTCAACATTTTCTATTCCTAGCTCTTTATCCCTCTCTACCCCTCACCTTTTTTTGTGCCTGGCAGTGAAACAGAGCTGATAAAACTGTTCCCACCTTTGTAAAACTTTCTTATATCTTGCAGGGAAAGACCTACAGAGACACTAAACAGCATCATACGGCGCTAATGTTTTAAAGTCCCCCTCGTTTCTGTGCTTAACTCATTACGAGGCTGTCTGGAATGAGGACATCAACCTTGGCTTTGGGATGTTCAAATTCCTGCTCCCCCATAAACTTCTGCACCGTCTCAAGTTTTACCCTTTATTGGGCTCGTTTTTCCTCTTGTAAGGTGAGAGGTGGGAGCCCTGCACTGCCCGGTGCTGATGATAAATACATTAAAGCAGGTCGCAGAAATCTTTGAAGAACAAAAAGAATGGTGCAGAAATAAGACATATTTCTGCTTTTTATGCAGGTGTGTCTTTGGATAGTGCTTGCTCTGTCCTGCTGCTTTCCCCGGGGGGGTGTCGGAAGGGTCGGGATGCTCAGCTCTTGCTGCTCTTGCTGGAGTTCAGAGGGTCGGCTCCCTGATAGAGAAAGTTCCAGGCTCCCAGGCCTTTTTGTGTGGACAGGAGGTTTTCCTCTCCACATAATGACCAGGGAAGAATTAATCAGATGGGGGCTTTATTGCCGGTGACCCAAATGCACCCACAAAGCTCAGGCACCAGCTGGTACATACATTAACTCCAGTTTTGCTTAATCTTGCAGTTTTTAAGCCAGTCTCGTAATTGGGCAGGGCCAGGAGGAGACAGGACATGCAGATTCTCCAAAGATCTCTTAGGTGCTCACACTGACGTCGTGGTCTGAACCCAGAGCAAGGCTTAGGGCAAGTAAAACCCAGGTGGTGGCTTCGTTTTTTGGGCTTCAGCCTCTCTGCTTCGCCCGTGGCCTCGGCCCCGCATCCTCCCGCACTCAGCACCCTTTTCCCCAGCATCCCCAACTTTCTGCCAAGGTCCCGATTCCTCTCCAAACAGAGGAGAGCGGTGCCCAGGGCCACTGATCCCTGCACGAAGCTCTTTTTTCCCCCCAGCAGTTGTGCCTGGGGGGGTCCTGGGGTGCAGGGGGAGCGGGGAGCGCGGGAGATAACCATCGGTGTCATCAACGCTGCCGGGACTTAACGTATTGTGAGATATGGCAGCTTGTTTGCACGGGTGTTAACCAGCCTCTCCTGTCCCCTTCTTGTCACTGCCCAGTCCCTGCCACAGCCAATCTGTGTCCTAATCTCCATCAATTAACAAGAAACACTTTCGCCCCCTCGCTCCCCCCACCCCCCAATACAGACACCAACCCTGAAGCCTCGGATAAAGAGGAAAGAGCCCCCCCAGCCTCGACCCTCTCCCCCTTTACTTTCCACTAACTCAGCGCAACCAATTAGGCATCTGACACCCGTACTGGCTGACAAATTGTTTCTGTCATCTGCTTTCTGTCTTTCATTAAACGAGAGGCGGAGGGGGGAATTGAGAAGGGAGGGGGGGCTGGGAGATGTGATCTCCCATGCTTAGCGAGGCCAGATACATTAATTACAAAACGGCCATTTGCAGCATGAAAATGCATTAATTAAATTTATGCAATCATTATCTTTAAATAGTCATATCTTTAAAATAATCAGCCCTTCCTGAGTCTTCCCTCTCCTCCGCTAAGTATCTCTAATCCCTTTTCCACCATTTATCTCTGGATCAGCACTGGCTTGTATGCGTTTAAACTTCTGCACGCAGGAGATGCCTTACAAACTCTGCTGGAGTCACACAGGGGTGCGATACCTTCACTCCTGCAGCGAGGAGGACAGGCCGGGGGCACGGCTCTACTCAGCAAATGAGAGGATTTGCCATTTTTTTGGAGGCTTTTGATCAAGCTATGTTCATAATAGAGAGCTTGTGGCTCAGCCGGGAGTTGTGGGGTTAATATATAAAGTTCTTCGCTTGCATTTGTAGAGGAGTGTGAGCCCTGCGCTGGGTTCCGTACCCACTCAGTGAATGTATTGCTGTTTTCGTTTGGAAGAGGTTTAATTATAATGAGGTAAGACCCTTCCCTTCTGCACAGACACAGCTTTGCCAGCAGACAGCTACCTTTCATCAGTGTATCTTTTTCGCCTGAAAAAATCACTTCGTTCAAGGCGGTAAACGATGTTCATAAGAAAAGCAAGGTTTTAAAAATAGGCACTTTGCTACGCTGATGCTCGAAATCACTTCTTGGTGGCTTCATATTATAATTCTAAAAAACATTTGATTTTGGAGTACCTTCAGACGTAGCCAAAATAAAACTGTGCTAGACAAATAAGGAAACCCAGCTAATGCTGTGTTAGCCCAGGAGCTTCTTTCTACTTTTACACTTTACTGCTCAAAGACTGGACGTGTTAGTGATGGCTACTCAAATAATCATTGCAAAGTTATCAAGGTTTTTGCTGCTCGTTGGCAGACCCCAGGTGCAGGAGGGCCGGAATACCCGGGGAAGAATTAATCTCATCCCCTGCTTAAGTAAGCACCTATAACACCACGGGAAAACTCCAGTCCAAATAGCTTTTAAAGAGCTGGAGGACTCAAAGAGGGATACTTATCTAAACTCAAATCCTTTAGGGCTTTCTTATCGCTTCTGGTTAAAGATTTTGTTCTGCTCTTTGTGTGTCTGCATCGTTTTTAATAAATCCTACATGTTTTTTTTTCCCCTACCTGTAATGCCTAGTGGGCCAATGGCCAATTAGACGGGAGCCGACGCAGTGGTATTTGGATCCAAACCTCATGTTGTGTTGAGCTAAAGTCAGGAGTTCGGGATGAAGAGCAGGTAGAATTTGGGTGCAGATTTGATGGTGATCGAATCCTGCCAGATTTCTCACATCCGAGAGGCAGAAATGGGCTCTGAGGTTTCAGAAATTGGAGGAGGCAGAAGCTTGTCCTGCCCGCTAAAGTCCCCTCGACAGTCTAGGTGTCCCCTCCTCTTCATGAAGTGCTTTATGAAACTATAAGCTGTTTGGATCCAGCAGAGCATGAACTTAGTGTAAAGGTGATTTCAGATAATGAATATAAAGGGCTCATTTTTCCCTGGACCATCTCTAAGAATGGACATTTCTGGAGAGAAAGGAAAAGCCTTACTAAGGAGCAAAACAGGGGAGGAGGTTGTTGAGCTAGAACGTCTCAGCTGTAAGGGCAGTCCTCTATTAAAGCCAGTGTTTTCAGCAAGGATCCCCACTTTCTTCTCGTTTCTTTTCTATTTGCTTGCACTCATGTCTCCTCACCAGTGGACTTGGCTCCTTGGTGGGTGCAGCTCCATTATCCCCAAGAACAGATCTCATGAGGGTTTTGGGGTTCATGTTTGGCAAAAGCAGGCAGCTCCCTGCCTTTGGAAATACCCCAGTGCTCCCTAGCAGCAGAGGGAAGTCCGAGGACCAGCACGTGGCACCATGTAGGGCCGCAAAAGGCATTTCCTTGGATTCAGGATCTGTGATTTTCCTATGGGTGAAGGAAAAAGAGGTCCTGACTTTAAAAATTCATCCCAGCCTCAGGAGATCCAAACTGAGCTGAAGCGCACAGGGAAAGGACTGGGGTCTGGGTTGTTCATGCATTAGGGTGAGCTGAAAAGAGAAACCCTCGCCTTGAAAAAATGCATCAAGCTCCCTCCCCACCCTGGGAAAGCAGGGAACAGAGAGCAAGCAAACATGCAGCCGAGGAGCTGGCAATAGGAAGGGCTTGTGATTTTCCCTTTCTTCCATTCTTTTGCCAGCTCGAGTTATTAAGTGTTTGGTGCGAGCCTCGCTAGCCCTGCACTTGCTGAACTTATCAGGGTTATTTCATCTCCCCATGACCTCTCCGTATTTACGATGGGAACCCTGGAGGCATTGGCTTTGCTTAACTGGTGTATCTTACACTGCAGTTAAGCTGGACCTTAACTGATTACAGCCCTTGATTGATCAGAGAAAGAGGGAGGGGAAGAGAAAGAGGAGTCCTGGAGCAGATACGCAGGACTATCAGTGCACCGAGCAGCTTCGCCCGGGGCTGGGATATGCCACTCGGGGGATTCTTTGTAGTGTAGCTCCTTTCACATTTATAGAGGCTCCCCTCCACTCTCCAAAAAGAGAGAGAAAGAGAGAGAAAAGCAGGGGAGGGGGGTGGGCATGGAGCGGACTCAAAGGATCTCAGGAAATCTTGTTTCGAAGCAGTAAGTCAGCACCCGCACTCCATTACCAGTGTCCGCGGGGGGTTGCGATAGTGAGCGAGCACAGATCAGCTTAGCTGAGAAATGGAGAAAAAAATAAAATAAAATAAAATAAAATAAAATGGGGGAGAGAAATGGAAAGGGAGGAGGGGAAAGAGGAGTCCCTTCTGTGAATTTTCGTTTGTCTTTGTTAGTCTCTGCCGGCGTGGGGCTGCTGAAGAGAGGAATAACTGAAGTTTATAAAACAGTTTTAATTTGCCTGGGACTTAGCTGTGCTGTGTGATCTGCCCACCCTGCCACTATTCATGTCAGGCAGATGCACAGCAATAGATTTAGGGCTGATTTAACAGGAAACCGTGGTGTGTGTTTGTTTATTTCTCAGTATTTTGAGTCTCTCACCAAGACCCAAAAGCTTTTTGTTCCCCTCCTGCCATCAGCATGTCTGAGCTTACCCAAGAACGGACAAATAGATGCAGAAGAAAAGACCCAAGCCCAGCCCATTTCCAAAGCCAAACCTTCTGGGTGCTTCTGCTGGTTTGGAAATGTTTAGGAATTCTAGTTTTCCATGGTTGTGCCTTTCTGCTTCCTCATCCCAGGTGACTTTGTGAGTTCCAAAATGCCCTAAGCAAGATTCATATTCCTGCAATTAATACCCGGTGTAATGTTGCCCAGAGATGTTCCGTATCTCAACAAAGGGATTTTTCCATGGAAACTTTTCCTTTCCAATATATTTACTCAGCCTCCACAGAGAAACGTATTCACAGGGAAAACAGCATCAGGGTAGAGTTTCCTGGTGGGGCTTCTGTTAATGGGGTCTCCTGCACCCTAATGGTGCAGGAGGTGGCTCAATTTGCTGACCAGCACATTTGGGAAGCATTGGCCTTCTTTTGGTTATTCTATATAAAATGTCTTAGCAATTTCAATTTAATCAGGGAAAACACCTCATGCATAGATAGCACAAGGTGAATAACGATGTCAGTGGTTAGTTAGTAAAGCACAAAGTGCCCATTTTCAGAGGGGAGATACTCAGCAGTGCATGAAAATCACAGTTTTGAGATGGCAAGGGGCTAGTTAGCCTTTTGGCGTGAGTGTCCCCCGTTTCTGGAAGGGGTGAGCCCATGTCTCTTGATTTTGCTTGTTAGTGAAATTGCTGCCCGTAGAACTGGACCCCCCCTTTTACCTTAAACAGCCCACACTAGCACAGCGTGTCTTTTTGTTCCCTCTCTGGTTATCCAGGCTACTAAACACTTTGCCATCTGCTTTTATCTAAGGGATAGTAGAGTTTGGTGTCCTAATGCCAGGGATAGTGGCTCGTGTTTCTAGATCAAGCAATTTTTAATGTAATTCACAGTGATGCCTCTGCCCTTCCCCTCCACATTCCACTTTTACCCATATTGGATGTATAACCCCACGGTGCTTCTGATTTCCTCATGGTATTTCCATTGCAAGAAGAGCCCACTCCTCTTTCCCAGACCATCCAGACCTAAACAATTTCTCTTCCCCTTATAGCTAAGACCTTCCCGTTCTTTTGTATAGCTTAGAAACTTTTCTTTAGACCTTCTCCATAATTTGTACATCTCTACAGAAGCAGGGTGCCCAAAACAAGATGCAGTGCTCCAGGTGGAACCTCACCATAGCCTTGAACAATCAGGTAATAACTTCCCATCGCCTTTTTTTTTTTTCTAATCCCCCCCCTTGTGCAGCCTGCATTGGTCTGCTTTGCTGCAGCTCACCATCGCATCCCCAGCTCCATCTCATCCCCAGCATCTCCCCGAGCCCTCTCCATCATGAGTTTGTGGCAGTTCTTCATCTGTCAAGTGAACAGCGTCGTTTTTAGGACACATAAACGCTCATCTCCATTTCACCCGCTGTGTCCTAGACCACTCCCCCCCTACGGCGCTGAAACATCCTTCAGATGTTTTAACTCACTGAAAGGCACTGATGATATTTCTGGGTTTATTGTTCACTGCCAAACTGTACCACTTTCCAAGCACAGGTCCACAATAACTGTTTCTGAGCACTTTGAAGGGACCTGGTGTGATCTGTGCCATCCACACCAGAAAGGATTCGGGCACGTTGCGTTCTGTTCCTGGCTCTGCTTCAGACACACTTTGCGTGGCCTTGGGAAAGGCATTTCACTGACCTCCATATATCTTCCAGCGGAGTAGCGGTTAGGAAGATGAGACATTACTGCTCTCCAGCAGCAGCCACATCAGCTCCGGAGTCCTCCTGCAGCAGGAAGGACTTGTGAGATGGTGTTAGCTCATATTCGTAACACTGCTCTCTGTAGCACTAGTAACATGTTGAGGGATGGATTTAAATACCTGGTGAGATGAGATAAAGCTGGGGCAGTAGAGCATTAGGTTTCTTAAACTTTAACCCACAACAAAATAGAGAGTTAAAGTACCTTCTCGGTATTCCCAGTGTGAATTAGGACTGTGCTTGAAGTCAATGAAGTTACCCTTAAAGAAGGCTAATGTGAAGTTTGCTCCCTGGGCTCCAAAATTTAGTTGGAAGTGACATCAGGTAGAAGGGACTGCTCTTACCCAGATCAGACATTTTCTAGGTTCAAGAAGTGTGAAGCACTGTCTGGATCCTTGGCCTGATTGCAAAGTCAAATTTAATGGGTCTACTTACTGGATCGGTTTGGCATATTGGGATACAACTCAGCTGGGTCTACTGATTTAGAAAATATTCAAAATTAATTGCTTGGGTTTGTGAGTGCAGTGTTAGTGATTGCTCCATAAGTCATTTTAGTGCTACCTAGGGGCATATTTGCATATATTTATCCTCCTTTCAAGTGAAGATCTTTGGGGAAACTGTATTTATCTCCTCCCAACTCTTTCTTTGACTTCCAGTAGTCCTACAGTCACCTCTTCATTTTGTTTCCATTTAATGTATGTATAGAATAATCGACTCTTCCCACCAAGTGAAAATGAATCCACAGAGATCAAAAACATTAATATGAGGGAGGGTTGCCTTCTGCAAGAGAGAAGGGAAAGATTAGCTGAACAGGCTGCAAAATAAAGATGGAAAAGATTAAGCTGGGTCCCCACCAAGTAGCTCAGAACGGTCTTGGAGGACTGAGCAGGACCTGCCCAGAGCAGAGGCTGCATCAAGCACAGATGGCAAGAGAACAAGCCCTCATGGAGGAACTGGGAGCGAATCGTTAGCTTGGTCCCCGTCGTTAGTAAATCCGTGAGATCCAACGTGTTTCCCAGCACAGCCATCAGAGCCCTGTGAGACTTCCCATTCCCTGGGAAGTGGTGTAAATACTGACACCCCAGAAGCTGAAACAAATAGAGATTTCAGCCTACAAACACCCTTCACAGCACAGAATTTCCTCGTGCTTTGTGCCTGGGGTAGTATCAAATATTCCAACTGATCCCATTTCCAGCCTTTCCCAAAGAGAGGGGATTTCTACCCATTCTTAGGAAAGCAGTACCGCAGCCTCAGAAATACCCCCTGCTGCCAGGAGACCCTTCCTCTGGGTTTCCCTTTTCGGTTTCTGCCCCGGGCTTGCATTCCTTTGGGACCACCCGGCAGCTTCTCTGGAGTGAACGCCCTTCAGCGGGTTGCAGATCATTACGTCTTCCCTTTATCCAGAACTTCGCCAGGCTCAGCAGTTTCTAAACGCAGCATTTTTTTCTGAGGCAGCCACTGATTTTGGACGCTTTGCGCTGTGGCAAATCAAGTGGCCAGAAATGGAGACGCCACAGAATGAAGGGTCACTCTGGAAAACGCTGCCCGCAGGCTCCTTGCTGCCCCATCCTTTTGGTTGCCAGGGTTTGACCTCCTCACACCTTGGTGTCCTCCTGGTCATGGGGCAGCGTAGCATCACTGAGTCTAGATGTAAAGCCTGCCATGTCCAGGGCCTGATGTCTCTATCGGTGGGGTATCTTAGCAAGCCTAAAGCAAACTGATGATGGAGGGCAGGAGGTGTAGGGACTTGGAGGATGGACATACAGCCTTTTTGGGCTGCCCTGGTATCTCCCGTGAAGCTCTTGACTGCAAAGCCCAGTGAGATGCAGCAGCCAGGTCTGCAGGGACAAGGCTTTGTCATCTGCTGCCCTCCCTCCATCTCCCTGATGCCCTCACACCCTCCTCTAGCTCAGCGGTATCTCTCCCTATCGCTTGTCTGCCCCTCGAGCCCCGCCGG